>JAOTQP010001652.1:63926494-63945076 GCA_026413545.1 Cichladusa arquata | reverse complement strand
AAGAGAAGAGAAGAGAAGAGAAGAGAAGAGAAGAGAAGAGAAGAGAAGAGAAGAGAAGAGAAGAGAAGAGAAGGAAAAGAGAAAAGAAAAATCCAGTTGACAAATAGCTCATGGACAGTCCTTGGAAAAGAAATAAAAACTTACTTTGCAGTTACCACAGTGCTTCCCATAGGCCATTTAAAGGAACTCAATCAAAGTGTGCAGTCCAGGCATTTAACCCAGCCTGACCTTCCTGCAACCAGCCCATGTCTTGCCTCCTCTGGTCTCTTGGTCCTGTCTGAGTGTTGAAAATATTGTTTCCAGGAGCACTTAAAGGCTGTGGCTCCACAAGTAAGCAGTGGCATCCCAGAGCTGAAAAGAACTGGGTATTTCCAAGCTCCCTTTGCTCATGGTGTCCAGGGGATCATCTGGTCTGTCCCATGTGGTGGCTCTGGCACTCAGTGCTGTGGTTTACTTGACGTGGTGGTGTTCACTCAGAGGATGAGCTTGATGATCTTGAAGGTCTTTTCCAACCTTAGGGATTCTACGATTTCGTGATCCTGTGTAGCATTCCAGTGGAAAAATCAGTTTTGATTGTTTTACATCACAAAGATCGTGTGAGGATAAAACTCTCTGAAACTCATGAAGCGTTCAGCTCATTGAGTCATCAGTAGAACAGCTTGGAAATAATGTTTTACATTACAAAATGGAATTATAATTTATTAAAATTTTAAAATATGATGGGATTTTTTTTGTGAAATTTCCCAAGAGAGGAAAGTTTCTTCCAGATAATTCAAAGTGAATGGTGAAAGTAGCACAAGTCTTCTCACGAGAGTGCTTCTGTGGAGAGAGGAAGCTGGAAATCTGAAAGCTCTGCAGCTGAAGACAGGCTGGAACAAATGTCTTCTGTCCCTGGACTCATAATCCAGTCTCTAAACGATAACTGACATGTGCTTATGTTAAAAACCCCCAACAACTGAATGAGTTAGTTTTGTCCAAAAGGGTGTCTTAGAGATTATATATGACAACAGATTTTACAGACATGGGTTCTCACATGATCCTGAAGCTTGGGATTACAGATGAAATCCATTCTTACACCAAAGAATCTAATTGTCCCAAGGTGCAGGATTATAAACATAAATAATTCGGCATTTGCCAAATAAGTAAATAAAACAATGGTGTAGTAAAATGCTTTTGCTTCATGGAGAACATTGAATGAAACAGTACCTGGGAAAGAAAAGGAATAGAATGTTCTTTCCTTGATCAGGAAGATATGATATTTTGCAGAAAGGACATTTTCAGGAATTCAAGGTACTTTTTCTGCGAAATTAAGCAACATTTCCTCTTAAAAAAGAAAATTTATTTCTACTTTTTTGATTATTTCCTTAAAGACAAAATATCTTTTTACAAATTAAATATTAGAGAAAATGGTATAGGAAAAAGAAAGTTTTACATACAGAAGGATAAAGCCAGAAGGAAGATAAAGCAGAATAATTAATAGAAATATGCCTAAAAATTCTTCTTCTTGCTTCTTTTCCTGAAAAGTCATTGCCTGCCTTATCACAGTCAGGTAGCATAAGTGTCCACTGCTAAGTCCCCTGACACAAAATATATTTTATTTTGTGACTGAAATGTCTTTTGCACTGAGCCAACCAGCTTTTTCATGAAATGAAAGCTGAGTGCAGTTCTCAGGAAGCGCACTCGGGAGCTCTGCTGTACTGACAAAAAATTACATTACTGTCCTAAAAGGTCTTGAATCCTCAGTTTGGCAGACTGGGGCACAGATCTCATATTGTTTCTTGTATTTGATTGGAAAAAAACCTAAAACTCTGCTTCAGCAAAAAACAGTCAGGGCACAAGTCAAATGTGATATGGGCAATGTAGTGCAGGGACTACACTGCCATAAACACTTTGAACAGCTCCAAGCTGTAGCTGTTCTTCCCCCATATTTAAATTATCTAAATGAAAAAATGTCCTTTTTGCTCCTTCAGGGGTTTGCTATGAAGAATGAAGGAGCATTATTTCAGCATGAGTGGGTTACATCTGCAAAAACAAAGCAAACACCTAAAGCTCTGGAAGAAGATTTGTGATTTTTAACTTTGTTCTTACAATGAAAATATCGTTTCTCTTGCATGAATAACCTTTGTATAAGAAGGAGACAGAGATTTGTCTGCAATCTGAGAGTCATCAAATTCATTGTCACCTTGTGCTTTATATCAAGTTAATGCCTTGCACTGCTTTCACCAACACAGCAGACTAAATATTTTCTAAGGGAAAAAGAAAATAAGAAATGGAAAGCAATTCCTTCAAATGGAACCTTAGAAATCAAAGCTCTCATCAATCCATACACAATTTTTCCTGAGGAGAAAGAAGAATAGAAATGAGTTGCAAATGTTGTGTTTTATTCATGTTGCTAATTCTTGAGCCTTAATCCATGGATTTATCTAGACTAATACTACTGTAGAAAGAAAAAAAAAAAAAAAAAAGGAAAAGAGAGGTGAAAATTGTAAGTCACCCCATTTAAGGCTCTCTCCTACTGAATGACTTGTTACAACCTTTAAGGCTTCTGCTCTGATCACAGAACAAAGAAAGGCTTTTTAGGTGCATGGTTCAAAGCACAGGCAGCAGATTTTTGCTTTGACCTGCCCTGTAAAAGATCCTTATCAATGGGCAGGAGCAAAAGGAACTGGTCCCTGAGCATGACTGTGTGAGCTGGATATCATTGGATAGCACAGAGACTCCCCAGTGACAACATGAAGTAAAGCTTCCACACTGATGAATGGCACAAACTATTCCCAAGATGAGTGGCTGAAGTATTAAATTATAACACTGCTGGATATCTGCCCTGTGTGGCACCACATATTTATTCTTTTGTTTCAAGTCAGATAGTGCAGTTATTGCAGATGAGTGAGAAGGCTTTGAGTTTAAGTGCCAGAGGCTAAAGAGATTTTGCCTCAGGATAAAATACAGGAATTATTTAAGAACTGAAAAGTATTGTAAATTTAATAACAATCATGAATAAATTAAAACAGCCTAATTAAAAAATTATAAAATGATAGGTTCTGTAAGAAAAGTCTGACTCTGGAAATTACTCTGCTCATGTGGAGGCATTTAATTTTTCCCATCCCAGTGCCTGCCTTTGAGATGATATCATTACCATTTTTTAAAATTGTGCTAACACATTGTCTTTATTTATCTTCTTTCAGTAAGTGCCACAGTTACCCAATTCAGTTAGAATTATGTATCTGTTATAGCCCATTGCTTAATTTTTCTCTTCATGGCAGTCAGCTGGGAGGAGCACAGAGAAATTGTCTGAGCAGCCAGGGACTTGGGTAGGAAGATAAAGCCCTGATGGAATTAAGTGTGGCCAGTGACATCAACAGCAACACAAAAAGCTTTAAGGTGTCATCCAACCCAAACCACTCTGTGACTCTATGAACTACAAAAATAAGCACGGAGTAATAAACAAACCTCCCAGGAATGTCTTCTGATTCCCAGGATATTTCTCCCTGAATAGCCACAGATGCCATTCTGGGAGTTCACTCCTATTGTTTCATGTAACAATTTCTCTGTTAACTGTAATTATCTGCTCCAAACTTCCAAACTCTGTTCTGACTTCATCTCTTCTGGATGCTCTTTCCCTGTGTCTTGCTGAGACACAGAACTTTATTCTGTGTTTGGTTCATTACACAGAATCCATTACTTCACTGGCAATAAGTGTGAAATGATGTATTGTTGATCATACACAGGTGTTCAGCAGCTGAAATCCAGAGTGAGTTGTGGTTCTTTCTATATCAAAGGATTTGACATCTCCTAGAATTGCATCTTGCATTATCTTTACATTTATTTGCCTTCTATCATGTATTTCTCATGCATCTGCCATTTACTTATATTCTGCCATCACATTTACTACAATTTTTTTTTTAATTAATAAAGCTGTCATCCCTGAAAATGCCCAGAGACCTTCTGAGAATCAGCTGGGTTTGATGCTCCTTTAATAATTCTGATGCACACTCAGCAGTTGCTAGGCCAGACCCTTCCTGCTTTTCTGTGCATGGTCCAAAGTTAAAAGCAGAAACCTCTTGTATTTATTTACATGCAAATAGAATTTACTTATCAATAATTACAACTTAAGTGGCTCATTTCAGAATCAACCACAAAACTATTTAAACAGGCAGAGCAGAAATTTGATATTTTAACATGTTAAGTGAAATAATATGATCACAGAACCATAGAATGCCCGAGGCACCACTTTGAGGGGACCTCAAATATCATCCAGTTCCACCCCACTGCCATGGGCAGGGACACCTTAAACCAGACCAGGATGCTCCAAGCTCCATCCAACACCTGAACACTTCCAGGGATGAGGCAGCCACTTCTGAAAAACCAGAAATGGACAACCTGGACAACCTGTTCCGTGTTACTGGTAGAAAAGATTTTAAAATTCCTTTTTTCAAGTGGTTGAACAAGTCTTAAACTTATTGGCTTTTTGTTTGTTCACATAATTTTTTGTGTGATAACATGCTACATGTGCTTCAACCTCATTCTAAAATTTCCAGCAGCTTCCACTGGAAAAAAAAATAAAAAACATATTCACATAGAATTTTATATATACATTTCACACTCTTCTGTAAATCCACAGTGAGAAAGATGCTGAATTGAGGAAATGCTCTTTCAGTTGTTCCAAGGACAAGGGGCCATCTTCAACACAAGTCTCTGCTCCTCATGCAGATGAGCCTGTGCCCTCCCCAGCACAGCCCTGCTTTCCTCCAGGGCTCTCATCTCTAGCAGCTCTCCATGAGATGAACACACACAAATGGACAACACTCTTCAAGTGTCTGGTGAGAATTATTTACCATAAGATAATGTCCCCCATAGTGATTATAGCTCTGTCTTTTAAGAAGAAGCTGGGTGCACCTGCTGGCAAAAGTGTACATAGACTCATAAAGTGATTAAAGTGATTAATTCTCTGGTATGATACCTCCTGCTTCAAATTAGAAATAAACATTTAATTCTAAGGAGAAGCATATTCTTAACCTGATAGTTTTGCTTGTCTACCAAGTATATTCTGCTCCTTGGGGCTGTTTTTTTAATGTTATTATTTGTTATTAGCTTCAAAGCTGGCATTTTTAAAAGTCATATGTTAACATATGTGCTGCTAAATAATTCCTTATATGCACAGAATATATAGTTACATAAGTAATGAGATGTATAATACTTAGTGCAAGCACACACTTCTCCATCTGCAGTTCTTCCTACCTTTAATGGAGAAAAATCCTACAGAAAGTGTAATGTTTTAACTCTTTAACCCATTTTTTATCTGTATTTAATCCCATTTTAATACATTTTTACTGGAAAAATAAGATTATTAAGATTTTGCTACAATTGCTCCCTAATGTAGTATTCCCTAACAAAATTCTAAGTCCATTATTTCTCTGAAGAAATCAAAGTGTTCCAGGCTGTAAGAGTATTACCCAACTAGGGAATGATTTTTTGGCTGGATTTCTTCCTTTTACTTCTTACAGGCAGGAAGGTGGAAGGCTGACAAGGAGCCAACTATAAATCATTCATTTTCAAAATGATGTTTTGACCAACCTCTGGAACTGAGGAAATGATCATTGCAGCCTTTGGATGTGGTCTAAATTATGCCACAGGCTGTGGTTCCCTAAGTGACCATACAACACCTGCAAACTGCACATTCCTGCCATTATTTTCTTATTACTCTGATAATCCAATCTTTTCCAGTATTCTCAGCTGGAAGGTGATAGCTTGAAAGGCAGAAAGGGCAGAAGATAAGATCAGGATTTTAGGCACTGATTTTATAGGAACTAAGTTCTCTGTTTTCCCCAGTCCTGTAAATAAATGGAAACTCTGAGTAATTTCTACCATATTCACAGCAGGCTGCTTCACTAGTTTTTCTCCAAGTCCATTCAGTAGATATTATTCCAGCACAACTGGAATAACATGTCAGTGGAGATTCCTTCTTCTCCTTCCCTTGGCATAAGGTCCTCTGGGACAGGATTGCCTGAAGCACCAGCAGCCAGTGAGGGATGCTGCAAGGAAAACTGTGCCTCTGGAAAAGCAGTGTCAAAACCTATAGCAGCAAAAATGAGACTACTCAAGCAGCTCTAAAAACTTACTCAGCTGGATCTTATCATATCCATGCAGAAAGATAAGCACAGTCTGAGGCACTGAGGTACAGGACAAGGGACATTGATTCTCACTGATGACTCAGGTTAGTCCACAAGAACCCTCTAGTTGTGATAAGTTTGTTTTCTGGCATTTTTCCTTAGATATTAACCCCCATTTTTCCAGGCAGTGACACTGGCTGTGCAGGAATGTGTGCATGAGCCTGTTAAAGGTGTGTGAACCAGCTCTGTGTAAAAAGCAGAAGGCAGGTTTTGTGTGGTGTGGAGGCATCAGCTGCCACCAGTTCTGGACATGAGGAAGTATTTCTTCACCAAAAGGTGATCAAGCATTGAAACAGGCTGCTCTGGGCAGTGGTGGACTCACCATCCCTGGAAGGATTTAAAGGACATGCAGATGTGCCACTTCAGGACATGGTTTAGTGGTGGCCTTGGCAGTGCTGGGCTTCATCTCAAGGGTCTTTCCTAACCTACATGATTGTAGGATTCTGTATTCCCTTCACTTGGGACCTCAGGTCCCCACACCTCAAGAAGAGAGACTGAACACAGTTTATGCATCCCTCCTGCTGGCATCCCCCTTGCTCTTGTTGCCTGGAGAAGGCTTAGGACAGGAGAACCATGAGGTGAACACTTCTGCACATGGTGCACGACAGAAACTTCAGCCCTGCCAGTCCTGGCACTGGTGGAGCAGGCCTAAGGAAAGCTTTTGAGGTGTCTAGAAACTTGCATTTGGAACTGAAACTCTTCAGGGACACAACATTGTCCGCAGAAATCCTCACTAGAACTGCCTGCAGAATTTTCAGATTGAGTAAATCCAAGTCAGACCTCTGTATGAATCCAACAGGATTTATAGAATTCATTTAAATAGCTGACCTAACTACTGCAAAGGTCAAAGTTTTAAAGATGTGGTCAGAGAGAGATTACATGTGATGTTTCTTTAGGTAGGGGAACCAACCATCAGTTCAAAGGCCACAGCTCTGTCTATTGGGTTGGGATCATGGACTGGGTGTTTTCCTGGTGCCCAGGGTCAGTCAGTGCATCCCAGGGTCAGTCAGTCCATCCCAGGGTCTGTCAGTCCCAGGGTCTGTCAGTCAGTCCATCCCAAGGTCAGTCAGTGCATCCCAGATTCAGTCAGTCCATCCCAGGGTCAGTCAGTGCATCCCAAGGTGAGTCAGTTCCAGAACCACCCTTGGGGCTGGGACAGAGGGTCTCAGGGCTCCTCAGGGGTGTCAGATGCCCAGAGAGGTTTGGGGATGTGCTGGGTGCCCAGGGTTTTATGGCACACTGTTCATGGCAGGGATGGGCTCTGCTCAGGTGTCTCCTGTCCTTCCATGGAGCACAGCCCAGCCAGGACATGACCATCAGGGTGCCTTGGGCTGCCCCCTTTGTCAGGAGAGCCCCAGGAACTGCTGGCCAGTGGTGCTGTACTTGGGGTGATGATGCTGAGAACTCCCTGAGAGGGGCGGGGTGGGGTCTGGGTTTGTCAGCTGGGTGATGAGGCTCTGGTGGCTGTGACATCACAGAGGATGGGCACAGGAGGGTCTGGGTTTGTCAGCCTGGTGATGAGGCTCTGGTGGCTGTGACATCACAGAGGATGGGCACAGGGGGGTCTGGGTTTGTCAGCTGGGTGATGAGGCTCTGGTGGCTGTGACATCACAGAGGATGGGCACAGGGGGGTCTGTCCCTAAGGACAGCACCAGGCAGCCCCACTGCAGCTGCACTTGGAATTGGTGTGCAGGGGAAGGCTGGGGTGAGTGGGGGACTGGACAGATGTCAGGGGCATTTCTAACCTGGGTGAGGGCTCAGCCCTTCAGAGCAGGGCGAGGTTCTGTCCCTGGGGCTGGGGGCAGTGGGAGCTGGGGCTCTCTGTACTGGCTCTTGGGCCTGTCCCTGCTTTGCCAAGGGACCCTGGGACCTCCTGCAGTGGGTTTGGACTTGTGCAGTGATGCCCAGAATCCTCTGAGCAGGGGGTAGAGCTGAAGTCTGGGGCTTTGTCAGCTCTGGTGCTTGTGACATTACAGAGAACAGGGGACAGTGGAGCCATCCCCAGGGACAGCACCAGGCAGACCCCCTGCAGCTGGGCTTGGGCAGCTGGTGAGGGCACAGGCACAGGGAAGGCTGGATGGAGCGGGACAGATGCCCAGGGGGGTTTCTAACCCTGAGTGAGGGCTGGGCCCCTCAGGGCAGGGCAGGTGCCACTCTCTGGGCTGGGGGACAGAAGGGCTCAGGGCTCCCAGTGGTGCCAGAGAGGTTTTGGGGATGTGCCAGGTGCCCCTGGCTCCATGGAATGCTCCAGCATGGCAGGGATGGGGCCTCAGGAGACTGCCCAGGTGTCTCTTGCACTTCGATGGCTCAGCCCAGCCAGGGGATGGCACCAGGGTGGCTTGGGCAGGACGGGCCCTGTGCTGTCTGCAGCCAGGGACTGCGGCCCCTTCACCTGCCCACCAGAGCTGCTCATCCCAGAAAGGACAAACCTTTCTCCACCTCCTGCAGGCCATGGCTGCAGCAACCACGTTCCTGGTGCTCGTGCTGGCCCTCCTGCTCAAGCAGACACAGGACCTGCGGGCTGATGTGGTCACAGCCCAGCGGATGTGGCAGCGCGAGCATTTTCTGTTCCACGGGGTGAAGAAGCTGCTGCAGGACATCAGGTGGATCAGGTCCCCACAAGAAGCCCCACTCCTCTCTGGGTCGCAGCTCTGTCTCTTCTGGGCTGCTGCAGCACTCATGGTGCTGGAGATCTGCTGGCTGGCCTGGCAAATGAAGTCTACACTTTGCACCTGCCACGAGCAGGGCAGCTCTGGCAGCGAGGAGGAGCAGGATGAAGAGAAGGAGGAAAAGCCCGAGGAACAACGCCTCAGAGTCAGGCTGTTCTCTGTGCCCACCCTGCTGCCCGTGCAGGGCCTGTCTGGCATGTGCAGGGATGTGAAGAAGATGACTCTGGACGTGCTCCGTGTCTGCCGGGCGCTCTCCAGGAACACTTTCATGCCCGAGCTGCACCCGGCCGCCGGCAGGAACAGCATCCACGAGTCCTGGAGCATCTTTGAGGACCGAATCGTGTACCAGCTGCTGGTGCTCCTGCAGCCACCCTCCAGGCACTCCTTCAGGCTGGAGCAGTTCTGTGGGACACACCTGCCAGAGAGGAGCTCCAGCGTCCGAGTGGTGCTGGAGTGCACCTGCCCGAGAGCCACGGGGGACACTCCGTGTTTCGTGCACCCCGCAGAGAACAAGGAGACAGCCCAGCCCTCGCCCCTGCTGCAGACCCTGTGCACGGGCTCCTACCTGGACGTGGAGGAAATGGCCTGCTGGGTGCAGAACTCGGTGCAGACAGCCTGGGAGCACCTGCCCCAGTGGCAGCACTGGCAGCTGACGGTGCTGCCCAGCTCCCGCTCCTGCCGCCTGCTGCTCAGCGGCCCCTCCGACGTGCAGCTCTGTGCTCTGCTGGTGTTTGCCGTGGAGCAGGGCAGCCCAGGCACCTTCCTGATCCTGCAGTGACAGTGGCCAGAGCTCCCAGTGCTGCTCTGGGCTGGGGCACTGGGGAACTGGGAGTAGGCACAGACAGAGAGCTGACCTCAACTGCCCAAAGAGATCTGCTGGGCAATGGAACACTGAGCTCCTAAACCTGTGCTGACTGGGCCTGATGCCTTGGTTGTCCTACATGAGCTGTGTGATCACACTCAAGATGATCTGTTCCATAACCTTGCCAAGCACCAAGTTCAGGTTGACAGGCCTGGAGTTCCCTGGATTCTCCTTCCAGCCCTTGTGGATGGGTCTCACATTTGCAGCTCCAGTTGTCTGGGTCTGAGCCCCAGTTAGCCAGGACTGATGATGAATGCTGGAAAGTGGCTTGGTGAGCTCTTCTGTCTCTACCTGGATTTCAGGGGTTCCATTCTGCTCACCATCCCTGTCTACCAGCTTAGGGAGCCAGTTGCCCTGAGGATAACTGGTCTTACTGTTGAGGACCAAGGAAAAGAAGGTGTTAAGTACCTCAGTCTTTTCCTCACCTTTAGTGACTGTGCCTTCTCCTGGGTCCGGTAAAGAATGGACATTTTCCTTGGCTCTCCTATTGCCATCAATGCATTCATAAAACAACTTTATATTATCCTTGACAAATTGGCCAAATACGTTCTGAGCTTTTGCCTCTTCAGTTTCCTTCCTACATCCTAACAACATCCATGAACACTTCCTGAGCTGCCTGCCCCTTTTTCCTGAGGTGGCTCCCCTGGTGGGCTCACCAGCTATGCCAGGAGGTGAAGTTCTCATCCACACACTCCAGGGCTGCCCCTGCTGTGTTGAGTTTCCAGCAGACATCTGGCAGGTCCCTCCTTCTTCCTTCTTTCCCCCTCTTTATGAATGGATCCTGATGGAATATGGTACAGAATATTCCTTGGGGATGTCTCTGGGGTGCCCCAACCCCAACCTTGGGGTCAGCTCTGCTGTCTGTGTCTACTCCCAAGCACCCAAGTACCCTCTTGTGGTTCCAGCCCCAGCCAGAAATTAAGCACCATGCAGCCACTTGCTCAACACCCTTCTCCCCCCTATCCTGGTGGAGTGGGGAGGAGAATCAAAAGTAAAACTTGCAGGTTTAGAGAATTTTCAAAATTAATCATTTAGAGAAGTATAGTTACTGAAAAAAGAGTAAAATACTGTAATAGTGTAAATAATAATAGTATTGATAATACAACTGAAAAGAGAAGAAACCCCAAATGTGATGCACAATACAAGTGATCACTACCTACTGATCAACAGTGCCAGAGCTGCCTTTCTGAACCCAGATCAGGCCCTGTTCCAGATAACTCTCCCAGTTTATACACTGGGCATGCCATTCCATGGGGTGGAATATCCCTTTGGACTGTTGGGGTCACCTGTCCTGCCTGTGCTTCCCTGCCATTTTGTTTATTTACCTTCTTATTAGTAGAGAATAAGACCAAAGAAAAACCCCAAAAAACCCAATCCCCCATCAAAAACCCCTGAAACAATCAAACAAATAATCCACAAAAAAAAAAACCACCAAAAAAATGTTCCTGACTTAAGATAAATACGACTTAGCAAAACCAAAAAATCATTATTGCCATTCTGAAAACACAGCACTGTACCAGCTACTGAGAAGAAATTAACTCTACCCAAGCTAAAACCAGTGCACTGAGCAACAGGTTTTGATTTCTTTTCTATGGTACAAAGAAAAATTCAGGCACCAAAGCCTGCTGGCTAGTTCTAGTAACAGTACAAAAGGTCATTTTTCCAAATGGCAAAACTGCACCCCCAGGCTTTCAGGATTATGTGTTGTGTCATTATTAAGAAAAATCTCATTGCATTATGAAGCAGCCATTGCTTTTAAAAAGATGGAGACGCTGTTTCATTAGAACAAAACAAACCCAAGAAAGCCTTATCACAAAGCAGCATGAATAACACGTGAAAATAAAGTTTGTAGTTAAAACTGACATTTCTCTGACTCCTGTTTCCACCAGCAGCCATCTCACTGAAGGTCTGACAGGTGTTTGCATGGTTGCCAAGCCCCTGGGTTAATTCAGTGCATGAGGAACAGTGAGATTAAATTCTTTCTGTAAGTGAAACTCTGAAAAATTAATTGGAAAGTTGAATCATGGAATTGTTCAGGAATGTTCCCTGTCCAGGACCTCCCAGGTTCCCTGACCATCCAGGAGCCACCGTGGCAGTCATCCCCACACCACCTACACCAGCAGCAGGCAGCTGCAGTGCCTGGCTTGGCTCCCTGCACACAGCCCACATTCACAAATCAGGTTTCCTTAGCAGCTCGACCCCAGGCTTCTCACAGCACAGTCACAGAAGTACAGATTCTACAAATTGTTTAATCTTGCTGCAATAACAAAACAATTTGAGCTGGTTGCCTCCAGGGAGGGACCCTGAACTAAGGAAGCCCTGGGCTTTTCTACCCTCACAGATATGGCATGGAGCCCTCAGGTCCCTTTCCTGGGCCACAGGTCCCTGTGCCCTTGTTATGCCGAGGGCCAGCAGTCCATGAGCTCTTGCCTGGGTCTCCTGCCACCCAGAGCTCAGCCTGCATCTGGAGCTGCACCTGCACCCTGAGCTGCCTGCACTGAATGTGCTCTGCAACAGAATCACAGACTGGTTTGGGTTGAAAGGACCCTTAAAGGTCATCTCATTCCAAATTTCTTGCCATGGGCATGGACACCTTCTGCTAGACCAGGCTGCTCACGGTCTCACCCAGTCTGGCCTTGAACACTTTCACATATGGAGCATTCACAGGTGCCCTGGGCAACCTGTGCCAGGCCTCAGTATATAATTTTTTTCTAATATCCAATCTAAACCTGCTCTCTTTCAATTTGAAACCATTCCCCTTTATCCTGTCACTACAGGCCCTAGTAAATACTCTTTCCCCATCTTTCCTGTCAGTGTCCTTCAGAACACACTCCTGAACCAACCAGACACTTTCTACACATTGTGACTCTCTATTTCCACTTGCCCTGTTCTTCTCTTCCTCATCCCTAACTAACCTCAGCCCTCCCCTACTCCTAGCCACATAATTTTATCTTTCAACCATTTGTTCTGCCTCTAGCATCTGCCAGACCTTTTACTGAAGTAATGTAACTCACTGAAAAGACAGAAAAATATCCAGTATTTCACTGAGCTTGTGTGCCTCCTTTTCACTGAGGTATATTACCTCAAAAAAGTCTCTTCAGAACATACAGGGTGAGCAGTGGGAGAGCAGATGAGGGGGGACAGCAAAGATGAGAGTGTGCAGGAAGAAATTGCCTTCTGGAAAAGAAAGGACAGGTTATTAATTTGTCTCACCATGTCTAGGGAAGCCGTGTCCTTAGACTCAATTTGTTCTTGACAATACAAGGAAGGCAGCAGCAGTGCAGAGCCAGGAACAGGGGAGGGGAGAACAGACTCACTCTTCATGCTGGTGTTAGATTTGGAAAACACCAATCTCAGAGGTAGGAAATGGATGGCCAGAGTGAAACATCTCTCATTTGTCATATCAAAGTTTGCTGTACAGTCTTTCTTTTTGCCCAAATTTCACAACAGTCTATGAACATGCTGTCACTCTTTTTTTGGTTGACTTCTTGACTGAACTTTGGCCCAGATACCCCAGGAACTTCTTGCTTATAGCCAAGCAAGACTAATGATAACATTTTCCAGCTTAATTCCACCTACAAATGCAGGCTTCAGTCTATACATTTGATTTTAGCCCTGTCCTGGACAGTGAGCCCATTTACACCCCTCAAGCTTAAATCTCCCCAGCAATCAGATGTTCAGCAGCTCTGTATGGATCCCCAGTGGATTTTAATGTGGCATCTTGGCAGTTGGCATATTGTCTCAATCCAGATATCAGACCCGAATTTCTCTGGAATCCAGCCTCCAGAGGAACAGAGACCCATAACTAGTGAGCAGAGTTTATCTTTCTGTGACCTATGTGTAAATTAGAAGCTGTGCCATAGAATCACAGAACCCAGTGGACATCAAACCTCCCCTAATAATGGAGACAGTTGTTTCAGAGAATCACAGAAAATCATAAAATCTTAGAATCATAGAATGTTTTGGGCTGGAAGGGATCTCAAAATCATCTAGTTCCAGCCCCACTCCCATGGGTAGGAACACCTTCCCCTAGACCAGGTGGCTCATATTTCTTGTATTTTTTTCCTTCCACAGAAAATATTGTCTACTTTTTGCTGCTCAGTTTTCCTGGCACCCTTTTTTAGTTTTTGTTTTTGTTTTTTGGGGCTGGGGGTTTTTTTTGTGTTTTTTGTTTTTTTTTTTTTTTTAGGGTGGGGGGTTGTTTGTTTTTTTTCTCATGGCACTCTACTATAACTCTGTTCCCCCCTGATGTGCTTCACAATAGGTTCTTAGCACTCTTCACTGGAAGAGATATCAGACTGCAGCTTTTTTTTCTTTAAAACTGACTAAAACCCTGCAGCTCAGTCCAAGGCAGGTAAATATTCTACAGGAGAGTAAGTTTCCCAGTATTTTGACTCACATAGAGACGATATGACAGGCTGTATTTTGAAGCAAGCCTTTTTTCCCCTCCTGCTGTGATATAAGAAGCTGTTTTGTGAATCTCGTTGCTTACACTGGAAAGATCAGGGCAGAGACAAAAGTGAAGCAGCAAGTTCCCTGGCTGCAGCATCAGTCCTCTGGTAAAGAGTTTTCAACTAAAAATATCTGTGGTATTTTGAAGTAGAAGGACTCTCTGTGAAGAAAGCTTGAAATTACTATTCTCACCTCTTCAGCTAAGTGTTTGCTGCTCAGTAGAGAGTTTTTCATATGAGATCATCACCACAGTAGTTATAACAACCTGGTCAGCAGAGACTGTGAAGTTAATACTTTAAAAGAGCACATTCTTTCATTGTGGTACCTGCTGTGTAACTGTTTTTAACTTTGCTCCTCGAAGAGTGTGCACTGGCAGACCAGAAAGCCAAATGTGCCCTGATTTGCATCCAAAACAGGGTGAGCAGGTGGAGGGAGGGGATTCTGCCTCTCTGCTCTGCTCAGGTGAGACCCCACCTGCAGAGCTGTGTCCAGATCTGGACCTTATACTGGGCCTCCAGTATAAAAAAGGTGTGGAGCTGTTGGAGTGAGTCCAGAGGCCACAGAGAGGCTGAGATGCTCTGGAGCCAGGCAGAGAGAGCTGGGGGTGCTCAGATGGAGAGAAGCTCCAGGAGACCTTCCAGTGCCTCAAGGGGGTACCTGAGAGCTGGAGAGGGACTTTGGACAAGGCATGGAGTGAAAGGACAAGGGGGAATGGCCTGAGAGTGACAGAGGGCAGGGCTAGATCAGAGATTGAGAGTAAACTCTTCACTGTGAGGGTGGTGAGGCACTGGGACGAATTTCTAAAGAAGTTGTGGATGTGCCATTCCTGGCAGTGTCCAAGGCAGGTTGGATGGGGCTCTGAGCAGCCTGGGGGAGTGGAAGTGTCCCTGCCCATGGCAGGAGGTTAGAATGAGATGAGTTTTAAGGTCCCTTCAGCACAAACCAGTCAGTGATTCTGTGAGGTTATCATTCTCTGTGTTTATGGTTCTCTGTGTTTAGGATTCTCTGTGTTTATGATTCCATGATTCTCTGATACACTTGCTGACATTGCTTGGGGAAGTTTGATCTTTCCAGGAATCCCTTCCAGATCTGCAAATCTCTCATGACAGTAAAAAATTGGTTATAATGTATTTTTTGTAAAAACTGAATTCTGAGAAAGCTGTGCACTTCTGCCTTCACATAACAAGGAACAACAAAGGGCCTGATATTTTCTGTCTCACTTTGCACCAAAGTTTCTCTAAGTATCCTCTTTAAGTCTGATCTTGGCTTAGTCAGCTGTAAGCCCACAAAAAAAAAAAAAATAGGGAGCAGAAGGGGTGAAGGAAAGCAAATCCTTATGCCAAACTAGTCTTCTCAAAATTTGCACAAGCATTAATCAGCACATTGCTGCAAAACAGAACAAATAAGAGCATCATGTTCTTTTGAAAGACCAGTTTAAAGGGTTTTGAACTGACTCAGACAAACACATCCCCCAGGGACATCTTTGATTTCCACATTGTTCTCCTGATCACTCAGTGTGTTCCCAGAATGAGAACTTTCACTGTTTGTCTTCTTTTTCTTACTGGGCATGGTACTTAGGCAGAAAATCTGTCAGAAAGAAATAGCTGCATGTAAATGTATTCTAAGTATGGTTTCTGATACTATAGCTCAGCATGTTTGGAATATTGATCACAGCACTTAAATTTGCAATTAAAATGATCATTTCTTTTTTCCACTGATTCTTTGACTAATGTTATGCAAAATGCAGCCTAGGATTGACATAAGGGCAATAAAAACTGCACAGAAAAATCTGTACTGAGCTAATTGTTAAACATATGGTCACATGCCATGGAAGGGGGCAGGCAATATGAACAAGGAGTGAACAGGGACATTGAGTATCTTCATAAAAACTAAGCTTTCATCACTGCTGCTACTTGCATGTTCATTCTTTTCTTCTCTCCTTAATTTCCCCAGAAACTTTTTTTCTTTGCCCAAGTTAGAGAGGCATTTACATTCTCTCACAGTGGTGCACGGAGCTGCTGACTCCAATACAGAGAAAAGTAAAGTAAAAGGAGTTAGAAGTGCAGCCCTTGAGATTTTGGAATATAATTTTTATGGTACACCAACAAAAATACAGATGTTAAATTCAAGGAGATCACATGCAATAACAGCAGGGTCAGTGCTGTGATATGATCATCTTGAATTGTTTGCCCTCATAGCTGGTTAAAACCTGGATTTATCCATGGTTTCTTCAGCCTAGGAAGTTTAACTGGAAGGTTTTCTTAGTTTGTTCTTTCTTTATATTCTTTCTCTTCAAATTTAGTAATTTCTGTCTCTTGCCAAGAGAAGCTGTGGCTGCCCCATCCCTGGAAGTGTTCCTGGCCAGGTTGGATGGGGCTTGGAGCACCCTGGGCTAGTGACGGGTGTCCCTGTCCACGGCAGGGGTGAGGAAGAAGATGATCTTTCAGTTCCCTTCCAACCCCAACTGTTCTATGATTTCTATGATTCTGTGATCTTGGGTGCACATCAAAAATTCTCCTATTTCTATTTAGCATAAATCAAACTCACAGTCGGTGCAGCTTATTTTTTACTTCTACATTTCCCAGAATGTTCTTAGTCCTTGTTTGCCCTAATGTAAAAAATCTCCACTTTCTGATTTTAGTGCTTCTTCAGAGTTGAAATGTATTGGTGGTCGATGTGCTCCAGTCTTCTCCAGTCAATATCTGAGCTATGGGTCACTCTATCAGAACCTTTCATCATTCTTCACAAAATTTATTTTCTCAGATTGCCTTCCCCATTATACTCTTCAGTTCTTTTATTGCATAATTAACCCAATCTTATTCACTTGCTGCACTGATTTCCCACACCAGTGTTTTAGTTCCCCTCACAACTGCTTATCTCTCTCCCATTATTTGGTCTCTTTAATAAATTATTTCAGAGCATGCATTAATTGTTTCTTTCCATAGCATGTATAAAAGTATTTTTTAAATAGTCTTCACTGAAAAGATAGATATGATTTTTCATTCTTTGTTTTCCTCCATTTTCTTAAAAAAAAGGAAAACAAACCTTTACAACTAACAAATATGTAAAATGATTTCCTTACCTAGCAAAAAACTTCAAAATCACATTTGAAAGCCTGTCACATTTTGCTAGTGATTAATATAGTACTATAAATACCTGAAAATGAATAGATACTGCTAATTTTTTTAGACAATAAGGTATCTATAATGTTTTCCAATATTTTTTAGTAACAGGAGGCTTCATTATATTATTTAGGTTATTACACCAAACACAGCAAATGCATTTAGTCATTATTGATGTTCCACTCATACCTGTCAAAGGACTAGAATTTCATTACTCCCCTCATTTTTCCTAACTACCTTAATCTTTTCTTTAGCTCCATTATTTCCCCAGGTGACCTCACTCTGTGAAACATCAAGGAACACGAGAACAATCGAGAATTGATCCTCTACAATTTTTTGTTGATCCTCTGTTTTGTCAACACCATCTCTTCCCACTGAGAGAAATAATCATCAGCCTTGTGCAGTAGGAGGCCTGGGTGAAGCTGGAAATATGAATGAGTGGTAGAAGGAAGCACCAATAAAGTAAATAAGTGGCTAAACTTGAATCATTCCCTATTGACTAAGTTTTTATCTTGGACAAAAACCTACTGATGGAAACCAACTCCTAGCTGCCAGGTCTGTCAGGATGGTAACGTGGGATACAGTGCAATAATTTAATGATTTAAATTTAGCTTGCTGAAGCCAAAACCATCTGGTGCAAAGGACACTTTGGCAGATTGAGTACAGTGAGAATACTGTTCTTCTTGCTGTTATGGTCTGATAACAAAGAAAAAATACGCAACCAAAGCCATTAAAAAATCATTTGCAGTCAATCTCCCAAGCAAGTTTGAATAATAAGAGGCAGAGCACTAATTATAATTGTATGGAGTTTCCCAGCAGAGACATTGCAAACCAATTGCCACTTGTCTGCTCTCAAGTATTTTCTGTAAATGCATTCATTTGTGGCATCTTTTCATTTATGTGACAATATTATTACATTTTGTTTTCCCTGGCAATTGTTTTATTGCCATCTGGGAGTCATTAGTGAAACACTTTAAAGAAAGTAAGGACATCTCTGAATATGCCCCTGATTTTAGGTCTGGGTTGAAATGGACTCTTAATAAAATAAAATTGTGCATTTTGGGAAGATAGACAATCTTAAGATGCTCATTTCATAGGTAGGACTGGAACAGAAAACGAGACAAGACTGCACACACAATACAAAGATATTAAAACTGGAAACAATATTCAATTTTCATCCGCAACAGGGATATTTTCAAAGGTAAATTTGTTTATTATATAATTATCTCTTCATGGAACTGAGGATTTTTCATGGTTGTTTTTGTGGACACCTGGGGCAGGGCTGCTTGACCATATCCACTCCAAAG
>JAOTQP010001652.1:63915122-63926394 GCA_026413545.1 Cichladusa arquata | reverse complement strand
ACTCTTAATAAAATAAAATTGTGCATTTTGGGAAGATAGACAATCTTAAGATGTTCATTTCATAGGTAGGACTGGAACAGAAAATGAGACAAGACTGCACACACAATACAAAGATATTACAACTGGAAACAATATTCAATTTTCATCCGCAACAGGGATATTTTCAAAGGCAAATTTGTTTATTATATAATTATCTCTTCATAGAACTGAGGATTTTTCATGGTTGTTTTTGTGGACACCTGGGGCAGGGCTGCTTGACCATATCCACTCCAAAGCCACTTTTCTGTCTGATTTCCCAAAAATGGTTCTTGACATGGGCAGAATGCTTTTCATTCCTTCTTCTGTAAGACAGGACTTTGTACTGATATTAACGCTAATTTTCTTTGGACAGGCTCCTCTTACAAATTGACTGCAGGCTACGTCACTTTGTCATCCACAAAATTCACATTTATTATCAAATCACTGATGAAAAAGCTTGAATTCTGTCAGACTAATAACCATTCCTCATAAAAATACCAGATGAACACTCCAAAAATGCCACTTCTTATTTTGTTAATCAGTTGGCAAACATGAGCTCCATCAAGATTTTCAAATGCTAAGGAGGACATGGGAGTGCAGAGCCCAGATCACAGAATCACAGAATTGTTATGGCTGGGAAGGACCTCTAAGATCAGCAGGGTGAACCCTTAACCCAGCACCACTAACCCACATCCCCAAGTGTCACATCCACGTGTTTTTGAGCACTCCCAGGGATGGTGGCTCCACCACTTCCCTGACTAGGCTCTTCCCATTCTTGGCAACACTATCAGTGAAGAAATTCTTTCTAATACCCAATTTAAACCCTCTCTGGTGTGACCTGAGGCCATTTTCTTCAATACTTGTTGTGATGCCTTCAGATTACAGTGTCTCAGCTCTTCACTTTGCTGCATTCTTTCTCAACAACCCTTTAGAGATGTGGTAGGTCTGGAAGCTGGGAAGCTGCTGCCACCCAACAGCCCCAGAGACAACACAGATGTGAGCAGCAGAGAATATGGAGGGAATGAGACAGAAAAAGGAAAAAAGAGTAGGATATGGTTAAAGGGAGAAACAAGGCGCTAAAAAAAACAGGAATAGAAAAAGTAAAATATAATTTGTCATGATCAGACCTGGCAATAGGCATGAGAGTCCTTCCTGAGGATGATCTTGCTCTTCATCTTGCACTGAGTCTCTCATCCCCTCACTCTCCAGGAAAGAGATTGCACAGGAATGTTGGGATAATTAGCTGGGGGTTCAGAGTTCATTTACCTGTCACCTCCTGCAGCCCAGGTGTCCTTCTCACCAGCCTACAGGTATGTCCTGCACCCTGATAGCTCTGCTCCATGCCAGCCACCCCACTGAGACCATTAACCCCTCTGAAAGCAGCTCAGAAGGCTCAGAATATTCATTCACACCATGTTTTGCAGATGGGGCTTTGAAGTGGAGGATTGATCTGATGAATACACCACCTGCCAGTTCCCTAAGCTGCCCTTTCAAATATTTTATTGTCTCTACAGGAGAATTTAAATCAAAACAATAATGACCATAAGTATGGAAAACAAGAATAAACAATAAGCCAAATCCTTCCCACTGCAAACTCTTTTACATTAACAATTTAATCTTATTTTTGTGATATATCTCAAGAAAGAATGAAAGGACAGAACTGCAAGGTAATGTCAGCCTGGTTAGCATTATGAAATTAATAATAGCATAAAGGAAGTAAAATAAACTGTACAATAATGAAGCTGAAAGGTCACCCATACTCCATATCCCACAGAACTTTGTGCATGCCATTAGCAGCCAGCACTGCTAAATATCTGTGTATGGATGGGTGAGAGATGAAAGCAAAAAACAAAATGCTATACTGCTTTGTCATTTTTTTAAGAAAAGTAGTTGACTTGAATATTGTCAGAAAAAAAATAACAATCTGCATAAGGCCATCACAGAGAGCATATGGTTTGCAGATAAGATTTTCTTTTACAATTACAACCAAGCATGTGTTACTTTATGCCACAGTTATACAGGGAGATAAATGAATGTATGTTCTGCATTTCTGTACAGATTTCTACAATAAGAATTAACTTTCCTGCACTCTTTACCTTTTTCTAAAAAAAGAAATTACTCAATTTCCAGGCATGAATAAACAAACAACTTTTATGTATTTGCAGGTAGTTAAAAAAAGGATAAATTAGGCCTTCCAATTATAGTGTTGCAAACATTTTCTTCATTTGATGAATTTACAAGGATACAAAATACCTGTGTGAACAAATAAACATTGCTTGTATTCAATTAAACCATTGCTTTCTTCATGCTTTAATTACATAATTAATGTGATAAATTAAACTGTTTCTCAGTGAACCATCCAGTCTAAGTTTAGAATTTATATTAGTGTACTTTGCTATATGTGCACAAAAAGTAATTTGGTTCATGACATTTTCTCTGAATTACTTCCCTGTTTTCATTTCCACTTTAAATGAAAAAGTTAAAAAAGAAAATAATATACACTAAAACATAACTTTCACATTGCTGTACTTTGAAACAATGGAACATGCAGAAGAGTAGAGATGTTTTTATCATACGTGGCCAATATATTTGCCCCATAAATCTTGGGCTAATGCCCAAAGGAGATCAGAATGAGATGTCCTAACAGTGCAGAATCCCGTCTTTTTTCCATTCATGGCTCCATTTAGCAAAACTGACTGAAATGTCCTTCAACAAGGGCACCAAAATGGTAACAAAATGGTTTGCCTGCAGGATTCTTTCCTGTGTGCATCAGCACACAATGTGCTCTGGGACTTTTTTATGCTTATTTCCATGTCATTCACTTAAACTGCTCAACTCCCTCCTTCAGGAGGCCATGGAGGATCTAATTAAGAGATTCAGACAGATTCATGCAAAAAAGCTTCGTTAAGAACCAAGCTGCAGATTGCTGAAAGCTGGGAGGGTGCACAAAGGAAATGCTGCTGTGTGCTCACTTTTCTGCTGTAATCTGCCCAGATTCCTGTGTCTGACCCTGTCAGAGAGGTCACTGCTCCCAGGTGGGAGGTGGGCACAGCACTTCTAGCTCCAGCTGAGAGAGAATTGCTGCCTGTCTCACAGGGCAGATACATTATTTAACACAACAAGGACAGGCTTTGGGCAACAAAAATCAACCTCAGGCATCTGCAGGATTATCCTTGAGTGAAAGTCTCCTCGGACAGAGAGCTGGTCTCTCCTTGGGCTTCAGGACTTCAGCAAATGTAAAGCTGCTACTTTATTTAAGGACTTTATTGATGGTACAAACAGAAACTGTTAGACACCCTTCTGGAAACTCTCTCCCTGTAATTTTCCACTTCCCTGCTCAGCAGTAAGATGCTATTTGTAGTATCTGCTAAATGCAGAGAATCATAAAATTGAGTTGAAAGAGTTGGAAGAGATCTTAAAGATCTTTGGCCATATCTGGCTGAAAGCTGAGACCATCCAACCATTCAAGAGAGCTTGGGGTGAGAATGGACTGTGGAGAAGCTCACAGGGTTCCAGAGCTGAAAATCAGCACAAATCAACATCTCTGTCGATGTCTGTTTCTACAGGATCTCATAACCTCACACAGCAGGTGGCTTTGCCAATCTGCAGAGGTGATAACTAAGACTAAGGATAAAGGACCACACACATCCATACTCTCCTTCTCAGAAATTGGGGATTAGTGGGAAACACTCAAAATAAAATTCTACTAAAAACACCGTTAAAATGAAATATGTGCTCTCCTTGTCACAATTATGTATCACATTTGTCCTCCCCACATTTCCTGACATTTAATAGCACAGAGGAGAATCCTATGGAAGACAAGGCAGAGCTGGGTGGGGTGCAGGTTTGACAGCTGGATGCTGACAGAGAAGGTGTAGCATCGAAAAAGGGGCAGGGGGTGAATAAAGTTACACGTGAGAAGGCTACAGGACCATTCACACTCCTGGAGCACCATCTGTTGATCCTACCTACCCAATTAAATTGCCACCTTATGCTTTGTCTCTCAGGCATTAGATAAAAAGAAGTCACCATTCCAGGAATCTCAGAAGGAAACATCATCCCAGCTGTTCATTAAAACTAACCAAATTATCAGTTAGTTTTAATTCTATCTGAAAGCAGAATCATTCATTGAAAGAATGAACACTGCACATAATAATTGCAGGAGGTCTCTTTCTTCTCTCTTTGTCCCAGGAAGATGGGACAATACACATGGTGTTTCTGTTAATAAAACTGAACCCATATGAAATCTGGAATGAGGAACATGTGGTGATGCTTTACAAGTTTTTGCTGGCTCTTTGGTATATTTGATTAAATTAATTCAATCTGTACTGAAATCAAGAAGTTTTTGCCATACAGAACCGACTAAAACATCAGAGACAATGTTTCAACAACTTGAAATGAATTCTTACCTTTGTACAACAAAAAGGAAAAGAAATACAGGGGAAGGAAGAATCAAACAACCTTTACCAAAACCAAAGCTGCAAGAATCTTTCAAGACACTGAAGTCTCATTTCCTCTGAAGCTGAGTGCACATGAAGGGCAGTTGGTGGGTTACACATTGCACATTTGTGGTTAGGGTAATGTCTCAGGAAAATAATTTCCTTTGGGAAGAAAAGTTAAGGTACAAAAGAGGTGGATAACAGCTTGCCCCTGTTTTCAGGAAATTTAGAAGCTAAAGGGCAGATTATAAATGCCCTCTAGAGAAATAGCATAAGAAGCAGATTATATAATCTTGGATGTTTTAGGAGCAGAAGTGCTGTTTCAGAGACGGAATGTTTGGCAAGCCAAACTGAGAACCTTTAGTCAAAAAGCCTGTGTTCACACTGAAATGTTTATGGGAATATCATAGGTCTACTGAAAGAAAGAAAATAGACAAAATACACATGCTCTGTGGCTAAAAACCTATTTGAGAGAAGTAACACTGTGAGAGTGAAAGAAATGCTTCGCTCTGTAATCAAACTTCAAGTTTTCCCAAAAAAATTTAAGACAGTCTGACGCTAATTTTCTCTACAGCTCAAGACGATCTTGGCATTTATCTTCTGAGTGCCAGGTATTTTCTTTCCTCATAATGTGGAGCACTGATGAGATCAAATTCCTGATAACCTTATCACAGCACACCCTGCTCTCCCCTGATGCCTCAGGTGCCACCAAAGCCTTGTCTAAACAACCCCAAGTTAGGAGTTACAGCAACACCATGTTTTTAACTCTGCAGCAGCTGAAAAATATGAAAATATTTAAATAGCTACTTCAGGATTATCACGCCTAGATGAAATACCTGATTTGGCCCCGTTTAACCTGACTCACATCCTTAGGTTGCTGCAGTGCCTTTGGTGGCAGCTGGGCAGGTATGGGGTAGCCTTGCTGCTTCCAGCATCTAATGGTGATTAGATTAGCCTGAACTGGATCCTGAAAGCTTCACTCAATGTATCCAGGGCTCCTAACTCTGTGGCCAAGGTTATGTACCTTGAGTCAGTGAAAGCAAGCCCTCCTGTGATCCCCAGAGAGCCTCAGCTGCTCTTGAGTCTCCTTGCACATGGTGTCAGGGGTTCCTTCCTCTGTGTATGGTTTGCATCCCGCAGCCAAGAGAATTTCTTTCATTTCCTCTCTGCTCAGCTGTTACCAGGCAAGAAGAAATACTTGACACAGACTGAAAGCTTTTTGTTTGAATTCTTGTGTAACCTTCTCTTTTATCAATTTGTCATTTTGCAGATAAGCCTCTCATTCACCAAGGCATTTATTAGAATCATTATCAGAGAGCTCTCAGATTACTTTGTTGTCATGACAAACCGAGTTGTGCTGTGCCCAGCTTGATGGATGGGCTGGATATTTTTATACTCTTCTGGAAGACAGAGTCTAGTGTTTTTGACACTCATGGTCCTTCTTTGATCTGTAAAACAAAGGCCAAGCATGAGTGCAGTGCAGGAAACAGTAACTTCATTGGCATCAAGGAAAAGCACCCAGAACTGAAGTGGGAACTACTGAACACAGGTCTAAACCTGAGGGGTTTTAAACATCTCATCACTTTGTGGCAGGATAAATTGCCTTTAAATTTAGCTGCCCAACAACTTGACATTCAGTCCCTGCAAAGCAAGATACATCTCAACATATGTCTAAGACTGTAGGGAGAACCCGAATGGCAACTTAAACTTTACACCAAGGCTTAGCTTCATCCTGATAAAGGTAAGATCAACACCTGAGCAAGTCCCCTAAACTCCCTTTATGGGAGTTTAATGAAGGGTTTTTTTAACACACACAACAGAACTGAGCAGGAAATCTATGTCATCCTCAGTCAGAAACCTGACTTATTTCTGCAGATGAATCTCTCCCAAACTCCACACTGATGGCTCAGCTATGCTGAGTCTGATATAGAGTGATGGAAGAGCCAAGGACATGTGAGAGCCAAGGATTTGTTCTCTTCATTCTTTTCTTCATTCTCCTGCCTGTGCCATCCAGGAGGAGCCCTGAGTAACCAGCTCAACCTCCTGCTCTGCAGAGAGCAGTCCATGGAGAGTGAGAAGTTATCTTTGTTCCTCCAGTTTTCAGGGGAGCATAAAGAGCATCTTTTATACACGAAGGGAAACGTTTAATTCCCCTTCTTATTCACAATTAATTATTTTTTAGCTCAAAGGAAAAATTCTCTGAGGGCTTCTGTTTTTTCTTATTTTTGTGAGACTCTGCTAGGAATATCTGGGCATGACCAGTGACTCCATGTTTTTTCACATTATCTTAGTCTTTCTGAGGCTCATTTTTTACCTCTGTAAAGCTGTGAACCAGTGGGTTTGCACTGAATTTATGTCTTTGCCAACATTTCATTGGTTTAGGAGCTATTCTGATCATAAGTCTATGCATTTAAATTACAAAGCATTTGGGCCAAATTCTATAAAAGACAGATGATAAAATAAATTTTGTGCTTCAGGGTCATTATTGCTGTCTGTAAAGTTGCAGCCAGCATTGGACAGACAGCAGTGTCTGCTTTCAATTTCCACCCAAGGCCCTCTAATGCTGCTCTGCAGATGCTGTGGAAGCAGTCAGTGAACACAAGCTGACTAGCAGCTGTCACTGCACCATGTTTCCTTTTTCCAGACATGATTTTGTCATGCTGGACTGAAAAATCCCTTCCTGATATACCCAGGAGTTCATCAGTATTTGGTTTTGCTGGATCCAAATGCAGGATGAGAGTCTGGAAAAGCTAAGCAAGGAATTGTGGGGAACAGTGAACAGAAACCTGTCCTAAAGAGTTTGTGTCTGCCAGCTACGGAATAAGAGCTGGCACAAATAAGAAATAGCCCTAAAACTCATCATACCTTACTTATCTCAACTAAGCCTCCCCATTTCTCACACACCTGTCCCTATTTTAAAAGTAAGGCTTCATAGGAATTCTTTTCCAAGCTAAAGTGGTCTTTAATTCAAAATAAAATATTCAGATGCTGCCACCAAACCTTGGCAAAATGTGCTCATGCTTATGCCAAAATACTGATATAATAAATGTAGAGTGTCTCATCTTCCCTTCCCTTCCTTGTTTCTTCTCTTTAGCTCCCCTGTGCTTTGGGACAAGGTTTTGATATTTAACATGTTCATGTGTGAGATGCAGAGCAAATAAATCTAATGAGCACATAATATATTGAATAGCTATCATTCAATGACTGCATCTGTTATATTATTTGATATAAATATGGACACTTTCCCTGATGCACTGAAAATTACCCAACTTTCATCTCTTCTGTGTATTTTTATACATTAACTATGCATGTAAGTTTTGTGTGGTTCTTTTCCCATGTGATATGCACACTCTAGATTTAAACCTGAAAGTTGCTGTGCTTCTAAAATATAATTTCAAATAAATAAATAAATAAATGTGGACTTCACTGGGGCTTTTGTTGTTGTTTTGTTTTTTTCCAGAGTCATTAATATCTGTAAACAAAAAAATGATATTACAAATGATCAATGAAGAATGCAGCATAGTTTATAATTAAAGATACACATAGTTTATAATTTTGGGGACAGTATGCCAAAGAAAATAATCCCCCTGGTAGATAACTCAAGGCAATTCAAGTCTCCTTTAAACTGTGGCAAACTAAACAACAGGGTTTTTTACAGGTATTATTGAGTGCAAACAATTTGAATAGCACAATGTTTGACAAGCATCAGCCCATATTGATTTATTCTTACAGATAACCTTCAGTGCAGCTAATGGATTAGACATTCCTGAAATATGGAGGAACTCAGCATTCACTGATGAGCTGAGTCCATTAATCCTAAATAAATTATAGTGTATCAAATGCATAGAGACAATTAATCATGGTATATTTATAGTGTATAAAAAGCTCATGGTGACACTCCGTGGTGACTATTCATAAATACATTTTTAATTTAAGTTAGAGAAGTTATGGGGGTCAAGCCACTATAAAGAAATTACTGCAAACTTTTTTATTATGTATAATTTCCAGATAATATTATTTACAATTTGAGCACCAAGGGACTCTGACATGATTCACAATGCTGGGTCATAGATGAATATGTAAAATGCAGTCTCAATCCTAAAGAGTTTACCAATAAATACGGTAAAACATGAAAACATTTATTTTCAGTCCTCAATAGGTACAGGAAATCAGATTAACATGTAAAAAATGCTTCAATTAATCTAAATTACAGCCCATTTTCAGGGAGAAAAAGTGGTATTCATCACTAGAGTTGTTTCTGTTGTCAAAAATGATAATACATGGCAGATTTGAGCCTCTAAGTGTTTTACCAACATTAGGTAATAAAGCTGCTATCATCATAAAATCACTTTCAGGCAGGTGAATATTCATGTTACTCATTACTTAAGGAAAGAAAAAAAAATATGAGTTTGTGGAGGAGGAAATCATTAGAAGAAATGACAAGTTAAGAAAAAAGGTGACTATTTACCCTATATTAACTATCCTGTCATACCTGACAACATCAGGACACAAATCTGATTTAGTGAGATTTAAATATGCAGCCCACCAACTACCCTTTAATATCAGATTTATGAGAAAGTGTAAGAAAGCTTTTCTGGTTTAGTTTGGCCATGTTTCAGGGCTTTTCCTGCTGTGTGACTTGATCTAACAAATTATATTATCTCTCCTTGCAAAATTAATGTAATTTCTTCAATGGCTCCTTCCAGCCCTTTACAAGAGTTTGGTCTTAGCTTGCCCCACTTAGAGAGGTTCCCCAATAGAAAAATAAAATAGCAATATGTGCAGGTTGAGGTAAGGGATTAAAACTGAGAGCAGAATATAAATCATTCCGTTCATTCTGTTTTCCAGCATACTGGGGGAAAAAAAATAAAGAAACAATAATAATTAGAAGAAGAAGTAAATATAAAAAGGTCAAATCACCAGATAAATTTTCTACAGAAATTTACAAGCTGCATGATTCAGAGAAATAGCAGTCATATTTGCTCTTCCTTTTGCAATGATCCTCTCTGCCCTGACAGCAGCTAACAAACCTTCTGTTCTTTTACATTTTCCAAAGTTATGTGCCCATGTGCTCTTTGATTTGTAGTTTGGTATTTTGCAACAAAGATCAGGTTTGCCAAGAATGTTTTTAAAATCATTATACTTATCCTAAATTTCAATTGCCCTGGACTGGATCAGCTCCATTGGTTTAAGTCACATTTCAAGGTGAGCTCCATCTATGGGCTAACACATCATTAATACAGGCAGCATTTTCTTAAGCTTTTTATCATGAAATAATTGAAATTAATATGAATGAAACTCAGCATGCCAAGGCCTTGAGGAGGATTCATTTCCCCTTTTTTTTCCCAAGTCATTAAAAGTTTACCCATCTATAAATCTAATAAACACCTCCCATGAAATTGTGATCTGTTTGTTCAGATTAAAAGGTTTTGAGGACACCCAGCTTGAAGAAAAAATTCATTCCACTACCTCTTATTTCAAGCCCTGGCTCCATGCAGTGCAACAAATTCAAGATATTCCTCTCTCTGACTGCAGAAAAGGCTTCTTCTACAAATAGGGACGAGAAATTTAATTCAAAAATATCACCAGAGATCATTTCCCTGTTCTCATCATTGTGTCTGCTCATGTAACTGAACTAAAACTCAGAAACATTTAAAGATTTTTACAGATCATGAACCAAGTATTTGGCTGAGCCAACAAGTGAAACTACTTATATTTCTTAAATTTCTACTTTCAAAAACACCTACAGTTTTCATTTTTGGTTTGGTTTTTTTTTCCTATTTCTTCCCTATTCCATAAACATCAAGCAAAAAGGTCATTGCACTTCAGCTGTGAACCTTCTTCTTGATGCCTGTTTTTGGGAAATATTATCAGGCATCAGAGTTCTGGAAAAATCTCAAAATACTCTGTTTTTCATAGTGCCTTAGAGTTAGAAGGTGCAATTCTCCTTCAAAAAATACTGTATTTTCTCAGTCTGATTTTATAAGAAATTAATCTCTCTACTTCATGAAATTGTTAATGAGAAATGTTAAGTTTGAGTTAGATTTATGAAAATATTGAAATTATTTGAAAGTGCAAAGTCAGTTGCTTGAGACATCAATAGGCTACATTGTGCTGGCTAATTTAAGATAATTAATGTAGCTGTTAGATAAAAATTCCTATAAAATTCCTATGAAGGTAAATAAGTGCTTTCAAGACATTAATTTCTCTGAGTTTTTCTTCTTTTTAAGGGCCTTGCAAAATCTAGTAGAGTAGATATAGAAAAGCGATTATGTTTCATTTGGCATGTAAAAAATTAAATTGCTTTGGGTTCTTGAGTCCTTAACTTTCATTTATTCAAACTGTCTGCCACTGAGGAATGGTTTTGAAAGATCACATTGATCACCTCGAGGTTTGGCCAGGGATCTGTTTGTGAAAAAGCATGAGAAAGCAAGTAGTTAGCAAAAGCAATTTTTTCTTTTTCTGAGGCTCTATATTTCACAAGGCAAAGGCTTCAAGGGCTTTGACAGCCTCACTTTGATTGCATCTGAGCAGAGGATGAGTGCAGGAAACCTCTTGAGTGTTCAAAAAGGAAGATAAAACTAAAGGAAAAAGACATTCCCCTTGCTGTGTGGTGGTACAAGAGGGAGGGCAGGACTGCAAAGATGTGCAGGTTTAACACAGATTTCCTGTGTTAGAATGGCACCATGTCCTGGTTTGAAGGACAGGTGTCTGCCAATAAAGGCAGAAGCTTCTCTGTGAAATGGAGAATGCAAACCCCCTCCCTCCAAATTATTATTATAATTTTGAAATTAAGGGGCTCTCAGGCAAAGATA
>JAOTQP010001652.1:63904290-63914421 GCA_026413545.1 Cichladusa arquata | reverse complement strand
TGGGATGATGTAATTTTATCAGTCATGCACTGGGACTCAATGGCCATTAACAGGAGATATCTCCTGGAGGGAGGATGAGTTGTGAAAAAGATAAAGATGATTGCCCCAGCTGGTTTAAAGACGGCCCATTAGCAGATAATATGTGCCACGGAGATAAGGGTCACTGCCCCACCCGGTTTTAACAGATGGTGATAGAATGCACATTTCTGGTCACATTAACCCAACACGTACCAACACAGCTTTCACTGTGTTAATTGAGAGAGTTCAGCAGATCCACATCTGCTTTCTGCCCAGGAATTCTGCTGCTGACCCAGCAAGCCAAACCTGATTGCTGCAGGGTCAGCACAGATTAACCAAAAGATGTCTGGATTTAGCACAAACATTGAGGATTAACATTTTTTAAAGATGTTAAAGTACTTGTTGCCCTTAACAAACTGCCTAGGCTGCCAGGTTTCCATATGCTCCCCATAAAGAGCTGAATATTCTCATTACCTTCCCTTTCCAGTAATGGACAAACCATAGCATCATTCCCTGGAAAGCCACACAGTTACTTGTTTCAGTGCTGGATTTATTTCAATAAATAAATCCCTTCTTCTGCTTGTCAGCTCAGGTGCCTTTAACTCTCAGGTCTTACTGCAACCTGGGGATTTTGGATACATTTTGTGTATCTGATGATTTCAGGCTTCACAAGCAAATTGCAAGGAAGAAGGCAGAAGCAGTAATTCAGAAAGCGTAGCTGAGACGATGCTTTTTCTTCTGAGAAAAGTAAAATCACTTAAAAAAATTCAGTCTTATAAACAACAAAATTACTTATGGACATGTATTGGATCTGCTAAATTGATTTTATCGGGTGAAAAAGTGTGAAAGCATTGAGTTTTTGAAAGTGGCAGTTAACTTTTTCTGGAATGAAACTCTCCATTTTAGAAATGCTGAAACAAAACCTTTCACATCAGAAATGCTGAAATGTTTTACATTGACATTTCCAGAGCAAGCCTTCTGAGTTCCCAGTTTGCCATGGAATATTTTCATTAAAAATTAATGCCTAATTTTATTTATTTAAGTTATAGAAATTCAAGAAAGAGGTTAAAGAAGGATAAATCATGAAAATATGTAGATGATTTCAAGTCGAAAAGCTTAGATGAAGAAATCCATTAGTTGTTTAATGCAGTCACAGGGCTGTTTTACAGCACCAGACTCATGCATCCTATGTGGGATGGTAAAGCAACCTTCTCTGAGGGTCTTTTCTGAAAAAAATACAAGTTGCCAGATCCATTGCATCCTGGAATTTTCAAACACTGACAAGAAGAATGGAAATGTCACAAACACAGATAATTTATGTCCCCTCAAGTACCCCACTAGCACGAAATGATAGGCATTGATATTTTTCAGAGAGCAAAATGCTGCTGAGCCCTTTTTTTCAGCAGAAGTTCCCCTGTTGAGCAGGAGGGCAGGAAGGGAGAGAGGTCACAGCAAATGAGCCAGCACAGCTTTCCTCTGGGGCACTCTGGGCTGCTGAGCTCAGGAGCAGCCTCTGTGTCCTCAGAGGCGGGTAAGGGCAGCATGGAAAACCACTGGCTTTTCCCTGGAAAATGCTTGATAGTGCTCTTGTGGAATTTTCTGTCCCAGGGAAAGGTGTGAAAGCTGCTGGAGGAGTAACAGCAGTAGAGTTTTAATACCAATATTCAGACTGGTCCTGCATTACATGCACTATCATGGAATAGTTTGGTTGAATTTTACAGGTTGTTACAAATGAGAGGAAGAAGTGAGGACTGTAGTGCAAAGGATGTTTCAAAAGGGAGGCAAGCACGTTGATTTTCAAACATTAGTTACTAGATGAACTCACTGTCTTTATTTATGGTGTACATTATGTTCAGGGCTCTCAGAAATCTCACAGTCCAGCTGTCAGAAGCATGAAAAAGAAAATATTGCAGAAAAGGAGAAAGAACATGATATTTGCCAAAAGTATATCTGAAGTTCTGGAGACTGAGCTGAAAAGGGACCTGAGAATGCTGGAGACCTCTCAGGCACTGAGAGGAGAGCCCCACATGCCCCTGCTCAGTGCACAGAGGATGGCAGCAGAAAATGCTACAACCAATGTCACCTAGCAAAGCTCATGTTTGGTGAGTCAGATGCTGTTGGAAGATTTGAAGGAGTTATCCACATGTTGCTCCTGCTCCTAGTACTGGCCATAAAATTAAGCCTCACTCCTTAAAATTGCTACAATTCATTCTCTAACCATCACACTGACCAGATCTCCCGTTGTTTGATGCTGGTTCTGAGGGTTGCCTGGCAGGGGTGGTGGTGCAGGAGCCATTCTCCTTGCTCAGCACCTCCACAGGCTCCTCTTGTGCCTTTCCTGGCCTTGCCTGCTCCGCTGAGGTGACAGAAGCACCTTAGATGCAGTCCCCATGCCCTGTGAAGGGTCAGATTCCTCCACACAGCCCTTACAGCAAAGCACATAGGGCAAGGTAGCTATGGGCAAAAGCAAGATTGGTTCAGCTGCTAAAATAATTGCCTGCTTTTTGTATTTCAGCTTGTTCTAGAGTGCAGTCACCAGTCTGCCCTAATGGGATGGGATGAATTGTTGCCTCAATAATTTCCTCATTCCTGCCTTTTGCTATGAGCATAAGAACATCCCCTCTTCTTCATTAATTGTTTTCTAACCTGAATTTTGTACAAGTAAATCCTATTAGAATATCTCCTTATTCTCCCCACAATGCAGAATACAGCTATTTAAGTCTGTTCCAATGCCATTGTAATCATTGATCCAACAAGTTCAAAGTCTGACTTTTCTTTTTTCTTAAGCAGATATGCTCAATGTAATGAAATATCTTGTTCTGTAATAACCAGCTGTTATCTTAGTCTTCCTCCCAGTAGAGCTTGTTTCTAATACCAACAAGGGATTTTCCACTAGCTTAATTGTTTGATCTCATGATTCTGAAAGTGTTTGGAAGAAAAGCAGAGGGGAAAGTAAGCTGGTGTGTTTATTTTAATGGAAGAAGGAATGTTTTGGAAAACCAAGCTCTGGTGATTTTCTAATTCATTTAATTTTCTGGATGACAGGGTCTCCTTAATTTGACCATCTGTTTATTAGTGTTTGAATATGGATGAAGATGGGAAGGATATTCCTTTTCACACGAGGAAATGGAAGTGTGCAGAACCTCTGATGGAAACTTAAGTCACATCCTGAAAAAAAAAAGGAAAACAAACCCAAGAGCAAAAAAACCCCATGGCACACTTAACTCTGTTTCTATTCTTTTCTGCAAGCTCTAGACTTTATTCAATCATGCATTTTATTCATGTCCAGCCCCACAAAAAAACCTCAGATTCTCTCTGGAATTAAAAAATGTGATTTCTGGTTTAAGTCTTTTGTTGTAGACAGCTGAGTGGCTTTGCCACCAGACCCCTGAGTTTTGCAGCCCTGATTCAGCACAAAGGCTGCAGGACACCCCAGGGTGAGCTCTGCTTGAGTTTCCTCCTGTGGGCCCAGATTAATTCCTCACTCAGGAAGGAAAATGTGTCCTTTCTCTTAAATTCTATAGTTTTGGATCAAATTAGTTATCAGCAAGTGCCCATATCAATCTGAAAATAGGTTAAAAGAGAGCAGATCAATTTTATCTACACCTGGTACATGACCTTTAAATGCTTCATTCCTCCATTGATAACAGATGAGGCCTAGAAAACACTCTTGCAACAAATACCTCATTCAAGTCTTGGCTAAATTTAGGAGGAAAACTCAAACACATCTAACACACATCACACCAGTTGCATTGAATGCTAAATCTGGTTTAGATGTATTAATTATAGCTTACCTTTTTTTTCTTTCTTTGTATAATTTCATGGTATACCTCATCAACCAAAGAGTCAATGTGAGTCTGTGAAGCCTCAAGGAAATTAGTCAAGTCCTGCCAGTACATTCTAAATAAATGTCAGACCCAGTGTTTTGAATCAAAGCACATCAAATTCAAAGTAGTTCTTTCAGGTAAGAAGAATAGAAAAGTGCCTCAGTACATCCTGTCTCAGTGTCTCTCTCTTTTTTTCTGGTTCAATCAAGAAGGAAAAGCATAATTAAACACATAATTAGTGATGGACATTCCATCTTCAACAGGAGCTACGAGCACAAAAGTTATATTTAAAAATATAGTAAAAAAGACTTGCTGGAGACCATCCAAGACCATTTTAGACAGACATTTTTATAACTCATTTAAAACTCTTAAGGATTCAAGATATTCCAAGACATCACACAAGAAATTTGCAAGCTTTATTCTTTTTCATTAGGTTGTTTTATAGGGAGCTGGTAGGCCTTTTTATAAAAATGAGTTCCCAGGACAAAATAGCTGAGCTATTCTTCCCTCTATGCCTCCTACCTTTTGTGCTTGCATTGTTTATCTACATTGCTTCTCAAACAGCAGTAGCTCACCAATTGCAAATTTTCTGAGATCAGTTTTGAGGGCAATAAATCTTTCCCACCATGAAAACAGGTTTTTCAGTGTTAGCCACCTGCTCCACATAAAAGCAAACCTGTTACTGCGAGGCAGCAGGGCGAGTATCAATTCCATGAAAACAGAACCATTTGATTTTCTGGTAAGAATACAAACAAGAATGTAATTCTAGTGGGTTTTACAGGTTGTACCTACTCAGTTATTTGGTGCCCAGCTGCAGCACATGGAGGATCAGCCTGTCACAAAGCTTTTCTTAAAACGAGAGATGTGGGGCTGTCCTCTCTGAGCATCCCCCTGCACAGACATCACCAAAACATGCAGCAATGAACTGTGCCAAACAACACAGAAAACGCCCCCAAAAATGCAAAATAGCACAATATCTGAATTACAATCTGGTTTCCAAAGGGAGCACATGCTCAAACTGCAGCTCAACTGGTGAGCATCTGGCTTGATGCTCAACTGATGGAAGTTCACAATCTTCTGAGCTCAAAGATGAATCAAACCCCCCGAAATGTATCCTGGAAACAATTAGCTTTTGCATTAAACTGGTTTTCTGATGAGTGAGAGACAAGACAATATCACAGTGCTTTTAAATGAATCCCTTTCTCTAAGTAGCTGTGGGCAAAGGTTACAAAATGAGCTGGATAATTAAATTGCAGAAATGGGCAGCTATATTTTTCCCATTTTAATAAAAAAAAATGGTTGATAGAAACTATTCTTTGGAAAATTAAATAAAACAAATGTTAACCTAATAGATAGAACAGATATATTAGATTATTATTTTAGCCATTTTAATGAATTTAGAAATGGTAATCACATAAGAAAATTCTTGCAGTTGGAGAAAAAGGTCAGATAGGTAAAACAATTTTGTTTCCACATTTTGTTTAGTTTTACTCAAACTTATAATTATAAAAGTGCTGTAAAGGGAAGAAAATGAAACACTTCTATAAAGTATTTTTTTCCATAACTTAAGGTATGTTTATTAATTTACTTCAATTCTCAACATAATGAATACATGGGTCCCCCATAAAAAGGAAAAAGTGCTTAGTTCTAATCTCACAGATATTGAACTGCTCACAGTTTACTCAATTCTTAATGATTTAAGAGCAAATCTTGTTTGTATTTTCTTAGATTCAGCTAGTCTTAGGGGCCTAAATAAAAATGACAGAGGGAGCCAAAAAAAATAAAAGGGTAGGAGGACTTAAAAGCTTTATTTAGAGCTTATTTAGCACTGAAAATTGAGAATATGAAGTATTGAACCAGCTGCAGCCATTTATTATATTTCCAGCCTTTTACTTTTCCAGGAGCTCTTCATTTCCTCTCTACCTTTCTGGAAATTTTGGCAATCCTGAAGAGAATGTTAATTTCCACATTGTGTATTTGTAACATCTGATTTTCTTTTCAGAGCCTGTGAAAAGATGGCAATTCCTGCATGTCAGATATGAAGAGAAACTGTCACTAAATAGATATTTTCTGACATAAGGTCCTGTAAGGCTTAATAAAATTGAAAACACTCAGCAGGAAAGTCCTCTCATGTCCAGATTCCTTCCTGCAATCAGGGAGGGGGACACTGCCCCAGGACAGCACACAAATGTTTATGCAGACAGGTAAAAAACAGAGCATGACAAAATCTAATATGAAATAAATTAACTTTTACCAGTCAAAACCAGTACAGTTATGTAAAGAGAATTTGGATTGGCAATGGAAAAAGTTATAATAATGAGAAAATGTTCAGTATCTGTGGTTTGTTGGTTTTTTTATTTTTTGGGGGTGTTTTTTTGTGTTTTTTTGTTGTTGTTGTTGTTGTTGTTGTTGTTGTTGTTGTTGTTGTTGTTGTTTTGGTTTGGTTTGGTTTTTTGGTTTTTTTGGTTTTTTTTTTTGTTTTTGTTTTTTGGGGTTTTTTTTTGGTACATTCTAACTGACTTATTCTGTCACTTGCAGACTAAGAACAAACATCTGATCTCTCTGGGTAATGGCAGCTCTGGATCTGCTCTCTGGAATCCTGAGTGAATGTGTTCAGTAACCAGGCACTAATCTTTCTTGTGTTTTCAATGTGCTTATATTTGGATTTTCTTTTTTTAAAAAATCTGAATGAGCATTTAGAGGAGGAAAAGGAGGCAAGACTGACATTACTGGCTACATGGAATAAAAACATCCCTGTTCTCTGCTGCCCAATTTCAATTTGCACCCTGGAAGCTGAAGGTATTCAGATGTTCTCCCTTTCAATTATGTTGGTGAATGTAAAGGATGAAGTACTACACAGAATTATCTCTCCTGCTATTAAGATGATGATTTTGGAGTGCCTGTTCCCCAGGAGACAGTGCTGCCTAGAGGATGGAGCACTCTCCAGGCTATAACTTACTTGGGCTCATATTCCAATTTTTGCACTGGGTCACCTTAGATAAGAACGTTGCATCTTTCATTTTTGCAACAATTTTATGTAAAATGAGACATCAACATTTTTCCTACTTCATGGATTAGGACAACTGTACAAATTCCTGAATAAATTCTATTTCCTGATCACTGAGGACTGATCAGTTCTGTAGGGTATTATCCAGGGAAGGACCATTGCCACCTGTCTTGCTCTCAGGTGTATTTATAACCATGTTGGCCATCAGAGGGATGAGTTTTCAGGATCATTTGAAGGTATGAGTGCTTTCCTTCTCTTACTCAAACACTGGATGATTCATTCTGCTATGTAAATTAACCATTGTGAGAATTCTTTAATCTTGAGCACTTGCCCTAGATTTTCATTTCTAAAACCAGCTCTACACTGACATGAAGAGACTCTTTCATCCAAATTCCTCTTCTGTGGGCAAAGTTTGTGTGCCCAATGTGCAGCAGAAGTAGGGCAATCTGAAATAGCCTCTTTCTCCCAGTAAATCAGTATTTTTAGTAAACCAATATTTTTTTTAGCACAGCACCATGAGGGAGAGACATTGATCCTTTTGTGTCTTAAAACACCTTCCCCCAGCCTCTCCTCCTTCCTGGGCTCAGCTTCACTCCTGATTTCTCTCCCTCCTCCCCTCCAGCAGCTCAGGGAGGATGGCAATGGGGCTGTGGTCAGTCCATCCCTCGTTGTCTTTGCTGCTGCTCCTTCCTCCCCAGGGGAGGATTTCTCCTCTTCCTCTGCTCCATCCTGGGATCCATCCCACAGGACACAGCCCTTGTACTCTGAAGGCAGGGAAATCATGCAGCTCTCTGCCTCAGCTCCAATTTTTCCTCCATTCTTCATCTGATAACACACCTTCCCTTGCTTGCCTTTTTAATCTTGATTTTTTTGGTCTCATATTCTTCATTGTTTATCTCTGGGGGAGGTTTTTTTACACTTCACTAGAAAATTATACTCAGCTAAATAAGAGAATGGAAAAAGGTTTTTTCCTCTCTGAATGACCACGTAGCTTTGACCATGTAGCTGACAAGTGCAATATGACAGCAGATAGATATGATGACCTAATAATATATCACAATTTAGAAAACTTAAGTGGATATAAAATTACCCTCCATAGAAGTAACTCCCTATTAGTAATTACAAAAAGTGTCATTCTCTTAAGAAAAATACACACTTCATTTGCAGAGAGTGGCAACAGCTTTTGGGAATGTGGATTATGTATGTATATCCTTAATTTAATCTCTTGGACATTTCAAATTTGATTTATTATTATTATTATTACTACTACTGTTACTACTATTTATTTGGATACAAACTTTATTGGTGTCTTATTTTATATTTTTATTTTTATATCATGCTTCATTTAGACTCTAGATTGTCTGTACTGGCATGAGTAAACAATATATTTCCCTTCCTTTGCTTAGTATCCAGTACCCTTGTCAGGTGTGGTGACTGCAACTACAAATTCCTGATGTCTCTCCTAAGTCCTTGTTAATATTTCAAATATGATCCAACTTCCATAGAAAGTTTTAAATTGGGTTTTATAAGGTGGACCTAAAAGAATTTCAAATAGGTGGACAATGTATTTTGATATATAATAATCATCCTGAATTTTGGCAGTATGCAATTTTGTTTTCTGACTTTTAAAACCACTTCATGACACAGGATTCTCATGGACTGAAAAATCTTAGTGCTCAGGTTTATCAATAAAAATATTCATATCTCATATTAGTTTTCATATTCTTTGCCAAATGTTATATTGTCTGTGGTATATTTTCCATTAAGTTCCATTGCTGACCTGGTAACAAATCTCCTGTATCTTTTATAACATTTTTGTATTAGGGTTTCTCCACAATTGACTTGGAGGGCTTACATAGAAATATAACACCCAAATATATTAACCAAATATACAACTCTCTGCAAGAACAAGGCACTGGGCAGAATGAAAAATTAAATTTCTTTCTGATCCATGCCTGGCCAAGTCTGACTTTGCAAAGGATTCTGTTGGAGACTGGAGACCCTCCTCTGGTTCTTCTGTCACTGTTTTCCAGGAATAAAGCTGGCCTGAACTAAGCAGATCTAAGGGAGAACGTGCTGATTACGGAACTACTTTTGGTGCTTTGGGAGAAGTCAGTGCACTCTAAATGCCATTCAAATTACACTAAACACTTCCATGTCTGATGGTACATGTGGTTATTAATTCCCAAGGGTCCTCATCATCTTTCCTGGGCTACTTCTAGGGAAATTAAATTACTTCCTGATACTCAAGGATCCTTTAAGGAAGTGAAAATTACCCATAGACAGAGCAGCAAATTTTGGGGTTAACTGAAACAAACATTTGCATGATAAAGTCCAAAAGAAAAAGTTTTCTCCTCTTACATTCATGAAAATAAAGGGCAAGAAGAAAAATGGATGGCTGTGACATAATTTTCCATAGAATTAATATTCCTCATTTTAATTTGAAGTGAAATAAGGCATCATCAGAATTATTGGAGCACTAACTCAGTGGTGTAAGCTCAGCACTGCAATGCTATTTGAGATACCAGACATCCTGTCCTGCAGCTGCCTCTCCAGAGAAGCTCCTCTCATTGCTGTGTCCTCTCAGCCCAATACAAATATGTCAATATCCCAGGGCTTCTGAAATGGCATAAAACACCTATACTGAGAAAAACTAATGGTTGCATACATTACTAGGTTACCTTGTTAAAATTATTTCCATTAACACGTGTTCTTGTTAGGGCAGGGTGTGCTCCCACTCTCTCACTCCAGCATCTTCCTGCCCAGCTAACCTGGAAATTCCCACTGCTCCCACCCTGAAAGTTTCTTACCTGTGCTCCTAAAAATCCTTAGCTGTTTCTTTTAAAAGGTTTACTGTCAACGCCCAGAAGGAATTCAGGAGATCTTCTGAACTAATCCCAGAGTGCCTTGTGTTTATACTGCTCACAGTCTGGAGATGAGATCTCTGTGTAAGAAAAACACAAACCACACCTGTTCCTCCTGTAATCTCGTGCTGGTTTTCCCACAAAATCTGAGTGGTGGGTTTATATTTTGCCTACTGTTTTCATCTCTTTCACAGTGAACTAATATCATTCTTATTACTACTGTATTTACTGAAATCACCAAAGGTAAGCTGATTTATATCATTTGAGGATTTAGCCCATCAGTTCTCCTAAACCGTATTTCCATCATACTTTGAAAATTTTAATCCTGCTAATCTGCTCAAAGGAGGATGAAAAAATATTTCAATTTAAAAAAAAAAAAAAAAAAAAAAAAATCCATACTCTTGTGTTTGGTCTC
>JAOTQP010001652.1:63886587-63897164 GCA_026413545.1 Cichladusa arquata | reverse complement strand
GTTTGGTGTCCCCCCACTGTCCCTGGTGTCTGCCATCTCCACTAATGGGGTTTGGTGTCCCCCCACTGTCCCTGGTGTCTGCCATCTCCATTAATGGGGTTTGGTGTCCCCCCACTGTCCCTGGTGTCTGCCATCCCCACTAATGGGGTTTGGTGTCCCCCCCCTGTCCCTGGTGTCTGCATCTCCATTAATGGGGTTTGGTGTCCCCCCACTGTCCCTGGTGTCTGCCATCTCCACTAATGGGGTTTGGTGTCCCCCCACTGTCCCTGGTGCCAGCTCAGCCCCTTCACGTGGCTCATGTGTAGAAAGGGCTTGAGAGAAAGGGGCAGAAGCAGGAGTGAGAGCAGTGATTTGGTCCCAGAGGATCCAGCAGGGGATTGTGACACTCCAGGCTGCAGACTCTCCTGTAGCTGAAGCTGGTTAAGTGTCCCCAGCTGTGAGCTGACTCCCTCGCAGAGAACACAAAAGCCTTTTCTAGGGCAACCCAGTGTAAGGAAATCATGCAGCCTGAAAGCCTTCCCACCATTTCACTCCACCAGCAGCCACGACTGCTCCTTTTCAGACAACTCAGTCTGCTTTGCTGTGCTTTACTTTGCTTGCCAGCTGAAACTGGAGTACACAGATCTGCAAGCTCAAGCCCAGCAGGATTTACTGTTAGCTCAGTTCTGTTGAAGGGAGAATGTTGTGAATATATCAGGTGAGTTGTTTTTAAAGGTCAGAGAAAAATTTGCAGAGATAAGTTATCTACTCCTTCCTCTCCCTGACCCAAAGGAAAACTAGACTTGCACTTGCCAACATCAAAAACATGAGCTGCAGAAATAAAGGTAAAATTGCTTAGCACTAGTTCCTTCTCCCAGCACCAACCACCATTGGATGAAACTTGAATTCTCCCCAGCCTAAAAACCCACTGTGCAGTAAGAAATGCAGTTAAAATCATTAAAAGCTAGAAGTGTTTTTGTGTTTGATCCTTTTCTTTTCAGAACTACATTCGTGCCAATCAAACACCTGAAGCAGAAGGCTGGGGTGCAAACCAGAAAGGTTTTATCATTTTTTTCCCAATGCATCAGGAAAAAATTCCCAAACCATCACATAATATTCTTAGTTTCCCATTGCAGCAATGTTTCCTCTCGTTCTTCCTGTGGTTTAGTCAGGTCCTTACTAAACACCTGACAATTCCTTCCTGAATCTTGCATCTCCCATAAGTAAGAATGAACATAATTTTTTCTTAATGCTTGAGCCACTCAAAAGAGCACTTAAAAATGTGTACTTTGAGCTAAAAAGAGGTTTGGAGCTTTTTTTTTTTTTTTCAACTTCTCTAAAATTATTTTGGAAAATAACAAAGACCATTCTTTAAAACAATTCAGCTCAGAACTGGTGCAGGAAATGAACTGTTTATTTGTCTCTATTTATAGCAAGCCTCTAAAAATAGAGGTGCATTCTTCCACATTCAGGAATAGGAGAATAGGATTATATTAGTATCAGTCATTCAAACAAATGACAGAATGAAAGACCAACCCCAAAATTCCTTTATTGAAATAAAGAGAATCATAAATAACAGGCTGGGAAGGAGGAGTCCAACAGAAAGGAAGGGAATGAAAAATTTTTGCTGTCTCACTGAAAACATGTATGACTCATATCCCAATCTTCCTTTTTTTCCCTGCGTGCCTCACTTCAGCTGGGTGAATCCACCCATAAAAGCCACATAGAACAGAACCACAGAAATCATGGCAAATATCCATAAAGGATCTGCTCTCTGACCAGAGAGGAGGGAGACCTGACTGCAGAGCAGCTGTTGGCATCCCTGCCTGTATCTCAGGCTGTGTTTAGTCAGGGTGCCTGTTTCAGAGGAGTCTCATATCTATGAAGAGATAAATCACCCATGCATGTCTCTCCACAACGATAAAGAGAGTTTAAGATGATTAGCTCAGTTCTGGATGAATATGGCCAGAACAATTCTACCTGAGGGAGTTATCACATCTATGAACAAACCAAAATAAACCCCAGCAAAATCACAGCATGTGCAGGTGAATCAGTCCTTGGAGTATGACCTGCTGTGCTGCTCCACAGACCAGTCTGAGCCCCCACACTGCATTTCATTACCCTGCCCTTAGAATTCAATGCTCTTTTCTGTAACACCTCAACAGTTTTCTCTCTCCAGCCAACAGCGTTCACATTCTGCTGGGGAGACCTTGGGGAGTTTTGCCTCTATGTGTGTTCAAATCAGGCTCTCTTTTGGTACAGAAAGTGTTGGGGATTTTAAAGGCTTTTTTTTTTTTTCTGTATTAAACACTCAAAAGGAGTAAAAAGTCACTGTGACATCCACCAGTTTGTCTTCAGGGCCAGGAAGAGACTGGGTAGGGCAGGGAGGAACCAACAATTTAACAGCTCTGCTTCAGCATCTGCCTGTAATAGCCCATTTACAGAAAATGTTAACAGCACTTCCAGGAAGTTCAGGGAGAGGTAAACCAACAGAATAGTGAGGGCTGGGAGATGAAAGTAAAATGTTTTCCTTACAAGAGACACCTATCAGGTGTTCTCAGCCATTACTGCCCCTGTAGTGCTTTTTTCTTTTCTTTCTCCACAAGTACCTCAACAAAAAGAAAAGGCTTTGTAACAATAAAACCTGTCTTCCCAAAGGGGAAAAAAAAAAACTAACAACAAAACAAATTGATACTCTGGAGAAATATGTTGTCAAAATCATAGCACAGCTGTAAGATACAAATGTGAAGGTGCATCCCTTTGTGATCAGGAGTGTCTCACTCCTTTGTACTGTAAAGAGGTTGCATTTTTTAATCTCCAGAATGGCAGGAGAATAAAGCCAAGCAGAGAAACAGGGCCAGGCTCTGCCATTAGATGCACTTTCCAGAGGTCCCAAGCAAGACAGTTCTTTAAACTCCATTTTCTGAGACAAACAATGATAACACTTGATAGTAAACCAAAAATTAACTGCTCTGCAAAAATACTCTGTGGCTTGTGATATCATTTTAAAAATCATTTTTACTGAGATTCCCTGGAAATAGAAATTAAACTAGGAAATAGACACTTTCTTCTCAGTTTAGGGTGAACAAAAATTCTAGAGTGGAACATCTTTCACTGATACTTTTCATACAAAATGATTTGACCAGATGCTGTTCCCCATGATGTCTGACAATCTCTCTTTCATGGCTTAGTTATTTCAGCACCTTGTAGGATTCTCTGGACATGAACATCATCTAGTGAGCAAACACCTGAAATGTAGGATGGAAAAAAAAAAATCTGACTTGTCATCAGGAATCAGCAAGCAGACAAGGCTCCAAACTACAGTGTAGGTTCATTATGAATTTAGTATGAAGTCAATAAAAGGCTTTTAAGCACTTCTGAATGATAACTAATTAATTCAATTTTTAAATTTTTTAAAACTGATATCTTTACCTTTTTTTATTTAAGAAAAAAATATAATGAGAGCTAACAAGAAACATGAGTACTTTGCACTGAGTGTAGGTGATAGAAATTTTGAAAAAAATGCCCAAATTGACATTGACTAAGTTGGTTTAATCAGGTGTAAAAAACTAAGATTAGATGAGGAGTTCTTTTACCAAAAAGACACTTACCAAGATGGTCTAAGTATATTTTTGTCTTGGTCTTAGACTTGATATATTATTTACTCCAGCCTGCCTCCTTTTTTATGTTCATCAGTGATACACAGCTTTGCACAGGGAATCTGGCATTAATGAAGGTCATAATGTGTCCACACTAAGTAAGGCAGGATTTAGATTTGTTCATTATGGACTACCAGAGATTCATGTTTGCAATAATACAAAGACATTCAACTAAAAATAGAATAAATCTGCCAGGCTTTTTACAAAGTGATTATGTCTTTGAATTTCACAACCATTAACACTTTCTGCTTTTTTTCCACTGAGAGAGAGGCATATGATAGGAAGGAAAATCACCTCTGGGAGGAGAACACATTGTATTTGGGTTAGCTGGTGTCTGTCAATTTATGGCTTAATTTAGGCATGCAGGTAGTCTAAGTTTGGCTGGAGAATTCCTTGTCATATCTATTTAAAATAGAGTTCCAGGCAAAGATTTCCATCAAAATGTGTTTCTTGCTTCATGGGAAGTAGAAAAAGTGCTTAAACCCTAATTGAGTTTTTCAGCTCATCTTCTGCAAATACAAAAGCAGTGGTCTTCAGTTAATAAAAAGGATTCAAAAAGGAAGGGTTAAAAGTCAACTAGATTAATCAAAAAATATTTTTCTTTCTGATTTTCTTTTAATTTCCAGCGAACACTGTAGATAAAGTCACTTTATTTGCCCCAGTTTGTAGAAGAGAGCTGTTCCTGTATCCTCCCCTTCCTTCCCTTTCACAGATCCCTACTTGTGTCCCAGCTTTGCAAACACTTTCACACATCCTCAGCTTCACACGGGTGTCAGACCCTTTCACCCTCAAAAGCAGGGCTAAGCCCAGGCACCAGGGTTCACAGGGCAGGGACTCCTTGGGGCAAATTCTGCCTCTCCAGGATTGGCTTCCAAGAACAGCTCCCTGAAATAACACCCATCCAGGCAAACTTAAGCTGTTGAGACACATTTTTGATTTTCTTATTGATGTCTCGTCCTTTTTGTCCCCCCCTTTCAGTGCCTGTATTTAATGGTTGGATATGGTTTTTTTAAGCTAACTTGTAGAAATAGGGAGTTGCTAATCTCAAAACATGGTGATTAGCAAGTGTTCTGTAAATATATGCCACAGAGTTCTTCCAAGATGTGGAATTAAAGCCTGTCTTTGGAAAAGAAATTTAATCTTGTGCTGAAAAGTACACACACAACACTTGAGGACCTCCTTGCCTCCTGAGGGAAGTTGTTTCCATGTTTAATTTCCCTCAGCTTTAGGAAACTAAACCTTATTTCTGGCTGAACTCACACCATCTGCCCCTGCACATCCACATTTCATCTCCTTTTGCAAGAGCAAGAAGCCTTCTACTACCACATTTCTTTACTTTCTGTTAGCACCTTAGCCTTAACCTTGGCTTCTCCACTAGGAAAGCAATTTAGAATAGAGTTTGTATTCCTGAACACCCTGATTTACCATGCTGTGCTTAAGAAGGGTCGTGAGCACTATCTGGATATTTACATTATTTACATTTCTCCATGCTTTCAAATATGATCAACCTGATGGGGAGCTTATATTGACACCATGTGAATTCTGTATTCCTTACACTTGTAAAATCAAGGATATTTGAGGTAAAGACACTTTTCTGGTGGGGAAAAATTTCACCAACTTTATCCACACGCAGGTACCAATTTTCAAAGAAGGTCTGAGGGACTCTCAGGGCAGCTGTGGCTGCAGGAATGAAAGACATGTAGGGACAGAAAACATCTTCACCAAGGAACCATCCCTCATTAGCTTGTTATCAATACAAAACCATCTTCATGTGTATCAGAGACTACAAAAAAAAAAAAAAAAGTTATTCTTTAAATATCTAAGCATATTTTATAACCCATATGTACACATATGAGTGTATAAATATGTACATATATTTATTAACATGCATTGTGGTCAAGCCTGTTTTATGACTTCCACACATGAAAAAACAAGGGTTTTTTTTTTCCCCTTCTGATTCTTCTCACTGGCATCTATTTGCTTCTCTAACACACTGTCTTTTCATAAAATGTAACACATTAGGATTAGATGACAGATTTGTACTCCAGTTTTGGAGCTTGCAGTCATCACTTCGTGGAGAATCTCTGTACTGCCTTTACACCTCTAGGCCAGGTATAGAAAAGAGTCATTACCTGATGTAGATTCAGTGGAAAATGAGTGAATTTCAGCACAAAGGGACCCAGCTCTGTCAATGAGCAGCTCCACAGTACCAGCATTGCTATCACAATTTACCATTAACACCACACATCAAACAAGAGCAAATAGACTTGTCTGGCTGAAACAGCACTAAGGTTGTGTCTGCTTGGCTGCTTTAAGGACAGAAACACACCCAGAGTCTTTCTGTGCATTCAAATTGATTATAACTTGCATTGGTTGTTTTCATTTTCAGAGGCAGTGCTCAAGTCAGCCAGTATATTTTTGCCAAAGGCATCCCATTTGTCAGGCCTTCAGTGACCTTTATGTTTTCAAATTAAGTCTCCTTGTAGCTCCTTTCAAGTTTACAATGGCATTCAGCTTAAATAAAGCAAAACAGTTTGCAAAATATCAGTTTCAATCTCACAAGCCCCTGTGCCCTCCATGGTGACAAGTCAATTGATCTGGCAGCTCCAGTTCTCATGGAAGTGGAGATTTATATGGGTGATCAGGGGCACTTCTGGCCTTTGGGTTACTAATGGCCAATAGAAAGAGACATTTTCTTCAGATGTAACAAAATTCGTGCTTGGTTTTGGATCCCAGAGGTAATGAAGAGAACAAGTTATTTCATTTACAAAGGCTACAGCAACTAAGTCTGTTAGTAAGGACAGATTTGAAGCCTTTATGATTATCTGTACCAATCTTTCACAAGGTATATAAACATCAGCTGTGACGTGAAATTTGATTTTTTCACTCACTGGCTGCACTTTCTTAACATGTGAAGTAGTTGTTATTATAACAATAAAGACACATGTAGTAAAGTGGGTTTTTCTGCCTCATCTTTCAGTGGGAAGTCACCAAATCTAATTTGGGAGATATCCCACAATATTACACTCTCATTAGGACACAATGGTAAAGGAAAATTGTTTGAATTTCTTCTTACTATGCTCTTAATGCATTTTATGCACAGAGAGGATGTTTTTCATAAGGAAAAGAGATACGAGCTTAAAAGATTTATTAATTGGTTTGATTTTGTGCTCCACGTGTGGAGTAAAGGCTTCTTTTGTTAAAGTGTCAGATGAGGAGATCACCTCTCTGCTCTCAGGATGACACTCAGACCAGATCCTGCTTGGTTCATCTCCCTAAATACACACAAAATACAAACTCTGATGGTTTGTACTGCCAGCACGACTAGGTGTCAGAGAAACGGGTGCCAAGGTGAAATCCTGTATGATGAGATATTGCCACATCTCCTCCCTTTGACAAGGACACTTTTCCAGGGATGAGGATGGATTGTCAGGCAAAAAGGAGGAGCAAGAACTGAAAGCCAGACTGTTCCACATCTCCCAATTCCTGCATCTCCACATTCAGTCTGAAGGTTTGATTTTCTCTGCAGCGAGGGGAGGTCTCTGCTGCAGATTCTGCAGCAGACCAAGGCAGTGTGAGCTCTTGGCCTCTGTCTTTAGGCTGCTTCTCCATACCTGGAATAGCTCATTGAAAACAGCAGCTATTTATCCATTATATACAAACTCACCCATAAAATTTGTGGATTTATATCTTTACGGCAGTGTTAAGCTATTATAGGATGGGTATAATCTGCTACCCTGTTTATAATCTGATCAGTCCTTGAGAATCTGCCTAACTCCAAACACCCAGGCTCAGCTTTCCCTGAGAACCCAGGATTCCATCCTCCCTGGCAGGACCATGCTCAGCCTCACTCCAAAAGCTTCAGAAGGACAAGGAAAAGCACAGAAGAACATGATGGTGCTGCTGAGTTTCCCTGTGGGTCCTGTGGCTGTCTCCAGCCATTCAACTTCTCCATTCATGCTTCACACCTCTATTTTAGTGCGCAAACCATAAATACAAATTAAACTACACTACTCTCTTCAGTCATACATGGGTGGATGCCCTTCCCCTCAGGTAACATATAAATTGCCTGCTCTGAAGAAAGGTGTTTAAGGTGAACTGGTTTTATTGCTTCTAACCACCTGCCATTATTACACACCTCTTTTCATTTGAAAGCTATAAAAACATCCCGTTTTTCATGCATTCCAGACAAAACCTCCGGCTGGCCGAGCTGGCTGAAAGGAGCCATCTTTCAGTGTGACAGTGTAATAGTGTCTTTTCATCTCAAACAAACAGCTTCTGCCATAGAACCCCTGTGAATCCATAATAACTTCTCTGTGCAGGACTCGAGTCCTTTCAATTCTGCACATCACTGTGGCTTGAACAGTGGATTCTTCAATGTCAGGATTCACAAAGTAGCTCATAGATACAGTTGTCTAATAGATATGGTGCATTCATTCCTCCTGCACATTATTCCCCCGAGATTTTGACAATAATTTATCATTGTTTTAGAGCAGGCTGGCTGGCTGAGTTGGCAGAAACACGTGTGCCAATTTTTACATTTGTTCACAAATAAGCACTGTCAGATATGGAGATTTCTGATAGTAAATGTGCATGTTGGTGACAACTCACAACATGTCAAATGCCTGCTACAACAAAATAGCATTTGAAAAAAGGATCTCCTCTAAAATTAATTTACAAATCCAGTGCCTATCAAATAGAAGGGTCCATTTATTTTGACTTCAGAAGATGGTTTCTTTTAAAACACAAATTAGGAGGTCATACCCTTGTCTTCACTTGCAGAAACAGCTGAGATATTAAAGATCTGTCAATCTTTAAGAGTGTAAAATAAACTCTAAGAAGTGGATTTTATTACACTTCTAATATAGAAGAGATGGTTTCATAATTATGCAGACCTGGAAATGGAAATTAAAGGAAATCCCTAAGAGATCACCCAGCATAGCAAATTCTGTCTGAGGCCAAGATTTTGTGTTTGTTAAATTAGTGAGAACATACATTATAATATATTCACCTGCTTTTATACCCATTACAAATCACAGAGATTGCAGAATGGTTGATGTTGGGAGGCACCTCTGGGGCCATCTGGTTCAATTCCCTGCTCAAGCTTTTGAGTATTTCCAGGGATGGAGACTCCACAGTCTCCTTTAAGTATAACAAAAATTAGTTTAGCCTGATGTCCAAAATTTTTCACCAGCAAAAATAACTTCTGAACATGTTGCTTTAAAGACTGTCATCTCCTGTCTGTGCAGGGGTAGAAAGAGGGTCTCTATGCAGCTGAGAAAGAAAAGTTTCTGAGTTTTTTAATGGCATGCAGCATTCTCCCCTGACTCTACCAAGCCTTAATCCAAAGGGATATTTTTTTCTGCAGGAATTATGTGGAAGATTCTAATTTCTTGGCATTTTATTGTCCTCATTATTTTGATTCTGTGCAATAAATATTGATTATGTAGAATTTAGGGATAATTCTTGTATTTTGTAAAGTCCATAATTCCTTCCTAATGTACAGATCATTAGTTATTACAGGGAAATCAGTAAATTTCTATTTGTTTTTTTTCCATCTATTGGGTCAGCAAACTTAAAACCCAAACATGAATGTGAAATGGCATTTTGGGTTGGGTTAGAATGGATTTCTGTTATGAAGAAACAGATTCTCAGATTCTTATTTTGCCTGGGGCAATGATCTTTATTTAACTATACTCTTCAGCTTGGCAAGATATTACTGCTAAAGAGGAGATGGAGAAGATTCAGAAATTAAAAAAAAAAAAAAAAATCAAGAATTTTGAGTACCCTTTAATTAAAGAGAGAATGATAAGGGTGGCATACTTAAAACAACTGAAAAGCTGATTTCCCTAAGATTTTGATATGATCTAAGCATTACTTTCATTCACTTGTAGCTCTGAACTCTCCCCTAGAACACACATCCCAAAGTCCAGCCTCTGTGCTCTGCTCCACTGACTCCATTTCCTCGTTTCCATGATGGGAATGTGCTTTAAAAATAGCTCTGTTTAGCCTTTAGCAAAGACAGCTCCAGCTCACCACAACAGATGCTTTCCTGAGCCAGTGAGGTGAGCTCCCATCACATTTTTCAGCTGAAGGCATTGTCTTTCAGCTTCATTAAATGAAGTTTAAGTAGCACGAGAAAAGCCATTCCTGGGCTATTTCATGCTCTATCTAATCTTCAGTGGGCTGTTTTTCACCAGCATTGAGGGACAAGGTGAGGAGAAAGGAGGCTGCTGTCACCACAAGCAGCAGGGAATGAGGGTGCAGTCTACCAAAATTACATGGAGTCATCCTAACAAGCCTGCAGGGAAAGCCAAGCCCAAATAAATAAATGAATGGTGTGGAATAGTGACTTAAAACAGCAAAAGTGACTCTGTGTGGCAGAGAGGTTCTGGTACAGTGGGAGCTAATTTAAACAGGGACAGTAAATGCAAATAAATATTTAGAGAAAAAGATTTGTGAGTGAGTGCTTAAAAAGAAAGAAAAAAGCTGCAAGAACCCCTCTAGCACTGTTGCTGCTGATGCTGCTGTAATTATCCTTCTGCTACATGGGATGTTGAACTTTCTAGATGTTCCAAGCAATTTTAATACCAACTTATTCTGAGACAAAACTACGAGCCAGACACACACCAGCAGGTATCAAACAAGACTGTTTCAAAAAAGAGAATATCACCAAAGAGCAGATAAAAGTGAACAAAATCCCTCTGTTCCCCTCTAGGAACTCTGCTTCCTTCAGGATTTTATCTGGGGCCTTTCTGAGCTGAAGGGTTTGGCAGCATCCAGTAGCTGCCCAATGTTACATCTTGAACTTGCTTGGACACCACACTCTGCTCAAAGAAGAATTTTCATTATTTCACCTAAAGACTGCCTAGCACAGAGCATCTCCAAGCAGCTGGTATTAAGAGCAGCTAAAACTGAGTGAAAAAAACAAAAAAAAAA
>JAOTQP010001652.1:63863548-63881256 GCA_026413545.1 Cichladusa arquata | reverse complement strand
ATTTTTAATCTCCTTAGGCACACCTGGTTTGAGCTTCCTGTTGAACGGCCTGATTTGCTTGAATGCATCAAAAGCAAGAAGACTTTTAAGTAAGTCTTATGTAAAGTTCAGGAGCAGAACTGGAAACAGCCTGTTAAAATGAATGACTTGTGATAAACAGAAGAATGGGACAAATGAACCTTTTTATCAGCTCCCAGTGTGGCCAAATCTACTCCAAACTTCAAAGGCATTCAGCATAATTGCTCACTGTTGTGTGAAATCTCTCCAATGAAACAACTCCTGATACAGAGTGTTATCCCACAGACAGGACATCAAATATGTGAGCCCTGGAAATGAGCAAGAAGAGATCCCTGTGGGCTTGTAAGTCCAGTGAGAGCTGTCCTGATCACTGTGGAGCAGAAGAGAACACAAAACCAGACACAGCTCCTGGGTGGGTTTGTGAGCAGAGGCAGAAGGTGGTGATGCAGACATCCAGCATTCATTAATGCCTCTCTCCATCAGTCTAATCACTGCTCTGAACGAAAGATGTTCTCAAAGATTGCAAATCCAATGAGGCAATTAATACCTTGCACTGAGCAACAGTCTGGAGTTTGATCCCTTCTGAATCATTTCTGTCTGAACCTGTAGATGTAGCAACATTTGAACTTTGGGAATACAAAGTGAATTCTGGGTCTGCTGAAGAGAATGGCAGCAACACCACTGACCTCAGCCAGTAAATACACTGAGAAATTCTGATTTTCCTGTTTGGCTGATGCACAGTCCCAGTTCCAGTGAAGAACCAAGCAGTGGGGAGTTAAAGCACAAGAGCAGACATGAAATCCATGAACCTATTTGCATTTATAACATCATGAATGTTGCTGTAATGTTGTGTTGGGCCTGGCTGGGACAGAGTTAACTCTTTTCCTAACAGCCCATATAGTTCTGTGCTTTGGATTTGTGACTAAAGCAGCACTGGTATCACACCCGTGGCTTAGCTATTGCCAAACAGAGCTCACAGCTTCCAGATCTTCTCTGTTCTCAGTCTGTCCCCTCAGCAGGTGGGCTGGGGGTGGCAGGAGGCTGGGAGGACACAGCTGACCCACACTGATCCAGGGGTGCTCCCTGCCATAAAACATCATGCTCAGCAACAGCACTGGGGAATCCTTCCAAAAGAGCCACTGTTCAGAGACCTGCTGGTGGGAAGTAGTGAGTGTCTGTCTTTGCATCACCTCTTTTTGTCTTTATCTCAACCCCCAACTTGTTTTTTTTTTTCTCTTCTGGTTCTCTCTCCCACCTGCTGCAGGGGGCAATGAGCAAGGAGCCAGTGAGTGCTTGGTTTTATGACAGAGCCCACCACAGCTCTGTAATCCCCTATAGCCCCAAACTCAGCTCCTCTAATAATATTTTAAGAATAATAAAAACAGAAAAATCCATCCCAGGCAATTCTGTACCAAACTGGCCACTGACAGAAGCAAGTAACAAAGTCTGAGTGATTACAGAAAGCACATTTTAGGGCAGAACTGGAGCTCTGTAAGATCAGTGACCCAGTCTTCAACATTGCATCTCAGTAGGTGCAGATAACAGGATGGAAGAAATCCATACATGGGTGGGAGAGTCCCCAAAAATATCCTCTCTTTAAAATGTCTCAGCATAAAGAACAGAAAGTCAATACAGGGAACAATGTGTTTTTGTTCCCTTCCTGGCAGAAGCTAAAACACAATCTTCAAAGTACAGAAATGCCAACACAATCTTTATGCTTGTACACAATTATTTTGGAGAGTGATTTTTGAAAGCATGTAGTGGATGCAGGTGTGCAGCTCCTGACAGATTTTTGCCCCTTAATGCTCCAAATAGCAGCACTCAGAAGAAGCACTCAATAAACATCACAAAATACCTGTTACTGTGCCTTATAGAAGTGTGCTCTCTCCTGACCTTGCTGCTCATTGTGACAGCTGGATGAGACAGAGGGGAAATAATTTTGTATTTCAAAGCTTTTCTTGCTTCATGTCAGAAATACACACACAGAAAAATATCTCCTCTGGGTACTACAGAAGCTAAGCAGAACTTGAACATTGGGAATACAGCAGTAAATTCTCTTCCCTGGGCCAGAGGATGAGAAGGTTCCAACCACTGCTGTGCCCCAGACACCACAGCACTCTTGGCTGGGGCTCTCTGTGAGCAGCATTGTTGGAACCCAGAAACCTGGAGGTTTTGAGCTTTCTGTGCTTTCTGGCACTGATCCCCTGGAGAACACTGCTTCTGACCTGAGGCCTTGGAGAAGGCTTCCAAATTTGAGTGATGGAGTTAAAATCACGGGTGTGCAGTTAAATAGAAGTGTGTGCTTTCACATGGTGAAGGGTTTTAAATTTGAGGATTTTATAATATAGTAATAGGTATGGGACAAGATGGAGGATTTTGGGTGGTGTCCCTTTTTGGTGTTCATCTTCCTTCTTCTCCATGATTTCAGGTAGGAGTTTCTGGTTGGACAGTTAGTGCTGCATTGAGGGTCACAGATGTTTGCTTATTGGGTCAAAACTATAAATAATATAGGTGTTAGCTCTTTATTGGACTGTTTAGCTTTAAGAGACCTTGTAACTAGTTGGATTTCTCTCCATTTTGCTCACTTTTAGCTGGTAGCTAGAAGTGCTGCAGAACTCTGTACTTTTGGTAAAATTTAATAAACAACCAAGCCCGAACATGAGAAAATCCATCTCCTTCATGTTTTTAATCCTGACTCTAAGTGAAGACAGAAGAAAATCAAGACAAGCACTAATGAGGTGGTGCAGCTCCCACATTTACACAGCATCTCCTGCCCTGGGCTGCTGCAAGTGCTGCAGAGCCCAGCCCATGTTCCCAGCCCGTGGAGCCCTCACTGCTGCCTCAGCAGCTCCTCTGCACGCTCTGGTGGTGTTGGGAATTTGCCTCTCCCTGACCAGCTGCACCTTTTAAAGGACCTGGCTCAAGTCAGGGGTCACTCAGGGTCACTGGGACTCTGAGGGCATTGGCACCAGAGTCACTCCTGGCACTGGCACCTGCCCTGCCACCCACGGGCTCTTCACACAGAAGTGATGCCAAAGATCATCCTTCCCTCCATCATATAAATATCAGGCAGGAAAAGCCAGCAGGAAAGTGTGATTGCTTTTGGTGAGTAGTACAAACCTGAGAGGCCATCAAACTGAGTTAGCTAAGCTGGTACCTTACACTTTTCATCACAATCACAAAATAATTCCTTTTAAAAATTTCTTTGTTTTTCAGCAGCAAATCCTGAGGTGCTGAACTGTGGTTGGTTCCACAACTCCCTTTTCCATCTCTCATCCTGAGTTCCTGCCTAGCAACTTTCTTGGCATTTAGCTACACAGTGAAATCAGATGCCATATGAAAAAATACTTCATTTTGCCAGTTTTAAACATGCTATTTTTCAGTTTCATTCAATATAATCTCTCTCACGTTATGAACCATGGAGGACTTAAATTCCAAATTTCTTTCCTGGATTATTCATTATTTTATACTCTGTTATCAGGGCCTTTCTTATTCAATCTTAAGAACAAACAAATCCCATCTGTTCTGTTTCTCTCCACGTTCATCATTTCAGAGTTTGTGCTGTTAAATTTTATAGGAAGAAAAGTCTTTTTTTCTATCTCCTGTCTGAAAGAGTGGGAAGCAACACACACTCAGGATGTTCAGCTCTGGAGAATGATCCAAAGAAATATTTTAGGATTGTCTTTACCTGTTAAAATGTATGCCATTAGCCTCTTGTGAGATGGCAGACTAAGAAATGCAAACTGCATCTGTCAGATTTCTCACAGACTGTTTGTAATAAAAATACATCTTCTGGGTGGGGGGTGGGGTTTTTGCTTCTATTATGTTTGGGCAGTTTTTTGTTGTGGTATGTTTTGTGTTTTTTTACTCTTTCTCAACTCTCCCAAACTCTCTTCCTTGAGTGTTTTATTTATCTTCTATAAAAATGAATCAGCTGATGAGCACAAGGCAACGTGAAATATGTAATTCTGCATCATCTGTGGATTGTGTCATTCCCTCAGCCCAAATTCAGAATAATATTTAGAACATAGTGGCTCTTGAATCCAGATCAAACCAAATTTTGGTGGTCCTGCTGAAATTCTGGGGTAAAAGTTATTCAAATTAAAGTTTCAAAGTACTTTTTCAATATCTGACCAAGATTTTAATTAATTTTTAAGTAAAACACTTAGACCAAAAGCAGCTCCTGAAACCAAGGCAATGCATGTTTCTCCCTTCATATCCTGATCCTGGCAAGCTAAGGAACACACTCACTGGGCTTTGGAAATTGGCAGTCTGCACCAAAATTCAGGAGCCCTGCCCAGCTGATGCTGCATGAATGTCACAGATTTTGGAATTCTGGAGCAGGACTCTGCCTCTGGATGCCTAAATCCAGTTAAACAAGAAATCTCAGTATCCCTTCATCCCTGGTATCTGACAGTTTAGCCTGGGACTGGAATATCATTCCTTTACCACCTCTCCAAAGGCACCATCTGAAGGGGCATGGGACAACCACAGCAGCACCGACAGAGAGAGCTGAGACAGGAATCCCTGGGAACTGCTTCGGTTTGGGGATGAGTGTGGCATCCCAAAATCCCTTTGGAGGGGGGATAGGGCCAGGTATGGAATGAGATTCCTCAGGAATTTCAGTCCCAGAGCTGACATGATCAGCTCTGGCAGTTTGCCTGCTGGAGAATCCTGCTTTGTGCTTGGCTCAGCTCTCACAGGCTGACTGCTCCATTCTGCAAGAGTGAGGGGCTAATTACAGATATCTGGAAACTGAAGGGTAATTCAGAGTGAAGAACAGCAAAAGAGCTGATACAAAGCCTGTGTGAATTAAAACCTGGACATTTTCCTAACAAATTCTCTGAACAGAGCTGGAATATCCAATACAACAGTTACAAAGATAAAATCTTCTTCTTCTAAGTATGTGAGCTTGTTCCCCACTGGAGTGGCATGCCCTGTATGAATTATTCCAGCTGAAAGCCTAAAACACAACTTTCATTTTTGAAGAGATGCTTTTGTAAACTCCATTTAGATCAAAGAGGATTTTCATGCTGGGTTTTTCCTTTAATTGAGCAGACAAAGCATGTACTAATTAGCTGATCTTACACAACAGAAATGATCCTAATCTTCTGATATTTTGCACAAATGTCTTTGAGCAAACCAAACAGGACAGAAGAGAAGAGTGATATAGAGGAGATTAGAATGGGATAAGTCCTTGGTATGGACAGATATATAAGACTAAATAAAACTGCTTGTAACTTCATGTACCTGTGCCTTTAGAGTTTCAGATGCATCATTATATGGGGAGAGAATATGGCTTTTCCTGAACAATTCAGAGAAGAAAAAAGTGTGCTATTCCTGTAGAATCTTTACCACCTATTCAGAAGATTTCTCCACTCCAAGAAGCAGTGTAAAAATAGCATTTACTATTTAATGTGTTTATTTATTGGTTATGTTTGTACATACAGACTTTTAGCTAATAAATTTGATGTACCTGTGAGTGTAAAGTACAACCACTTCAAATTAGTTTGATCAAAGATCAGACATTAGGCTGATAAAAATCCTCTGGCTGCTGGAAGAGGCTGGAGAAACAAAGATAATAATGACCAGCACCTTGCAGCCTTTTTTTAGGGCCATTTACATGTAAATAAGGTATTTATAAGCTCATATAGGTGTTAGCAGAATCTGAATTTGGAATATTGTTCTCAGATAAACAGTGGGATTTGCGTTTCTGCCTCAGCTTTTTCAAACTGTTTATTTAATATTGTTTGCACTGCACCTCCTGCTGAGATCAATATCTTCTTGTGCTCAGACTCTGTAAAAGTGCTCAGACCAAGGAGGCTGATTATACAGAGTCTATAATCTAAATTGCAAACGTCCATGCCACTATTGGGTAGTGTGGAAAAGCAAAAACTATTTTTGCTCCCTGGTGACACACTGCAGGAATCAGATTTATCCCTTTGCCAGGTTTTAAAAGGAAAGGAATGCTAATGGGTGGTTTGCATTCCTGGATTGGTTCTACTCAAAACTTGCTAGCACAGGTAGTTTGCTTAGCTTGCTTAACTATAAACTTTTCATAAAAATAGAAAATATATGAAAGGAAACAGAGGAAAGAGCCTGGTTCAAATGGATTCAGCAGACAAGTGGTAGAGTCAGTCAGCCTCTGCCCATGTCATGTCTTGCCAGAATTCTTGTCTTCCCACCTCCCTCCAGAAATGTCTTTAATCTGACAGACATCCCCCTCCACTCCACCCCAGCATCTCTCACCTGTGCTGGGATAATTCTCTGGTCTCAAACACCCCTGGGAGTGGACCCCTCACTCCCAGGGAGCAGAGTGAGAGCCACAATTGCAGGGATGTATTTGACTTTCACCCTGCATTTAGTTTTATTTTTCTTTTCTGAACAATGACTTCATGATCATTTCAATTGCATCAAACTCCAAAGAGCTGAGTTGGATTCTTGTCTCTGATCCATCTTTGGACAAGTTAGTGGAGCATAGGTTTTCAAAACTCTTTGAAAGACATTTAATTTCCTAAATTCAGCTGGAGTGAGAAGAAATAAATATGTTTTAAGGTTCTAAGTCCAAACAGCACACACAATGCAAGGGGTTTGGAGGGTACTCAGGAACTGTTTCTAAGTTTCCTTTGAAAAAGCAAGTTATTAGACTTTCTGATGTACAAGTTAGGTTTTTCAGGTTATTCAGGATGAAATAAAGCCTTATGAAACTTCAATCCTTAATTAATTATAGCACAAATAATTTTTTTCAGCTCAGAAATCAAATTTGTCAGTATCAATGCTTACCACACTCTTCAAAAATTTGAGAGACGCTGCTTTTTTAGAAAATGAGCTAAGACAGAAGTTTTTTGTTTACAGGAGAGTCAAGAGGAATAGGGAGAAAGGGAGGCTTTCCACAACTCTGTTTCTGCCAGGTATAATCACCTGGAGTGAAAGGCTGCTTCTCAGCACATTAATGGGTACCTGAGGAGCAACACCAAGTTTTTTTTATGTTCCTTCTCTTCTTAATCCTACTTTGTTTCATCTACAGCAGGGATATCTTTGAGGGAATTTGGAGTTTTTGGAAGGCAGAAGGGAAAAGTTAGATTTTGGGATTTTTTTTTTTGGCGGGGAGGGGGTTGCTTTGGGGTTTAGTAGTGTTTGTTTTGGTTTTTTGTTTTGTTTTGGGGTTTGTTTTGTTTTGTTTTGTTATTTCAAAGTCCCACACTGGAACGTGACTGAACAGTGTATCAAATTGCAAATGAGACGTGGGAATTGGCTGCAAACCTCAGTGCCTGCCAATGTAAAGGAACAGAGATGGGCACAGAGAATTTATCAATACTCCAGCCCTGTGCCCACACAAACTGTCACAGCAGCTCCATCCAGAAAGGAACCAAGTTCCCAATTCTTTCTGCTTCATGTTTTTTAAAAACTTAACTCAGAGTGTTGAAATAACAATGAGTGAGGAAACTGCAGTCGAGCAAATAATTTGAGCCACTGACTTTCAGTTGATGTTTCAGCTGAGTTTTGGCAACTTATCCTTTGGCAGAGCTTGCAAATTCAGCACACAGCCAGGCACAGGCACCCTTGGGACTAACTCTAAGCATCAGTTTAGCATTGCTTTTTTGTTATTCGAGCTATTTTCCTGCTTTATACTTTGCCTTTAACCTGTTTATTTCCCAAGCTGTGTTTGGAAGCAAATTAGCACGACATAAATCCCCTCCCACAAGCACAAAGGAATACCCAGACAGAAGCACCCAGGAAAGTGCTTCAAAAAACGCAGCAGTAGTGAAACATCTCATAACTTCTGCTGCATGATTCTTTTCAGAACAGTCTGCACACATCTCTTTTTATCACACATCTATCAAGTACTGTGTGTAAAATGATCAAAACATCTCCTCAGGTGAGGTAAGGTGAAGCAGCCAGGCTGAAATCCCAAAAGGGCACATTTCACTCACTTCACTCAGCACCAGTAACATTTCTGTCAGGAAAGTGTTCCCAGCCACTTCACACCCTGCTTTCAGAGCTGTCAGTCGTCCCATTTGCACCTTTCCAAGGGAAAGTCAGGATGCTGTGCACCCAGTGATGGAAAGACTTAGTCCTCACTCTAAAGAATCTTCACTTACCGATCTGAAAAATTAATTAATTAACCTGCAATTGCATATCAAGGTGGCTGAAGTTAGCTTATAATATAATACAATCATATAATATATAGCTTATAATATAATATATATAATTTAAGTAATTAATGTCTGAGAAATCTAACAAGAGAATTACTTTTATCAATACTTTTTTACACGCTCTCTGATAAAATTTCTTTTCTGTAGTATTCCCCCAGTATATGACAGTGACTGCTTAGTTGAAAGGCCCATCTATGCCAGCAACTTGTCCCTAATAGTTTTTTACCATTGGTCACTGGAAAAAAAAAAAAAAAAAAAATATATATATATATATATATATACACACATGCCAAGTAGACATTATATTTTCCCCATCACTACTACTGTCTCAGCCCACAAATATTTGTAGCTCAGAGCCAGGACTGTATTTTATACATGTAACAGTTCTCAATGTTTTTTATTTAACTAGTTTGTCTACTTTCTGCTTGAACATTTTCCTTTTTAAACCTGATTATCCACATTTTCTGATAAGGAGGTCTCCAGCTTATCTTCACAATATACCTGAATAATTTCTTCCTTACTAAATCTCATTTCTAGATAGCTTTCCATCAGCTTCAGCCCCCCAGATTAGGTTGGAGGCAGGTGCCATGTTCTCCAGTTGAACACAAACCATTGCCTACTCACAAAGGAGGAAGATATTCTTTCTACTTGAAAGGTTTTGATTTGTGGAAATGAATAGTTGCTTTACAAGGGAGGAATGCTAATTTTCAGAAATTACCTGAGCCTTTACAGATCCAACAGTGCAGGAATTTAACTTCACTTCAGCCTGCCTTCCTGTCTCACAGGAGGCTTTACCACTGCCAGGAGATTTCCTTTATCCTTCTCTCCAATCTCCATTGGAGAGCTCCCACACTCTCCTCAGGTATCCCAGTATCCCTGGGCTTCTCTCTCCTCACAGCTACAAAAATTCCCCTGACTTTGGCTGCTCTTGGAATTCAGCAATGGGTGAAAGAAAGTTCAAGCCTTTGAGCTTGAGGGCAGCAATGGAGGAGGAGCCTGGGCAAATTCACTGGATGAAATGGCCACTATGGGCTGCACCCATCACCTCTTCAAAGCAAAGAATTGAAGATGGGGGTTGAGCTGTGAGAGGGGGTTTGCCACATGGAATGGGCCAGGTGTGAGTAAACTCTTTACCAAAGGAGCATCTGCAAGCTCCCAGTGCAACCTGCTGGTGTTTGCCACTGGTCCCAAGTGCCTGAACTGGGTGGAGGCAGGGGGACCTGGGGTACAGGAGCAACCACCTGAGGGACCCCACTGTGCATTTCTGCCGCCAAGAAAATTAGATCCATCATTCTCCAGCAACAAAAGAGAGGCATGTAAATTCAGAGTTATGTCAGGATTCTCATACACCAGAAAGAAGTCTGAAAGACCATTAAAGGAAAAGTTATTTCACCAGAGATCCATCCCTGTGGAAACAGACATGTTTTCTCTTAGGTCTGGAATATCCTTCTGAAAACATGTGTGCTCTGAGTCCAAACCAGAAAGATGGTGTTGGTCACTGTGACTGCAAAAATCTACCATCACCCCTGTGAACACCTGGCAGTTTGTTTTTTGGGGTGGATCACACAGTTTTGGAATTGACTGTACAACCTCTAGAATAAGAAGAGCCTCAAGAAGAGTGACAGACTTGACCAGAACCACCAGGAAAACACCTGCTGGCACTTCAGGGGATCTGCTGGACCTGTCAGAGGGAGCTGTGGGGGCAGCAAATAAAGAGAACACATGCTGGTGATGACAACAGAGTAGAGGGTGAAAATACTGAAATTCTCTATTTTTAAATAAAGGGTAAGTGACAGAATAGATACAGTCACACAGGGAAAATAAAGACTGACATCTCACTCAGGTGGCAAGAAGGGAATCAAGTCCTCAGGGTAGATATTGCAACAGGAAAACTGGAGGAATAAGGAATAGAAGGGAGCTGCAGGGGAGCCTCATTTGCTTTCATTTAATTTTTTCCTTTAAATAATATCAATATCCTAGGCATGTTGGAAATTTGGGGGTAGAAAGGCATTTCAATGCCAGGCTACAAATTTCAGAAAGCAGACTTTGCCAGGGGTTGGGGTGAGGGAATAAAGCCTTATGTTAAAGCAAACCTTGGATCTAAACCAACATTACCTGCACAAGCAGCATCCAGCCAGGATGATAACACTTAACAAAATGTGTTCTGTGAGAAATCACACAGAAAATATCAGCTGGAAATGCAGCTGGGACTTTAATAACCCATCTTCAGGTGAGGAAAAAACATCAGGACACAACCCAAGAAATCCCTGATTAACACAAAGGGATGGCTAGGCAACCCAAAAGAGAAGATAGAACCCTTTAAAGGGTTTTAAAATTGTACAGGATTATCCCAAGAGTGTTCAGCTGAAGGACTGTACCACAGTTTGGTCTCAGTAAAGTCTTGTGTTAGAGCAGCACGCTCCCAGGGGAGTGCACAAAGTACAACGAGTGCACAGGACTTACACTCATCTTCAAAAACAGGAGCTGCAGAAAGAAACAGAAAGCCTTAAAAAGCAATTCAGGCTATGTAAGAGAATAAAAACCTTAGAGGCGACACTCAACAGAGTTAGCACAGGTCTGAACACAGGGTCTGGCCTAGAAACAAAGCAAAAAATGTTGTATGTGAGAGATTATCTGTAAAAAGCAAAGGTATCCAAAGAAGAAAGAAAGAGCAGTGAAAATCTGGCAGATAAAATGGGAAAATACAAGGATGGAGGGCTCCCAGAAGGAGCCAGAGTAACAAAGAAAAGGAGTATTAAAAAAAAAATATATATATTTAAAATAGCCTATTTCCTCAAATACATCAGAAAGAGCACTGCTGCCACAGAGTCCCCAACACCAGATGATGAGAGGACTTTTCATGGTATAAGCCCAGCTGGCAACTAAGAACCACAGAGCAGCTCATTCACCCTCCCTCCCAGCAGGATGGGGGAAAGAAATAATGAGAAAACTCTGAAGTAAATATAGTTTAATAATTAAAATAAAATAAAATAAAATAAAATAAAATAAAATAAAATAGAACAAAACAAAATACATGGTAATTAACAGGAAAAGAACAAAAAGAGAGAAAAATAAATGAAAAAACAAAAACATCTCTATGTTACCAACAGTGTCTTCAGCACAAATCCAAAGCACAGCTCCTAAGATAAAGCAAATTAATTTTATACCAGCACAGGACCAAAAATGTAAAATTCAGGAAAGGACATGAAAATAAAGAAAACCTTTTTTATTACTATTCACTGTAGGACAAGGTGCAAAGATTTCAATGTTCTCACTCTTATCTTTCTGAAACTTTTGAAGTGCCTTCAAAAGATGTCATAATGGAATGGCAACATGAATGGTAACACATCTCTAGAATTGTTAGAGGCAACCATCATGAAATGCACAAAAAATTATAGGTATTCACCAAGAAACCCTTCAAAATCTCAAGGATGAACAAGATATTTTGCTGCAATTACCCGAGTGAAGTTTCTTTCTTTTTACTAGAAGACTGAAAAAAATAGAGACAAAACAGCACCAAAAAAAAAACAAATCTGAAAAAGTTTTGAAGAGACACTTAAGGAATAAGTGAAATTACTGGAAACTGTAGGAAGGAATAGGTCAAGTGGGCCTTTGTTTAAATGTGATACACTTTGAAACAGTCACTGTGGCATTTGCAAATTGAAGTTCTGCCCTACAAACCTTTAGGAATTTCTTAAATGGGATCAACAAATTTGTGCACAGCAGAAGGTATTTTTGGATTTTGAAAAGCCCTTTGAGAAAGTCACTCATCAAATGCCTCTAATGGAGCAGCAACCAGAACTGAGAGAAAAGGTTAAATTATAGAATAAAAACATAGTAGGCAGATGTAAGTGGTGGTCTCAAGTGGAGTTCTGCAAGGACATGTTTAAACTTGTGCTATTCAGCTTATTCCTAAAGAACAGAGAAGGAGGAAGTGGTGACATGATGAAATTTCCAATCTGTCATTTAAAATAGGGAGGATGGGGACAGTGACAGAATTCCAGAACCTTGTAAGACAAAGAACTCAATAATAGAATGGCAGGTGAAACCCAATTCAGATAAAATTGAAGTGATGCTCATGGAGGAAAATCAGACTTGGCTTTCCAAAAACAACCAGATTTCCTTGCAAGCATCATCTGAGTGCTTAGCAGGATCTAAGAAATTGAGTTTAATGAAGGAGTGGGACTTGAGGGGAAAGTCAGAGTCTGTTTCATGGACAGTCTGGAAACGTTATACTGCTCCAGTTCTGTCAGCTTGGGAAGGATATAACAGAACTGTACTGGCTCAGAAAAGAAGTATGATCATAGGCCTGAAGTGGTTTTCAGCTAAGGAATTAATATTTGAAAAGAATAAGCCATGAGCCCTCCGTGACACAAAAATGAAGTGAAAAATAAATCAAAAATATCTAAGTTTGGCAGAATTATCTGACTTCTCATCTTGCCTTTCTTTACCAATCTCCAAGGACCACTGCCAGGGTTGCTGGGCTACATGAGCCTTGTGTCTCACCTCTACAGTTCTTCTTACATAATGCACCAACTCCCAAATTAAACCCACTACTTCACATTGCCACCAGCCACTGACACCAGATTACCAGCATCTCATGGTTTGATATTTGCTACTAAAACAATGAAAAGATTGAGATCAGATTGTTGGAAAGGATATTGCAGGTTAAAAAGAAAGAGCAACCCATGCACTGTGTGCTGCTGTTGTGAGCACAGTTAGCAGGCAGCAGCATTTGTAGGCTCAGCTGCAAGCAGGGCACTGTCAGAGCAGAGCTGCTGGGGTAGGAACATGATTTGTATTTGCTAGCCCTCAGCCAGCCTTTACAACTGCTTTGTAAGGCCTGCCTAAGGCGTTGGAACACACACTGCCAAAATAAAAAATGAGTTAAGAAAAAAAAGTTCTTTCTACAACAGCAGCAGCTTGTAGCAAAAACTCTGGTGTCTAAATTGCACTCAGAGCTGTATTACAGCTCATCTTACTAATTTCATACTGATTGCAGCCCTTTGTTTTAAACAGCAGAAATGGGTTTGGTTGTCATTAACCGTACAAGTCAGGCTTTCCACATTCCCAGATGTCTTTTCATTGCTGAATGGAAGGGGAACAAGTAACATCGTGTGACTTCTACAGTCAATCCTTTAAAAAGCCAGGCTGCCTGTTGTACCTGCACAGCAAAGCACCTCCCACGCCAAGCATTCTGAAAATGATTTTCAAGGGTGGCAAGCACTGGCATTTCCTCCTCATGGTGGAAATATTGGGATCCAGGATAAAGCAGGTATTAATAATAATAATAGTAAAACCATTTCATATGCCTTTGGGATCTTTCACAGACAGTTCAGCCACAATTTGGCTTCCTATCAAGGATCAGTTTAGCCCATGTGACATCATGGTAAGAACATGTGTCACAAAACATGGGGTCCATGCCTGTTTGCAATTTCCTCCTTGCCACCCATGTCCACAGTCTCTGGGTTTTCATGTGATTTTAAGCTCCCACAGGTTTGCTCCAGGTTTTGCAGATCTCACACACCTGGCAGGTACCTGGAGTGCAGACAGAGCTCCTTCTCCAGGACACTGCTGCAGTTCTGGTACAGGAGGAGAGCAACAAAAACTATTTCCATTTCAACTAAAGTGCTGTGAAACTTCTCCTTCCTTTCAAAATAATTCTCTCTTCCTCTTTTAAAGCCCTCCAGTGTATGGAGGGCTTTAAAACTTCTCTTTTGTGTTAGCAAAGCAGAACAGTACCAGGGAGCCTTTGAACAAGTTACAAAACCCATTTACCCTTAAAACATTCTTTGCTGATGACACTGCTGTTTTTATTAATACATCAGAGTGCTGGCTGTACTGAGGTCCCATTAATGACTAGTCATAAAAGTGCTGTCCAGTGAGTGGAAAGAACACAGCTAGAGGAAGCTGCAGTCAAATCAACAAAGTCAGCCTGACCCATTACAAGAAGGAGACTTTCACAGAATAAACCCCAGGCATGCAGAACAGATTGTTCTTCAAGGTGAACATCACACACACAGTGGCAAATACAGATCTTCAAAATGCTTTCAGAAGTCCTTCAGTGCCTAAGAAAAAACAAACTACACCAACTAGACTGTCACCTGAGCAAATTGTGCACACTGGTGAAGGAAGGAAGGAAAATTTTTAAGAGTTCCTTCCTTAGCCAGGTGTGCATCTGCAAGAACAAGGCACAGCCCTCTGTGTGATCCGGGTTCAGCTCAAGATAACTCAAGAGATCCTGGGGGAAAAAAAGTACAGACAGATCAGATAATTAATAACTGTTCCCTGGCAGCAGACAGGTCACAAGGAATTAATTTCAATTCTATCCCTTCCGTGACTAGGCACTAATAGCCTGTCTCACACACTCCTTGGCAGCCTTTATTTAGTGTTGCCTAGGATAAGTAAGCCTCCATCTCCTCACCTTTAGCCAGGCTGAGTAGAATCCAACTCTGTAAATCATCTTGTGAACAACTCAAGGAAGAAAGGGGTCACAAATCATTCTGCTGAGGTTCTTCTGTGAGCATCTTCGTGTCTTGGTCCATGAATAATGAGAAACAGCAGAGCCACGGGTGGGCTGGTTGGATGAAAATGCTTCAAATGAGGAGAGGTCACCGTGTCTAAATCCTCACAGTGCTGCTGCCCAGACTTTGGATGGAGCAGGGAAGAAGACAGGCTTTAATATTCATGAAAGAAATCAGAATCATAGAATGATTTGTGTTGGAAGAGGCATTATTGATCATCTCATTCCACTGGAGGGACACTTTCCTCCAGACCAGGTTGCTCCAAGCCCCATCCAACCTGGCCTTGGACACCTCCAGGGATGGGGCAGCCACAGCTGCTCTGGGTAATCTCTTCCAGTGCCCCACCACCACAAAGAAATGGTGCTAACAGCTTCTTTACTGCCTTGGGAAGAGACATATAAAATTCAAGGAGTATGGAGCTTCCCAGGACTCGAGCCTTCTAAAGAAGCTGACACTGCCTCAGTGTAGCACTTTCAGAAACCACAAAGGTTTCCTGGGATTTAAACATTGGACCATTACCCAAACCTCAATGAAAAGTTAAAATCAGGGAGAACAACAAAGGAAAAAAAAAAAAAAAAAAAAAAAAAAAAACCAAAAAAAAAAAAAAAAAAAAAAAAAAACCTGAAATTCCTGTCACAAAACCCATTTCTGGGACTGGGGCTGCTGAAATTTCTACTGTGGAAACCCTGCTCCTCCTAAAGGCTTCATTCCTGCTGCCACATGAATGGACACACAGAAACACTGTCTTCAGAGTTTCAGGTGTTAATTAACAGCATTAATTTTGTGTTTGCATACACAAATCACTACTTCCACTTTCTGATCAAAAGAAGGAAATGTTAAAAAAAAAATCCTTTAAGTAATACATCCTGTTTGGCTCAGGAACAGAGCTGTCTCCAAAAAACCAAAACATAAAGGCATTGCTTTAGTATGCAAGTTACACAGTGAATGAGGCTGAAAAGACTTTTAGACAAAGAAAAAAATAGGAAGAGAAGAAAGTTAATCAGGAAATTCTAAATTTGTCCATGACATTCTTCAGCTACAGCTGTAAATAAAATACACCTGGAGTGGGAAGTATAAAAGCTCTTACAAATGGCTTAATATGCCTGTCATAGAAGTCATTGAAATAAGTGAGGAAAATAGATGAAATCTTATTCTTAGTTCATCTTAAATATAGGATTTATCCTTCAGTTTCTCCCTGTCAAAAATAGGAACTAATGCAGTTACTATTAGTATTGCTAAAGCTTTGCCCTTCTGCTTTTAAGGATCAGTTAATGGCTTAGGAGTAGTAAAAAAGATTAAAAATAGCATTTTACATCTGGTTGATATTCATTGCTGTAGTTTTACTCCAGCTCAGATCTGCTTTGTGGTTGGAATGAAAACAGTAAGGAACTCAGACCAGGAGACAATATCCTTCAGCATTTATGTTTGTGTTTATTGATGAACACAAAGTCATCAGGTCTTCCATTCAAATATGCTATTTCAACATTTCCAACTTAATAACTGGTTCTAGTGTCCTTCTCTACTTGGGTTCCAGATATTTAGTGTCATTTTCCTTTTAAGATGGTAATAATGCTTATATTTCAAGCTAATAAATAATTTACAGTAATTTACAGTAGTTGTTTGTGAGACTCTGAAGAGCCCAACTGGGTTTTTTGCCTTAATCTTTTAGTTTGTTTGTTTGATTTCTTCTTTTTAGGAAGAAGCTGTTTTCAGTCACTGGCACCACCAGGCAGTCCTAGACACTTCTAGGGTAAGGTTAAGGAGTAACAGAGATCCCAATCTTTTATTACTTCCTTATATTGACTTTACAGCCCATATTTGCATCAGACTTGAGTCACTGGACTAAATTAGGTGAGGAACTAATCCTTGAAAAATTACCTCCTCAAAGCATCATACAGAATCAGGAAGTAATGACATGGAAATAGATTTTGTTTCTGGAGAAATAAATTTGACAAAACACTATCATTCTATATGACCTACAGGAGAAATTTGGACTGGCAAAATTGACTTTAGTTGCTTGTTTCCCAAACACAGCATTTTTTCAAAAATAAAGACTAGGATTTATATTTTTTCTTCCTTAATAATTTAAATGATGGCTTTCTCCCTAGAAGCTTCATCACTGAAATGGGAAAGAATGAGAGAAAAATCAAAGGCAATGGGTCATCTTGGAGGTTATCATCAATAATTCATTAGGCTCTGTGGTGGTGTTCTGGCCTCTTATGAATACCATTTATTTCATCTTGTAATTATATTAAACCTAGCTGGGCAGCTCTCAATGTACCTCAGGACCTTTATCTTTGGTGAATATTAGTGTTGCATGTATAATGTATATTATTTGCAGTATAATTATGCAGGTGAGCCATTAAAAGCCAATGTGCTCTTTCTTGGAATTTTATTATCCATTTCTCTTTTTGCCTATTTTTCTTTAACATTGCAAATGATAGGAGAATAAATTTGGCAGCATCCACCCTGCTGGCAGTCATGGCTGGGTCCTAGAAACATGGATTTGGCCAAGCTGGAAAAACAGGGCTCCTCTGTGCCTGATTGTGCTTAAATTATGGTCACCTATATTTTATAATTGAAATTCAGCTGTAATTCCCCAAAACAGATTGAGAACACTGAATACCTTTGTGCAAGAGCAAACACCAATTCCTGGTATTACTGTGACTGGCTGTAAAAATGGGAACTTACAGATTCTTAGTCTGCAGGCACAGAATTCTCCCCATAATAATTAAACCTTGCTGCAACCGTGACTGAAGAGCATCCACACACCAGTGCTGCAACACTGGAAATGTACAAAATCAAATAATGGCCAATTTCACCCATTCCAGCTACAAATGATGCTCTATGGCATTAACGGCATGGTATAAGAGAGTACAGATGTTCACAGGCTTCAAACTTCAAACACATAATAATACATCTCTGCATGCACAGCTTATCTCCAAGCTGAATCCTGCCTTGATTCTCACTTTAAAACTAAAAAAAAAAAAAAAAAAAACAACCAAACCAA
>JAOTQP010001652.1:63830379-63852352 GCA_026413545.1 Cichladusa arquata | reverse complement strand
CTATATTATATTATATACCAGTGCAACACTTCTGACAGCAATTTCACTGAAGCCCAGGATGTTCATCTTTGATCTGTTACACTGCTCTTCTGGCCTGGCTGTAATTTGGGTGCAAAATATAAGAACCACTACATTGCTACAAATTTATTAAAAAAAAATAAAAATTTCTATTAAGTATACTTAGCTACATGTGCTACTCACAACTAACAATTCATTCACATGATTGCTCTGTAAAATACTAAGGGATTTCTATCAGCCAACTTGATTTAAACAGGGGATTCCTTTGCTCTACCTCTTCATATATTTTTGAACAAGAGCTAACATCACATAAGTCATGTTCTGAAGAAAAAAAACTCTTTTCTATTTATATTTCTATATTTATTTCTATTTATAAGTACTTAATGGTGGTGTAAGCTACCACTTGTGCTGGTTACACAACTGTTAAAATAAAAATTGGTCTTTTTCCTAATATCCCAGTTATTTTTTTAATATAGGGAAGAGGAAAGCTAATTCTAAATTCTAAATATTATTTAAATGAAAGATTTAGTTCTTTCTTGATGCCCCTTCCATTTGTGGGGAATATCACTTCTCCACTTAGTTTTGGTTGCTCCATTAGCATAAGTTGTTCCTCAAGGCTTCATTCTTTTTTTCAGAGCTTTTTTCTCTTCTGCCAGATGATCTGGCTTAATTCAGATTTCCACAGGAACTGTGCTGTTTTCCCTTCATTGATCCAGCATGCATGAGCAACAGTTGGTTCCTTCCATGAGCAGGGCAGGAGATTCACAGGTTTTAAGGACAAAAGAAGCCATTTTGCCAAACAAATCTGTTTTACTGTCTAGTGCTTTATCTTTTGTACTTGTCTTGGTCTTTAACTGTGCTGCTCTCTGTATTCTACAAGCTTCTACTTCAGGCTTTTAATTCCAATGCTCTACTTTGCCTGATTTCCCCACTCATTTTGTGGGAACCAGAGGCTCTTAAATTTGGTTGGGCAATAAAAACAAATAGTCAGACAGCTTTACAATGATACCAGCAGCACATACCAGTTTCAAAAGTGAATGTTTTAGGAATTTTGAACTCTGTGGTCATTTCTTTCACATGAATTTCCAACCATTCTGCTTCCAAAAAGCTTTGGCCAGCCTGTAAACTCTTACCACCCTTCCCTTAGTACATCCAGGGACCAGGGCAAGTGCCCCTAATTTCCAAATGTTTATTTCTACATCCCAGCATTTTTAGTACATATATTAATCTGTAAAAGTATAGAATATAAAAATATTTTTGAAAACCCTAAGGATTTTCTGTCACTCATGCTCTTTGTCATTGACAACAAATTTATTTTATATTTACCCAAAAAGAAATGTGTGTGTTGTTTTGTTTTGTGCTATGTGTGGTTTGTAGTTTTTGTTGTTTTGTTGCTTATTTACAAACGAGACATGGGAATTCTTGATTCAACTGTGTATAGAATAAAACATCAAACAGTAAGTTTAAAAACTTGTAGACAAAAAAGAATAAAAGTAGAGGAAAACAGATTATGTGGTAGATAATGGATAGGCAAAGAGTGGAGGAAAGCAGGAACAAGAATTTCAAATATTAAGAATAAATCTGGGAAAAAAGCTATCATATAAGAAACACAAATTATAGAGGAAATTGAGAATATATGTAAGGAATAAGGAATGACTCTCAATCAAATCTTGAAATACAGGACTTATAAAAATAAAAAGAAAAAAATCTTTTTCTTTCCCCCATATTTCACATTCAGAGCATTCCCAGCTTGAGCCACAGTGGCCAAAAATATGCCAGGGTTCATGAAGTGGTTATTGAAAATAATGAAAGTTGGATAAGTATTACAGTGGTCCTAATGTAACCTCTGGCCAAAAAGACCCTAAAACAGCAATTACAAAATAACTGAGAAGGTATCAAGAACAAATCATGCTCCCTGTTTGCAATATTAATTCCATCTGAGGCTGTATCTGTAACTAGATCCGAAAATTGTTTCCAACACCTTTGGTCATAAATGCAGTATTTTGGAAAACTCCATGGATTACTCAGCACAGACATTCCAATGCATTTCCTGAACCAACCACTCCAGACACTGGGGTTTAAATTATATATTATATATAATGAATTACATAAAGGGGCATGTTAATTTAATAAAAAATAGCTTGTGAATAAAGTGGGACCAAGATCTGTCAGAGGCACATTTTGTGGATTCAGTTAGGACTGAGGTAAATTTTATTTCCGTGTGGCTTCCTGGAGCAGCACCCAACAGCCCTTTATAGAATTAATTAAATCAGAACTCAGTATCAAACTAACCTCTTAACCACTGGACTTTTCCTCCTTTATAGATAGAGCTTTTGGGAAAGTAGAATAAATAGCCTCCTGGAGAGACCAGAGCTCTCTCCAGCATGAAAGTGATGTACAGCTGCAAACCAATTAGGCTGAAAAGTTCCCATATGTTTAGCCAGAAAGAACTCACTCCAGTAGCTAAACAAACCCATTGACTTAAAAACTCCCAGGATCTTAACTTCAAAGCATCCACACCTAGGGATCTCTTAAAACATATTGAATCTGTGATCTTTAAACACTGCACATCCCTTCCAAATGTCAGCCATTTTTCTGCAAGCTGTAAATCTTCAGCTCAGCTTCAGCTGCCCAAATGCTCCACAGCTGTCTCCAGTCAGCCACGTCCCAAATGAGGCTCAAATCTCAGTTATTCTGCACAGATACCACCAAAGCAGGTGAAGACAACCCAATAGATTCATTCCAAATATTCCAAGTAACTTAATGCCTCAGTGTCATGACCCATGGACAAGGGGCACAGTGTTAGTTATAAATTATCCTAAGAGTGAGCAAAGACTCCAGCCCAGTGCCAGGGAACCCTTATGCTTTTATTATAAAGTTACCTTAACTCCAGCAATCAGCCCACTATTCATTCTCAAGGAGGTTGGCCAACATCACATTAATTTTACAAGGACTTCATCAAGTTCCCCACCCCTCCTACAGACTTCTCAACAATTCTTGCTAACAAACCCCTAATATTTTACAACACACTTCCACAAGTTTAAAGTTACTTCTAACCACAGTTTTCCTGGTGCAACAGTCAGAATGTTTGAGACAAAACATCCCTATGCCTGGTCCTCCACACTCAGCACATTTTCATTGCCTTGCAGCAGCAGCAGAGGCACAAGCAAAGGGGGTCAATTTACAAACTCACTTTTCTTGGTCTGACCATGAGGGCTGGGATTCAGTTCTTGAGGTCTCTCAGCAAATTATTTATTAAAAAAAAAAAAAGAAAATCCTCACTTCAGCTGTCTTTAGAAAGTGCTGGTGGAGGAAATGATTGTTTTGTGGAGTGAATTCCACAATCATGCAGATGGGGATTTTAGGAAAGCATTGCTTATTTTGATCCACAACTCCTTGGGCCAAGGGAAAGTGAAGTTAAGTCATGGTGGTGCTTTATATGTGGAAATAGTAGAGCTTCTTGTCCTTTAATCACTCAAAGCATCTGGGGAAAAAAAATGTGATCTTGTTCAAAACTCAACTTCGAAATGAACATCTATATGAAGACATTACTTTGAACAATTTAAATGGCTTAGCTTTCAAATAACCTTTCAAAATCAAAATTTTTGTCTGAATTAAACTCATTTTTTATTTAATCCCTTAAGTGCTAAATCAGTTCTGATGTAAAACTGGAAGACGAAAGAGTGTAGGATATGTGGGGTTTGCTTCTTTCCCTTTAGTCTTTAGTTTCTGCATTTTTTTTCATGGAGGGTGGGCCTGGAGGAGTCAGTAAATTCTGTGGCTTCTAAGTAGAATAAAATGGAAAACTAAGAAAATGTAAAAGATTCAGGAGGATGGGTATCAACAGGGAAGAAATTAATATAGTAAAAATTCATGATATTATAGGTCCAAGGGCCATAAAGAGAAAAGTACCTGGTTCCTCAGAGCATAGCAGCTGGAAAAATAGAGGCATTGTGTTGCTTCCTTTGGCTAAAGGTGCTGTTCCAGAGACTCTGATTGATGTTGTTAAGGAGTTCCCACCCCTGCTGGGTTCATTCTAGGACACACAGGTCCTTCCTCCACAGAGGTGGGGGACACACAGCTCCAGTGACTCTCTCAATTTCTCTGCATGGAGCACAACTAACTCAGCCTCATTCATAAAGCCTTAGTCTCATTTTCAGTCTTCAGCAAACAGGTGGAGGGAGGAACCAGCCCACCTACACACCCAGGCAGAAAACAGTAACGAGTCTCCTTCCTCTCTCATTATTGCTCACACAGGAAAACATTCTTTTTGTTCTCCCTTGCCCTTGGAGTGATGGGGAATGTGCTGAAGCAGTCCTACAGTAGCTTAATTACTTATCACAAATCTTTTAAATGAGTTTATTCTCATTAATGTGGCATCTGGGAAATGGGCATTAAACCATCAATGACCTTTTTGCTAATAAAAGGCTTCAAAGCTTGTTATTTGGAGGGCACTTCTCAAACAGAGCTTTATCTCCACATCAGGCTGATCAGACTAGCTCTTCTTGCTGGATTTGAAACTGCTAGAAATGAACATGCTGAGGCTTTATTCAGAAGATGGTCAGGCACACAGGCAGTGCTGCTGCTCCATTCTGCTGGTATGTGTTGCCATAGGTGACCCCTCTCTACAAAATTTGGGTGTATCTGTGCTGCTATTCAGGAAGTAACTGCAACAGGCAGGTGACAGGAATGGTGACATTGAAGAGGAATTGGGCAGAAAATTCAGTTCAGTGTAGCTGCTGAGGTGTGCAGGGAGGCTTGTGAAAGGTGCTGAGCCCCTGGGTTATCAGTGCCAGCTCTGTCCCAGCCAGCTCAGGTGTGCCTGAATCCACCACTGCACCCTAACCCCACTGCATCCTAAAACTCCACTGCACCCTAAACCTCACTGAACCCTGAACCTCACTGAACCCTGAACCTCACTGTACCCTGAACCTCACTGCAATCTGAACCCCACTGCACCCTAAACCTCACTGCATCCTAACACTCACTGCATCCTAAACCCCACTGCATCCTAAAACTGCACCCTAAACCTTACTGCACCCTAAACCCCACTGCATCCTAAAACTCCACTGCAACCTAAACCTCACTGAACCCTGAACCTCACTGAACCCTGAACCTCACTGCATCCTAAACCTCACTGCATCCTAAAACTGCACCCTAAACCTTACTGCACCCTAAACCTTACTGCATCCTAAACCTCCACTGCACCCTGAACCTCACTGCACCCTAAACCTCCATTGCATCCTAAACCCCACTGCACCCTAAACCTCACTGCATCCTAAACCTCATTGCATCCTAAACCTCACTGCATCCTAAACCTCACTGCATCCAAAACCCCACTGCACCTTGAACCTCACTGCACCCTAAACCTCTAATGTATCCTAAACCTCAGCTGTGCTGGTCTGCCTTGGGTCACAGTCTATTTAAACAACCACAACCCCTCAGGTTCTAAAGATATCAATTTTTAGCTTGTCAAGGTAACTAGCACACTTCTGGACCACTTCCTCTCTAGTAGGAAACTAAAAGGCATTTACTGCAAGAATCTCTCCTGTGACAAAATGAATGTATCTTATTTTAGTTTTCTAAGAATTTCTAATAAATAAGGAGACCAGAGCAGTCTGCAGCAACCTCTGGAGGGCACTGCTTAAAACAGAAGGAAAAGAGTTCCTGGACTGTCAATCCACTCTTATATCCAAGTTTTCTGTGATTCCTTTAAAGCCTCCTTTCAGATCATTCAGCAAATTAAGTAAGGAAACCAGTCTCTTTTTATAACAATTTCCACACTGTCAGGACAAGGACTCACAGACAGGTAGGATCTGTGTTGAGACATTCAGCTTCTTCTTCCCAAATTTACACAAATTCAGTGCAAATTCAGTGGCAATGTCAAGAAATAAACTGGGGTTTTTCTCTGTGTGAATATAAAAATGGAAAGGGAAATTGTGCTGAATCTCCTTTCTAACCATTCATCACCAGGTTAAACTTGTCTCTGTTCACTGAAAGGAATCACCTTTAAAACTGAGCAAGGATGCTAATGGCAATGGTACAGGATTTATGCCCTGGTGTCTTTCTCCTAAGGTGGGCCAGGCACAGGTGAGCCCTCACCAACTCAGCCTTCAGGTGCAAGCACAAATCTCCTGATTTATTTCAGGATATTGAGACACAATATCCATCACTTGTGTTAGCCTTAGGCCTGATTTTATGCTTCATGGCACTGTGGTGTCAGGTTGAAAAGTATGTTGGTGACTTAAAACTGAGATACCAGAAATGGGATTAATCTGAGCCAAAGCAGACATTGCTGGTGTAGATAACTGCACTGCATCTTGTCCTGCACTCCCTGAACAGGTATCAGAGAGCAGGAGGAGACACTAACAGTGCTGTTCATCTTGTGCTGAAATGGGCATCTAAACCTGGGAGATAAATCACACTTTAAAATGTTTCTTTTTCACGCTGGAGGCTAAAGGAGCTCAGCTGGACAGGTGAAACTATCTAGAGAGGGGATAAGGACCTCAGCCTTGGAGTGCACTTGGTGCTTCTTGCAGAACAGCATGTTGTCCATTTCTTCAAGCATCCTGCCTTCCTTCCTGTGTATCAAGGGGTGTGGAAAAGGCAATAAAACTGTTTAGGGACAGCAGTGTGACCAACTGTGACCATTCCAGGTCACTTCTTCACAGACAGAGCTGGATAAATCAAGTTTATGATGAGCACAAGGTATGTCATTGCCACAGCACTTCTTCCCATTATATAGAACAAAAGTTTGGTGCAAAGCTGCAGGTAAAATTATTAATTGTAAGTAAAAGCTGCCTTCAGGCAGTGCATTCTTGTCTAGCTGCACAGTGATTTCATCTTTCCCATTACTTGTGACTGACAAGCTACAGTGAAGAAATGAGTAGATGTCCTAAAATGTCTAACAAATTCCTTTCAAGAATTCCGTTTCTGATGACAGCAAAGTTCAGAGGGGAAAGGAAATAAAAATCAGGATTGAAGTGTGTGTTCCTGTTGTGACAGCCATTAAAGGTACGTTTATCAAATGCATCGACTGCCATCAAAAATCAGACTTCCAATCTAAACTTGTAGCTCCTTCTGCTAAAGGAGGCTTTGTCTAGGAATCCCAGTAGGCTCAGACTGACTAAGGCTGTGTACCAGACACATTTAGATGGCTAAACTGATGGAAAATGTTGTGAAATGAGAGTTAAAAAAAAAAAAAAATACTCACAGTTTGTTTGGTTTTTTTATTTCCTGGCAGAATCTGCTACTTTAATGGCTTTGGACAATCCTGATAGTCTTGGAAATAAAGCATCAACATGCAGAGGGAGGAAAGGACTTTTAATGAATACCAAAATATTCAAATGTGTGTTTGTTATTCCTGGTGCAAGTAATAACAAGTATTTCAGTGCAAGGAAAATGCCAGCCAGATAGGAAGCAGTCTTAATGAAGTGTTGACAGTGTCCTAACTAACCCCCAAACATTCATCTCTTGCCATGAATGCACAAAACTCCAGAGATTCTGAAGGAACTGACTTCCCCTGGCTCAGATTTGCTGCATTGCAATTCTCACCCTGAGGTTCTCCAAGGGTTTCATTTTTTCTTTTTTTTCTTGTGTGAGGTCTGCATCTCAAGCTAAACCCACCCAATCAGTGAACACACTAAACACAGTGCTTACATTAACACATGGCATCAGTAATGGCTTTATTTTGACAATATTTAATTAGGTATCAAGCTGGAAGTAAACATCAAACCCAGGGAGTGAACATAGAGATTAATGTGAGCAATAACTGGAGATGGGACTTATTTATAACAACAGACTATAACAAATCCACAACTGGCACATTGCTGCACACCTGTTATTTTGCTGCAGGTCATAATATTTGAGAATTTCCTGGGCCTAAGCTAAAAGAGAATTACTATTAGTTGCTCCCAGCCTAAAGCCCTTGAAGCATATCTAAGCCATTCCAATAGTTCCTGCAGGGAACAAGGAGATGCCCCAGGTTATTTCCTTTGCTGACCCTGTGTGTCTGCAGGGGTTTTATAGCAGATATTTGCTGTGAGCCTTGTGCTTGCCAGGTTAGGACAGCTCCTGCTCATTCCTTCTGAAGGGTGGAACAAGGTGTTTGCTGCTCATGGCATCTCCTCACCTCTGCATCATTTTGGAGCTGGAGAATGAAATGCTCTTAACCCCAGCACTCAACCCTGGACAAAGGCAAAGAACTGGGCATTGCAGATTCACATGTTACAGGGAAAAGATACAATAAAGCATGAGAGAAAATACAGCACTGTGCTGGGACTTGCAGCCAGATTTGGGATGTGTGTGCTTGGAGGGACAGGAGCAAAGCATTTTGTCCTCCACTGCTCTCCTGAGGGGGCAATGCCCAGGGAGCTGCAGGTGGTTCACACGCCCCCCACAAATGGACACGCTGGAATTGTCAAGGTTAAATCCATTTTTCTGTCTCACCTCTGTACAAGTTTTGGTACTGGAGGGGTCTGGCAGCCTGGGAATGGTGGTAGGACAGATTCCAGGCTGTAATTAATGCAGATCAGCACTGATTTCAGTGTGCACTGCTGGCAGGAGGGCTGATTCTGTCTAAGGGTTTTCCTCCACTCATCCTCCTTATTCTTGTCAGATGAATGAAAAAATGGAGAGGGATAATGCTTCAGATGAACCACTGGGAAATTATTGGGTCATGGGCCTCTGCTGAGTAAAAATACAGGTGAACAAATGCTATGTGTCCCACAGAGGAGCCCCCAGAGCATATTGTGATACTGTGATATCTCACTGGCTATGGCACTACTGAGAGCATTTCCTTCTCCTCCTTGCCATTAGACATTTGATTTCTCAAAACACAGTGGCCACATTGCCTGTGGGTGACACATTATTCCTCTACACCCATAAGTAGAATTTTTTTTTTTTTACTCTATAATCTACCCCAGCCCTCAAAATCCATGGAGTTACTGCACACAGAACACAGATTCACAGTGGGAGCTCAGTGGGATTGCATGACCCTGTCTGTGTTCAAAATGTAGAGTTTTTGTCTCTTTTTTTAGAGCTGGATTTCAGGTTCATTGATTTCAGTAATTAATGTGTGTCTCACATCTGTCCCAGACCCATATACCTGTGTTCTTTCCTGTCAGCTTAAGGGGTTTTTTTTGACTGGGTACTTTAATATGTGTGCCTTGATTAAACTGAATTTTCTTATATGATTTGATTGCCTTACACAGCAATCTCTCTAACTTCAGATTTTTAATAATTTTTCTCGTGCTTTTCCCTCTATCTGTTTTATTTTGTTGATTGTATTGTGTAGGGGGTGTAGAATTTCCCCATTCTCTAACACTTCTTCCTAAGCATGGATTGATTCTGACAGGCTGCAAGTAACCATCCCAAAAATGAGAAGAAATGAAAGAAAGTTGCACTGCATATCCATTTGGATATAGAAATGTGGATAGATAAGCAGCACATACAGATGAGTATATATTTGTATTATTTTATAACATTAAATAGACTTTAAAGAGGTGCTGCACCCACTCTGGTTACTTGCAGTTCCAGGGTGAATTAGTGTCCCTGTATGCAGTTTATGCATTTGTTTTATATTACACATCAATAAAAGCACATCAAATTCAAAACCATTCTCATTTATGGATGGAAACTTCGAGGGAAAACAGTGCAGCAGCTGCCTTGTTATGAGTTATAGGGCAGTGATTTGTTCAAGTCAAAGAAAACACTGCTGCACTTCCAGCAAAGCAAGTACAAAATGTGACCCCACACTGCACCAAACTCCTGGCTGGAAAATTGATGAAATTATCTGTTCTTTCAGGAGCAATCTGAAAAGAGAGCAGCCCATTACATTTGGTGTGGTTCTTCAGCCCTTCTACAAAGGGAGAACTGGTAATGGGAACTGGAAATCCAAAGCACAATCACATTTTATTGACTGGACAGATGTGATGCTGTCAGAGATATGGAACAACAAACCCACAAATGTCCTCAGTACAACATCCTTCACAGTGGGGGAGAAAGGAGGGCATTGTCTCTCCTCTCCTTTGCTCTCCTCAAATCATAAAGTTGACCTTCTCCTGACAGAAAAAAGGATTTTAGCCTGTTGAGTTCAGCCCCCTGGAATTCTGCACACGCCTGCTTTGATTGTGGCAAACATTTAGGGAGGAGCACCCACAGAGAGCAGCTCCTGCTGGAGCACAGTGAGACACTCAGAAAATGAACATGTTTTGTGTGACTCTTTGCCCATCTCTGATCTTGGAACTGTGGAATGGAGGCATCTCTCCCTGAGAGCCTCCTTGCTGCAGGGAGGTAACAGGCTGCAGTTCTGCCGTCCCTGGGCACAGACGGGGTGACCACCAGAATATTTGTCTCACAGAATGCCAGCAGGGTGAGATGGTGAAAGAATGGAGCTCCTGCAGATATCTCTGTGTGCTCTGCTCCCTCCTCCACTCCTCAGAGTCCCTTTGAGCCAAAGCCTGGCAGGGAGCAGAAAAAACAAAAATAAAACAAACAAAAAAATTATAGAGCTGGAGAACCTCTCCTGTGAAAACAAGCTAAGAGAGGTGGAGTTCTTCAGACTGGGGAGAAGAAGGTGTGTGGAAAATGTGCCATTGGAAAATGAAAAAAAAAATTAAATTAATATCAATAAAATTAAAATTAAAATTAAAATTAAAAATTAAAAATTAAATTGCTTTAAGCTGAGGGAGAATAGATTTAGATTAGATATTAGGAAGAAATTGTGAAGGTGCTGAGGCTCTGGCACAGGGTGCCCAGAAAAGCTGTGGTTGTTCCAACCCTGGAAGTGCCCAAGGCCAGGGTTGATGGGGCTTGGAGCAACCTGGGGCAGTGGAAGGTGTCCCTGCCCATGGCAGGGTGCTGGAACTGGATGATCTTTAAGATTTCTTCCAACCCAAACCATTCCCTGACTCTGATTTAAATGAATAACCTTTTTATTTTTTAAAAAAATAGCAATAGTGAATAAAAGAAATGCTGCCCTTCAAGGTTTCAAAACACTTTGCCACTGTTATTTCATTATTATTAAGTAAGGTAAATGCAGTGTTCTTAGGCTCATTTAATGCATTTGGAAGGGGTGTCTTTTTCCTCCTGTGTCTTGCAATTAGCATAATTTTACAAATGCACTTTAATTACACATAAAAATAGAATAAATATTTTTGCAGCATTTTGATTTAAACAAGCACTTAATTAAGCCTAATTTCCACCTGCCATATGCTTTGCATACCATAGGTTATTCTAAGTGCACCTCCTCTGGAAGTTTTCAGCTTTGGAGGAATTTACATTGTTTGACATGGGCAGCCTGGAATGCAATTGATTCAAAATTACAGATGCAATAAATAATTATGATCAGAAGCACATTAACACTGTAATAACTGGGTGGTTGTTTTGATGGCTCCTAATAAGCCACTGCAGCTGAAAGGGCAGCAAGCAGCACTTGTGAAGCTCTGAGAGTCTGGCAGGACTGCAAGTTCAGTGGTAGTTAAAAAGTGTATTATTCATGTTACTGCCAAGGTTTGAGGCTAGGATGTGCTTCCTTGCTCTGTGCCAGCTGTCACAATGAAATCTTCTGGGTTTGTTTGCTTCAATCCTAAAAGTTTCTAAGTTATAGGGCCCAAAAGACCAGTAGCTCAAAAAGATGATTCTCCTTCCCTTTAATTTCACCCAGTTCCTCCAAGTTTTAACCTAGTACTTCATGCTTGACTTTGTGCTTGACTAAAGCATAGATTGTTTTTGACAGAGCAGATAGAAGGAAATCTAGAGGTTTTTTCCTAAAGGAGAAATGGGGATACTGCTCTTCCTGAGAGGGAATTAATTAAGTCCAAATTTTGGCATTATCTAAATCATCAATTGGTATTACTTTTCCTTTCATCTATTATTTTTTCTTTTCTTTCTCTGAATGTTCTTTTAGCTCATTTTTATTCCTTTTTGCTCTCTATCCATTGAAGGAAAATAAAATAAATAAACATTTGCTTTCATTTTAACTGAAAAAATTTAAAGACTTGTATATACACTTTTTTTTTTTGTGCAACATTATGAGTTTCTTGAATCAGTACAGATCATATCTTCTTTCTTATCAACATCTTTATAACACTTACTCTGTCCAAATTTTAGCAGAGGTAATGTTAGAGCTCTGCCTCCTTTTCCATGGAGACAAAAGCAGCATATAAACTTAGGATTTCAAGTCCTGTAATGAAACTGGGAAAGTGTGTTAAATTCTTTCTGGGATGATTCAGTTCACCACTCTGTTTGGACAAGTACATCTCCAAATTGTATTTTAAAAATGCAGTGGGATTCAAAATCAATGGGTTTCAAAATGCAGTGGGTTCAAATCCTTTAGTTTGGCTGTTGGGAAAATTTATTCACCAGAAGGGTGGTGAAGAGCTGGCAGTGGTGGGGTCAGCACCTCTGGAGGGATTTAAAAGCTGTGTGGATGTGGCCCTGGCAGTGCTGGGGAATGGTTGGGCTCAGTGATCTGAGGGATCTTTTCCAGTGAAATGATTCTATGGATTCTCTGCCAAACAGGCTGATTTATCCCTGTGGTTGGAGCTCTGTGACCAGAGCTGTCTGTCAGCAGATGTGTGAAGCCAAGCACATGAAAAGCTTCCCTTGTGGCCCCTCTGGCTGTGCTGGGCCACAGCTTGAACCTTCCTTCTCCCAGCTGAGCTTGAGTGCCCACCTGGGGCTTTAGATGGCATCAAACTCAGCAACTGCAGCTGCTCCACACTCTGCTCCCTGCCCCTCCTCTTTCCTTCCCCCAACTTTTCTCTGTAACATGACCTGGCTAATCTCTGCTTTTAATATTTTAAATATTTTTGTGAGGTAGGGTTACTTTTTTTAATGATTACTTTTAATTCTTGAGTGTGGGTTTGTGAGAGCACTGCTATTCTAAAACCTACCCAGGGCCTTTAGGGAGAGGAGCAGCTTGGTTTGGTCTTTTTAACTCATTGAAAGGGAATCACATCAGTCAATGCTGCAGAAGACACCCATCTCACAAAGAAAAAAGAGTGGAAAAGGATTAATTCAACAGATGAATGTTCACCTAAATACTTTCTTTCTTTCCATAGAGCAAAGTCTTGCACATGCATTTGCCAGAACTCACCCTCTGGAAAATCCTTGGCTTGTCAGAGGCTGCAAGTCATCTCAATACCTTTCAAGCCCTCAAGCTTGAAATGGAACCTGATAAATTGCCCTCAGGGTCACAGGCTTTGGACTGGCATCTCACTGATGAAAATCTGTTCACCTCTCCAGGAAAAACGCTACAGAAGTGCACGTGGACAGACACATGGGAGGAGATTGATGTTAGAGACAGATATGGAACATTTTCAAGGTCTTATAAAGATAAAATCACTGGCCTGTTTGCCTTTATATTAATTTATTTAAAGGATTTTCAGTCCTATGTTGCTTGCCCAGTGAATATTTTACTTTTATATATTAACCTAGAGACTGCAGTTGTTTGGAGTCATATCAGTAAAGGGGAAAGAGAAAACCATTTTCTTTAAAGTGATCAAGCAGCAGACAGTTTGCTGAACAAGGTTTGTATCACATAGAATAGCTCAGCCTTGTTAAAAGCATCTCAATTCCCACAAGCAGCAAGAAATGTCTTGCTTTTGGGGACAGCCAGTCCACCAGACAGGTGTGACTTTTGAAAGAGAATCAGTTCAGTGCAGAGGGTCTCTGGGATTTGACAAAATAATGATTCACTTCAGCTAACTAGTGTGCAATTGTTCTGAGCATAACTAAAAAAAAACCACCGAGCTGATCACAGGTTTCAAGTCCTAAATGTGTGTAACCAAGAGCTTCTCAGAACTGAAAGCATCACAAAAATGAGTAACTCATTACTGCTTTAAAAAAAAATTAAAAATAAAGCAGCTTTTTGCTGGAGGCAATTTCATTAAATGCAATGAAACTCTGTAAATGTAGCTGATGTTCTATAACTTCACAAATGCCACTGAGTGCAGCATGGAGTGGAACACGAATGAAATTCTACTGTCACTGCACCAGCATAAATCAAGGAAGACTTCATTTAAGTAAGAGAAGTCTCAGCTGTTTATGTGACAAGGAAGCTGCGGATAAAATTCCCTCATTGCCCTGTAATGCTTGGCTGGTGTAAATCAGTGCAGCAGGAGATCTCCCAGTTTGTACCAGGAGATAAATGGAGAGTGGGAGAGGTTAAAAACACTCAGCTGCACGACTTTGAACCTGGTTCTAATCATGCTCATATTTTCAACATTTTAACTCCTGCTGGCTGTGCTGTGTGTACTGGAAATGTCTGAGTGTTTCTAGAGACATGTGCTCACAGCAGCCACTCAGAGAAATTGAGATCAGAACAGAAATCAGGAGAAAGAGACTCACGATAACAAATGAACAGTGATCAAATTCCTGCATAAAAGGGCTGTGGAGGTGTTTTATCCTAAATCCTTCTGTCTGTGCTGACAGCAGATGCACTTCTGTGTAGCACCAGAAAAGCCCACTCTGTTGAAGCTTTTGTTTGTTCAAAAGTCAGTTGAACAGATCTTAGACTAAGAATATGACTCCAAGCCCCACGTTTCTCAAACAGAAACACTTGCAAGGGCCCTCTTGGAACTACAAAAAGTTGATTTGCAGTTTTGTACAATAATATCTTTATTTGCTCATGAAACTGCAAAGATCTTCTAAATGAAGGCTCATGCCTAGAGGAAGATACACAGCTCAGGTATTTCCTACCTGGATCCCAGGGGTGTTCTGGCAACAGGAAACTCACACCAACACTGACTGAGCATTTCTACCCCACACTGTGAAATACTTGAGGTGTTCCTTCTATTCAATTATCAACATAACTTAAGAACAAATTATTTGACCTATGTTGTTTTAAAAGTTGTGTACCACTGTATTCTGTCTTGACAGTGTTGTACCACTGAATCTTCAGTGAGAATCATGGGTACATCATTATGAGAGAATACATTTTATCTTCCATGTGCTTTCATGTACTGAATTTTTCATTTTCCATAAATAATGTCTTTTCCAGAGCTTTCATATTCATGAACAAGGACAGTAAAGACAATGTCACAGGTTTAAAAACCACCATGTTACTTGTGTGTTTTTCTGAGTAAATGTTTTTTTTAAACTGCACACAGTATGTGTTTTCCCAGAAAAATATCAGGAAGACATTCTCCATAGTTTTATTTTTAAAGTGTAATTAATTCTTTTTTTTGTTGAGGAGAGAAAAATTAAAATGAAGTACTGCATTTTTGTAGTGCTGAAAGGAAAGGCTCTGTGAATGACTTGCTAATTGCCTCACAGACAAGCCACACAAAGAGTCATTTTTGAAGAGCACTCTCAAAGGTTTCTGATATCAGGTCTGCAGAAGTGCCACTAGATTATTCATTATTCATTCAGCAGATAAAATTGATTTTTGCAGAAAACCTTTACATCTAAAGGAAGGAAAAGGAAAAAAGACTCTCTGAGCTTGTTGATGTACAAGAAAAGCAGGTTGAAAACAAATTCAGAATTTAACAGATCATGGCATGGAACTATCTGATTAGCAAAGGTGGGGGGATTCATGTTGCATATGTGGTCAATGTAAGATAAAGAGATTATATTGCAGGAGTTAATGCTTCAAGCCCATACTTTTTTTTTACTTTTTTTTTTTAAATTAAAATAATTTTTTTCAAATTGGTCATGGATTGACACATCTAATCTCCTGTGATACCTGAAAGGTCAATAATGTACCTGGTTGTGCGGAGAGTCTGCTCATAACTGAGATACATCCAAGCACCTCAAGGAGAGCATCCTCCAGGGGACATTTAATGGAATCATTTCATTGTGTACCTCTCAGCAGCACCAAACAGTGCTTTGAATTCACAGGAAATTTTTTAAGTTTTGCTTGTCAACAGCAAAGTTACTCTGGCAACTCTATCAGTTTAAATCCTGTCAGATTTAATTAGATTCTGGTTTTATTAATTTGCCATTAGGCTTGACACCTCTTCTTGTTAAAACATGCCAAGGCCTGGCTCCCATGTAATGTTCTTTGTGTTTTTTTTTTTTTAAATAGGCCAATCCTTACCATGTTTCCTTGTAGTTCCAAGGGAGTCAGTGTTGCTGCTTTGAATTGGCCCCAATTCTAAGACTCCTGTGCATAGACTGTCAATAGTTCGTTCAGGTGCACACTGGAAAAGTGGTATTTGAAATTTTCCAGGGTATTTTTTTGGTCCTTCACCTGTCCTGCCACAATTTGAGTTGGTCCTTCCTCTCACTCTGCCCTGGTGTGGGTGCTCACATCCACAGGGGCTGCAGCTCCTTCAGGGATATCTGCCCCACCCTGAAGAGTTTCCTCTTCTTCCAGCCTTGGTGTTCCCTCTGTTATTTCTCTGTGAATCCCTCCCACTCTCCCAGTATTTTCTGCTCTTATTCAAATTCTTTTCCAGAGAGCCACCACAAAATTCCCTGATGGGTTTAGTTTTGTCCTGCAGTGGGTCCATGGGCTGTAGTTTTTTGCCACAAGACAGCCCTTGACATCTTCTCTGAAATTTGCCTGTAAAAATTTCTATCCTGTACAATATAGACTTTGCTCTCCCTGGGACATGATGCAGGATGTGTTAGAGCTCTGTGAAAATGGTCTGGTAGCACCTCCTGACTTGCAGCATGTCCCAAAATAAAGTAAGGTAACATTTCTAAATTCCTGTAAAAATGACCTTGCATAGCTCAGCTACCTTCAGCCCACTAATGATTGAGACATGAGGGTGAGATTGAGCTTGAAATCAAACCTGCTCAGAGATTCCCCCATGTGAGATTGGGGAGTTGATTTGTCTGCCCTGTGTCTCCACAGGAAATCAATATTATAACTCTTCTGTGGGTCTGGGCAACTACCTCAAGTTCACAGGAGATGCTGTTTAAAGAGATGCCCTGTGGACAGGAGAAGTGAGAGATTTCACAGTGCACTCCAACATGCCCAAAAATGAATGCCTGAGACAGCTGGAATGAGTCATCTACACTGAGTGAATCCCTTCTCAATGACTGTGGAGATGAGCAGCTTTAAAACCACTTCCAAATTTCTTCTGGCTCAAGTTCAGATGGACCTGAGCCCTTGAGCTGACACAGAGAGGTGCTCACTACAAGACAATTCCTGGCATTCTGAGGCAAGTGAACTGGCAGAAGACATGACAGTGTGGCTAAATTAAGAGACAGAAGCTCCCTAATTAAAACAGACTGGCAGTACACATCTCCATGCTCAGGAACAAAGAGATAAAGAGAACAGAGTGGGGCTGCAGTGCAACGTTTGTGTCTCCACTGCAGGGTAGTTCCTACCCACAGTGCTTCCAGCAGTTCCTGAGTTAGGACACACAGTTTTTGGTTAGGTCCTGACATAATGGCAGGGTGATTCAGTAAAATCATCCCCTTTTCACCTAGCCCAACCCAAGCAGGGAGACAAGGTGCAGCTCAGGAAAGCTCGCCATGAGGCAGAGCAGGGGAGGTTCATGTGCTCATGGCCACGCTGCACTGCAGAATTAAATATTTGTTCAGTGAGAGGTCTCACTGGCTGGCATTCCCTTTGGGAGCCATCTGCATTCAAAACACAGAAATGGGTTCATGGTATTGTGTAAAGAACCTTTTTTCATTGCATGGCTTGAAAGCCAAAATCAGAGGAAGAGATTTTCTTGGTGGCAGTGGTGGAACAGAACCAAATGTGCCTCCTTTGCATCCTTTCATGTCAGGAGTTAATGGGAAGAGGTGCCCATTCCTTGGCAGCGTGGGCTGATTTGCTCTGCATCTTTGGTACATGAAATAGAATTGCTGAGGAGATCCTGAACCAGATATGGGTGAAACCAGGAGCCACAAGGACACTGGAAACCACCAAAGCCTGCTGAAGTCCTCTTGTCTCTAGTAAATCACAGAATCATTGAAATACTTAGACTGGAATGGGCCTTAAAGATCATCCAGCTCCAAGCCCTGCTGTGGGCAGAAATGCCACCTGCTTGATCAGATTGTTCAGGCTCCCATCCAATCTGGTTTTGAACAGGTTCCAGGGATGGGGCAAGCTCAGCTTCTCTGGGCAACCTGCGCCAGGGCCTCACCTCTGCCTGAGCAAAGAACTCCTTCCTAACATCTGATCTGCACCTCTCCTCTCTAGTTCAAAACCATTCCCCCTTGCCCTGTCACCATCTGCCTGTGTAAATCTACTGCACCCACTAAGGGCATTTTAAGTGCAGACACTTGGGAAACACACACAGAAATTTGCAATTTACACCGAGTTCTTTCTGCTCCAGAAAGCTCTTTCCAAGCCATTAGAAGTTTTACAACAATGGTCTGTGACTGTAGATCCAACAGATGAGTAATAGCCAGCTATCAGAACCTCTTAATAACATCCCTGAGTTAGGAGAGAGTCCCAAGAACATCATGACACTGAACTGAGCAAAAAAGGTGAGGATATTGCTTGTATAAAATTCATATTCTGTGTAAAAGTCTACTTTATTGTTATTAATTGAAAAGCTCCATTAACTTAAAAGCCAAAAACAATGGGTGGTAAATTTTTTTTTCCAGGGTTAATCTTCCATTGAATGGAAAGTGCACATTATTTGGCTTCCATTAAAGCAATATTAAAGTTATATTTCTAAATGTTTGCACAAAAGTGATGTGGCATGAAAAATGAGGTAGGACTTGATATCCTGTAACTGGGAATTTATTTTGCACAGCTTGATATGATGTGGATCACCAGGGTTCCCTCCCCAGCATGGGCAATATTTTGAGGTAATTCAAAATTGACACCCTATGAATGAAAACATCATGTGCTGCAAACTTCATTTCTCTTGAATATTCATGCAGCTGTTCTTGCTACAAAATCCTGGTATTTCATGGAGTTTCCCCCATAGAGGTTTAGCAATGAAAACTGGAACCACAGGTAAATTTTTAATTTACTCAAGGTCACTCAAGAAATGTTCAGTAATCGAACTCAAGCTTCTAAATTCCCTATCTAAGTTATTGACTATTTAATTCCTCACCTAGCAGCAGTTTTAGATAAAGTGCAAAAGCTAACTGGACCATGTTTTCAGAGGATTTGCACAGAATGTGAGACTACCACAGTTTCACAAGCTGCTATGTGCCAATGGAGCTGTGCAAATTATTTTCCTAAATCCTTGTTACCTGCACCAAATCTGGTATTGGATTTAGTTTGTTACAAAAGAAGATTACACTCAATTATTGCCATCAAGTAAGAGTGTGCCTATGGGAAACATTACACTCCCTCACCTAATATGTGCTGACTTCGTTGCAAGTCTCCTGGAAACCTGTGGTCCCTGTTGCTGGAATGAAAGTTCCTAAAGATTTTTATAAATGTAGCAGTTGAGAGCAAAGAGGCTTCAAGTCCAGTTGTACAAATAATGCAACAAGGGTTTCTCCATGCCTGGATTTCTTCACAGCAGACAAACCACACTGAGGACAAAGCTATCGTGCAAGTCAAGCTGCCAGGGGCAGGGATTTCAAATCATAGGTGTGCTACAATGGTATCAGGAATAAAAATGTATCTCTTTAATTTCAGTATTTATGTGTTATTTGTGTTTATTTAATGTATGACTGCAAAACATGCTTTGAAGTGCAGAGAGGATGTGAGGAGCAGGAGAGAATGTGAAGAGAAGGATAGAGATCGTGTTTGGTGAGGAAGAGTGTGGAGAAGAACACAGCTGGGGAGAGAGTAGAGGGCATTGAGAATGAGAATAACAGGACAAAGAAGCAGAGCAGAACTCTTTCACAAGAGTCAAAAGGTGCTTGATGGCACTGGTGATCAGTACCATGGTCACTGTGATGCCTGGCCCATCTCAGATGTCCCTTTGTGAAAGGTATTTCTGTTGGCAAAGGTGGAAGAGGAAGATGTAACAAATTAATAATTACTCTAGAATTTAAAATGTTGAGACCTTGTCATCACTGGGATCTGAAGACCTGAGATCCATCACTGAGATGAGCACAAGACCTGAACACAAAAGACCATCTGGTGAAACATTCCTTCACACACTGACTCCAGTGGGAAAAAGAGCAGTTAAGTTTCTAAGGCACATAAATGCCTTAAAGTATTTGTGCAATTGCTGACTTCAGTTTTCTTGATGTTCACTTATCTGATCATATCAGATAAAGGTATTTTTAAAAGTTCACTTTATTTTTCTCCTCAAGAATTGTTCTTCCAAGTGGTATGGGTGAGAATTGTCGTGTCAGCTGGTGAAGTTTATATTGCCACCTGCTGAGTCTGATGTACCCTAAGGAGAAGGAATGAAAATCCACTTTAAGAATTTCCTTTTAAACTGTCACTAAAAATAGAAAAGAAAGAGATGCCAGGTTACCCAAGCTTTTGTTCCACACAAACCCCTGGAGTCAAATTTGACAGCGACTTTTTTCTCTACAAAAAGGAGAAGTGAAGGTTTGCATTTACTAGCTAAAATCAAAGGGATTTTTTTCCCCTTCTTTTTAAGATGTTGAACAAACACCTCAAAATGTGAACTCGTGTCTTTTTTAATGTGAGACACACAAGGCAGAACAAGATAAAGCAAGGTGAGAGTATTCACTTGTCCTGTAATAACTACTCTGTCTCAGGTGTGAAGGATGCCAACTTCAAATCCTTCCTGGACACTACTCAGTTACAGCCTGTGCAGGGGAGAAATTGGTGCAGTAGATTAAATCTGCTGCTTTCTTCATTCATCAGTGTGGAAGGTCAACATCCCTAATGCTCTCATCCCAATAAAACTTGGAGAGCAAAGCAGAGAAACTCAGCAGAACAAAAAGGAAAACAACTGACAAGATTGAAATCACTAAAAGAAGTCTTTTTAATGTGCTGAAATGCATAAATGAAAGGGCAGAAATTTTGTTTACAAGCCAAATGCCAGAACTTACTCCAACAAATTATTTTATTTGCCTACTTTGTAAAATATACATGATTTTCAAGAATGAAATCACTCCAGTGATGAACAGAAATAAACAAAAGGAAAGCATTAGAGACAGAAATGGTACCTCAAATACAACATGGTAATTTTTCTTGATCTGTTGCCAGGGTATAGGGACAATACTTGTCTTACATTATCTAAAGCATCTCATCTATTTCATTCTGGTTTATTGGCTACACAAATCAGAGGTCTTTCAGTAATTAACAACAAACCATGTTCCTCTCCCCTGCCTCACAAATTCCTTTCATATTTTAAATCAATGTGTTTGTATTACAAAGAGGTGGCTTTCTTTTCTGTCTGCTTTAAATTGTATTATGGAACTTAATAATATTATAATAATTTTTCCATTAAAAGCTTCATATTTCTTTTTCAGAGAGCAGGAAGAAAAATCAGCACTTTTTCAATTATCTTGACATGGTACATTTTCGCAGTGGAAAGATTGGGAGAAAATACTCTATTCTCAGTTCAGTTCACTACTTTCTTCACACACTCAGTTTAAAACCTGCCATGTGCTGACTTATTCTGCCAGCATTCACTGTCAGCTTTGCCATCTCTGTCACTCAGGGCTGATCAAAGGCCTGATTTGCCATTTGGCTCCCACTGGACTAACAAGAGCTGTGGAGCTGCCTGTTTCTTCCAACTCCTACTACAAGCTGCAAACGTGGAGATTTTGGGAAGGACAAGTCAATTATTCATTGAAAGTGCAGTTTTGGGACAGCCTAAAACACTTATGATTTAGGGTTGAACCATGCATGGGGTTTTGAATGAAATAAAACTGGCAGTGTATTTCAGAAGTGCCAAAGCAGTTCACTCACCAAATCAAAAATGTCATGCAGCTCAGATCTGTAACCCCTCAAGAGTTTGGTGCTCTCAGTCAGCAAATTCCAACTCTGTAATGTGCATAGAGATCACTGCACAACTGGATTTATCACCATGCCAGATGTGACAAAATGGAGTACAGCCTTTTATTATCCCCTTCTCTTAATACTACCAAGTTGTAAAAAAAAAAAAAAAATTTAAAAAAAAAAAAAAAAAAAGTGAGAGAAAAAAGGAAA
>JAOTQP010001652.1:63812832-63830279 GCA_026413545.1 Cichladusa arquata | reverse complement strand
ACCAAGTTGTAAAAAAAAAAAAAAAAATTTAAAAAAAAAAAAAAAAAAAAGAGAGAGAAAAAAGGAAATTATTGGAGCAAGATTTTTCAAAAGCACTCAGCGTTTTTCTGAGTCATCACCCACAGAACTTGATGATTAAACTCTTGCTGATTTCCATGGCAGCAGTTATGTTAATTCCTACTACTCCTGGACATGCCACACTTAAATGCATCTGTGACGTGTTTTCTTTTCAGCTGGGGTTATTTAGCACCCATTGATTCCTTTTTGCTTTCTCTTTCCTTCCCTGCATTCTGGTTTTTGAGCTAGTCAGCTGGATGCCTCAGTATAACAATTCCTGATCAGAGTGCTTTAGGAAATAACAGCAATTCCCCCATTCATTAAAAAAATTCAAAATTGGGAAGTAGTACACTGTAGAAAAATGTTATATAGCTTGCTAACAGCATGCTTATTTTTAAACAAGTTTCATACAAATAACAGCTCCTACCTTGCCATTCATTACACTGTAAAACTCTCTACTTTTATTTTTCAGCTGGCTTGTTTGTTGTTTCTTGAGCTGAAATAAATCTGAATTCTTTATTTTACTTACAAAAATGCACTTCAGGAGTTGTTTGTTTTTTTAATGCTACCGATTTATAAACTGGGATAAAAATGTACCCAAAGGAGCATTTTTACTAATTTACCATTCTTTCTAAGTTCTCTGAGTCTATTGGAAAAACGGTGCAATATTTTTTTTTTAAAGACAGAAATTTGTTTTACATTTTGGGGATGTGGGAATGGCTAATTGTAATTACATTTTAGAGCTTTGAATCACATCAAAATTAAGTGCAGAAAAAAAAAAGTTTGATTTTTAGCTATGTAGCATATGAAATTTAGGGCAAATGGATATTTATGAGTCTGCAGAGACTGACTAGAAGAATCCCAAGGCATTTTGTGATTTCCCAAGTGCACTATAGCAGTCAGTGTTTTCCATCAAATCCTAGAGCTAAAGCATTTTGCACTAAACATGGTAATATGGGGCTGTAAGGGGTTGGGATTCCCTTGTGCTCCTGGAGCACCAAGTGACCCCCTGAGCTTCTTTTCCACATCTCCAGAGCAAGAGTGACACACAGAGCCAGGCTGACTCTGCCTCAGAAGAGTCATTGCATGGCAGAGAAAAGGGCTGGGACCAGAGACCCAGGAAGGTGAACTCACCTGTTTGTAGTCAGAGAGAAAGGCAGTGACAGAGAACAGGCTCCAAAACACAGGACATGGGACCAGTGCTGAAGCCACTTCCCACAGCTCAGGTGCTCAGATCCCACAGCCAAGACTGGACACACTTCAGTGACCAGCTAAGGATTGCCTAAAATTCAGTGTTTCCTCAGCATCCTTGAGAGCTCCCAAGTGCCTGAAGAGCATAATTGTGCCCAGGGAATCTCCTCTCTCAGGAATCTGCAGCCTGGGGTGAAACACGTGGAAGTTCTTAGGTGTCCATCCCAGAATGTGAGCAGGCTCAGGAGCCCCCCCTGCCCAGTGCTGGGCTGACCTTCTCCTTCCATGTGCTCTCACAGCTGAGAACCTGAGAGGCTCTGCCAAGAACCAACCACTCAGCAATGTTCCCACTTACACTCCCCAGGTGTAAATACTTGCACACCAGCAGCTGAGTTCACCAAAGGCTGCAGCCCCACCACTTTGTTCCCTGGGAGTGGAGAAAGGAGTGGGACCCACCTGTAACTGGGAACCCAGAACAGCAAGCAAGGGACCAAATTCAGGTGTCCTCATCCCTGGCAGGCACCAGTCCATGTATCCCACCCCTGAACACCAGATCTGGCCACCAAGTGACCTCTTCCCACACCTCCAGCTCGAAATGCTTGTGGAGCTCATACACCAGGAACCAGCTCCAGCTTCACTCCCCCTGCAAAGCAGACCAATATCTATATATCTTCAAAAACCTGGATCTAAATCACCTCACAGGATGTCTGTCTTCCTCTTAGGACTACCTTCCACACATCAGATAAATTTCCAAACCTGCTGGAAATTTTTGTGGCTCTATTTTTCTCTTTTGTCAAGCCTGCTGAGACAAGGGGACAATATTTCTGTCTACACTGTATTTCACAGGAACAGTGCAATAAAACATGTACGTGTGAATTGTCATATCTCTGGAATATATGAATTCTCATAAACTCACCAGATGTTTTGAAGCAAGCACCAGGTTTTAATTGGGACATTTAAACTCAAAAAGGCCAATCTCCAAAGGCACTCTGATTCTTATTTATTTCAGCCTATTTACATTTCATAAAGGAAGGAACAGAAACTTTTTTGTCCAGTTTTAGAGGAAAAAAAAAAAGGAACAAAGTTGTCATTCCATTAATGCTTCTTAATAGAAAGATGGAAGTAACAGAAAAATGAAACTGAAATATTTCAAAGAACTTTAGCCCTACAAAAACAAAATTCCTAAGGGAAGTCCTCCATAAGCTTAACCACAAAATAGTTATGGCCACAAAGTAAGGACATAATTTCTTTTCTGAATAGGGGAACAAAATATTTGCAAATTAGAAGCATTAAAATAAAGGTCTCTCCTGAATGGGCTGGGTTGATTGTAATCCTATCAGCACAGCAGGATTAAAACACTTAAAACTGCATTTTCAAAATTGCAACAGCAAAGTGACACCTGTACATCTACTGGACTTCAAAACAAGCCACTGACTATGTCAGGATATCTAAAACAGCACCAGGTACTTACCTTCAGTCATCTGCATCCACCTCCAGGGCTCTGGTAGTCATAATGAGAGTTGAGGCAAGCTGTTAATCTGCAAACATCTCTCAGTGTCTTAATTCTGACCTAATTCCATGCAAGGAATCCCATCCACTCTGTAAAACCACAGCCCATAGCACCAAGCAGCCAGTAAATTCAATGTAAATTCAATGTAAATTCAATGTAAATTCAATGTAAATTCAATGTAAATTCAATGTCAGTGCTGGTCACTGAACCTCAGAATTCCAAGGAACAGAGCTCAAAGAGCTCTTGGAAGATGAATGACACTGTCTTTTTCCCTGGGCTCAAACCTGCCTGAGAGATTTTTCACCAAAGTTTAGCCGATCTCCCATCACAAAAAATACCAAATGTGAAAATAACTCCCCAAAATCTTCTTTCACACAGAAGTCTGATGACCAGCTTAAGATGGCTTTTTTACCCAGGCCTGTCAGAGATGCAGGTTCGCAGCACCACTGCAGAAGCAGATTAAGCACCAGTTGCAGGAGCAAAGCAGAAAAACTGAAATTCTTTAGAATCACTGGGCCCAGTGAGTGGTACAAGGTCCATTTAAACACAAGTCACAGAGCACAAGCATCCATCTGATCTGACTCCACCCACACTGCTGCCATCCCAGGGTAATGGCCTTGGCAAAAGGAATTTGGAAAATCCCACAGAGACATTGGCCATCCCTGGATATACAACTTGGGCTTGGCAGAAAAACAAAATATTTCATTAAGATCAAACTGACACTATATTGCTGCACAGATAAAGGTAAAAACACTAGAAATTGGCTGGGAACAGGGGATACTTCATGTCCTTCATGGCTGGGTGGATGGATTGATGGATGGACAGATAGATACTGTACAACACATTCCCATAGCGGGATTTAAGAAAATCCACAACAATAAAAAGCAACCTTTTTATAAGTAATAAGTAATAAGAAATACCAGAATTATAGCAAGTCCAATTTTCTGTGCACTAAACTGGAGAATTACAATTCCTAAACCATGGCAATGATCCTCCTGGACCTCAGTGTAGTGTCAGAACAAAGTCCTGCTTGACTCAAAATTAATCTGGGACTAAAATTTCAGGGTATTATTTCCTTGTTAACAGCAACTCTCAGCAGGAACATGCTCTATGTGGGTATTTTGTTAGTGGGTTTTTTGTAAGTCCACCCCAAACTGTGACTTTAAAAGGGCACAATAACCACTTTTAAGTGGTTGATCACAAAACATTGATAAACAGAAATGACCTCTAAACAAATTCAGAGTAATTCTTCTGCAAGATGGATGTGTTTCTGCTTGAGTTAAAAAAAAAAGTCCCTATTTTCACTAAGAATACAACGCAATATTTTTTCCTCACCTTATACTTGAAAAACATTAAACTTTCCTTGACATAATTTCCTCACAGAATTAATTCTGAGGCAGACACCTGGCATGAGATATTTCAGTCCAAACCATTCACATTTGTCAAAGGTATGAGTGTCTGAAAACAAGTCCTTGTAATGGGAAGTGTCAGACAACCTTAAATACACAGAGCTCTGGGCCATGCAGCTTCCACATGAAACAATCATTTCATCGCAGAGATTTAAAAACCCAGCCTGTGCTCCCTGTAAAACTTCCTCCCACTCCTTCAGACAGGCAGCTTTTGTGCTTCAGCCATAGGTCAAACCTCTTATAAACACAGCTCTTTTTCTCCAACTTTCTATCTCATAATTACTGGACTGTGAAGTTTTAGTGGGCAGCAATACACAGACCTGGAATATTCTTTGGTAATAACGTTGTCCAAAGCAGGACAAATCCTGAAGATGTCTCTTCCACTGGCTAAAATTATACACTGAGATTATTTAAATCAGCTTTTTCTCAAATTCTGCCTCCTTGCTTGCTTTCCTCTCCTGCTGTTGAAGATGACCTACTCCATAAGGACTGAAAGTGAATTCTCATGCTACTTAAATGCTGGGTAATGCCTGCATTTAATGCTTGCTCCCTGTCTTTGGAATTAAATAATAAGATTTTTCAAAGGCTCTTACTCTGACTGGGATATTTTTCATCTTCTGGAAATTAAATAATTTTAACATCTAGAAGCACATTCTAAATTAAAACCAAGGATATCAAAGCATGCTGTATCAAGCCTCAAATTTTAACATTATTTCAGTGGTGAAAAGTTCTGTATTGACTTAATCTTCCTCCAGGTGAGCTGTCCTTTCCCTACAAGAGGATTTGAAAGACAAAAACTTATTCCTTCACCTACAGATATTGCTTTAATGATTCATCTCCATCTAGCCCAGTAAATATGACAGAGGTAAAACCCTCAGTGCTCTGTGCAGGGCAGCATTTACAGGTTCTGCTCTCCAGAACAGGTTTATGGAGCTGAACTTTCTGTAAGCACATAAACCTGTGCCCTGCCATAAGTCTGTAAAGCAACAGCTGAGTCCTAGTGCTAGAAGGAGGAGGAAAAGCAAAGTAAAAAATTTTAAAAAGAAAAAAAAACATAGCTACAATGGTTTTCACATTAGTGGAATCTTTAAAGCAGAAATGATGCACAGCAGTTGTTGGAGAAGATCAGTCAATGCTATCACGAGTATGAAAAAAGTTCTCTCTGTTAATTTATGCAAAAACTTAATCCTGCTGTGCAAACTATGTGGGAACTCACTTGAAATATTGATGTTTAAAATGACACTCTCAGTCCTTAATTTTCTTCCTTTCTTCTTTTTTTTTTTAAAGAACACTTACTGAAATTTATGTTGACAAGCTGCAGACAGAATGATGGAGTGGCCCTTTTCTGATCTGCAGTTAGAAGTCATTTGCATCCCTCCACCTCACTCTCTTTTTTCCACAAAAGGAAGTTTCTTTAACTCAGTTATCAATCAACAAAAGCTCTGAAGGGCTATTTCATACAACAATTTGTTAAAGTGACGCCAGTGGTATCAAACACACAGCTCTTCAGTAATAGCCTGAAAAGATCCATGTCACTGGGTTATTAATTGTAGAAGGAAAAGATTTTAAAGCCATTAGCATTGATTGTGTTCACTTCCAAAGAGTATATTTTTTTTCTCTGAAATTACTATTCCTTCTTCTATTTTCATTGCTCTTCCAAAAGCTGGAAAGTTCAGTCATCTATATTATCAAAACTCATTTTTGCAAGTGATGCCTATCAATACAAATTTTTGAAACAAAACATCAAACAGCAATAAACAAGCTAAAGAAACAAATAAATTAATGAATAGTGTGCCTATTGACCAGGGACTATGGTTTTGTATTTATTTTATGACAAATATAAGCAGTAGAATATGCATTGTAAGCTCTATAAGAGTTAGATGTATAGAAGAATTTAGAACTGCATTTTTTAGGCATTGTGAAATTGTATGAAGTGCAGATTTGTTTTTAAGTTTTCTTTAAGTACTGGTTGAGGCAGAGATTTTTTTCATGAGATTTTCTCCCAGAGACAGGTTAGTTGTTCACTTGCCATATTAGTGATGGGGACAGAGGTTTTGAGCTGGCAGGGTGGTCTGTGGCCTAAAGCCCTTCCCCATGCCAGTAAATCCAAGCATGCATTGACCCATGTTGTACAAGGAGAATCAAAGAATCAGAGGCTGGTTTGGGTTGGAAGGGGTCTTGAAAACCATGTCATCCAATCCATGGGCAGGGACACCTTCCACTATCCCAGGGTGCCCCAAGCCCCATCCAGCCTGGCCTGGGACACTTCCAGGGATGAGACATCCACAGCTGCTCTGGGCACCCTGTGCCAGGGCCTCAGCACCCTCACAGAGAACATTTTTTCCCTAATATCTAATCTAAACCTGCCTTCTTTCAGTTTGAAGCCATTCCCTTTGTCCTGTCACTCTTGCAAATTCTCTTTTGCCACCTCTCTTATGGATTGCCTTCAGGCACTGGCAGATCACAGTGAGGTCACCCCAGAGCCTTTTGTTTTCCAGGCTGAACTATCCCAGTTCTCCCAGCCTCTCCTCACAGCAGAGGGGCTCCATCCCTCTGATCACCTTGGTGTCTCCTCTGGACTCTCCAGCAGCTCCCTGTATGGTACCATCTGTACACCCAGAAACCTGAACTGTATTTGAAAACTTGGAATTGTATCCCCCTGCTTTAGCAGCGTTAATAAAGCTCAGTAAGTGCTTTGACATGACAAAATAACCAGACAATCTTTAGCCAGTGTTCTCTGATTCTCCAAGGGCTCATAACTTGGATTATTTCTTCAAACATCACTTTCATCCCAATGCCTAGAGTGGGGTCATCCCCCCATACTGAGTTATTCACCAGTATGTTTGCAGAGCTGGGACAAAGGTGGTGTATTTTTACCCTGTGGAGGAGTTAGTCTTGGCATTGTCCCATAATTCCAGTGATAAATTTTCCTAAGGGTCTTTTTCTTTCTGTCTGAACTCCATAGTGTATACCCTTATTAAAGGAAATTTCTTTAGAGGTCCTTTGACCACAAAGAATGGATATGTCTTTGTTGTGGGAGTGAAGGCACATTCTTTGAAAGTGTGTTGTATCACAGTGGGACTGAAGTGCAAACTTTCCCAGACTTTAAAGTAATGTTTGGGTGCAGCTCCTTTTATGGCTAAAAAATCATAAATGTAAAGGTGAGAACTGCAGATTAAGAGAAAGAAATATAGAGGCAGACACGCTATTTTACAAGGAGTTTAAGCTATTTAAATAACAAATAGCTCTTCACCTGATGTTAACATGACTAATAGCCCTGATAAAAAGCAGTATTTGGGTTCATAAACCAAATTTAAATGGATTTCAGATGCTTATTTCCAGAATTCTAGTCAAAGCAACAGAGTGCCTCTAACTCTTCAGAGCTGTTTAGGGTAGGGACAACCCATATGGGTCAATTATCACATCAGCTCAGGGGACAGTTGCTTCTCCTCATTGCATTTATTCCTGCACAGAACCAGTGAGGTGACCTTTCCCTATGGCATCATGAAGAGATTTCTCTTAAACTTCTGTGTCCTCTCTTTTCTATCATTTTTTCATTTCCCTCTGCTGTTTTCTCTCATCCAATCCAGTAGAAGAACCTCTGTAGGGAAGTTTGGGATGCAGTTCTTTTGAATCATTGCACAGCACAGCTTTTCTCTGGGTCAGACAAAATTGGCTGTAAGAAGCTTCAAACTGAAGATACATCATACATGAAAATGGTCCCATTTCAAAGCTCTAAATTAATATATGCACGCAATCATGCTGAGCTTATTACTGCAACAATGTACAAGACAGTAAATAAAGTCTGGCATAAAACTTTATGCAGTTTCTTCCTCCAGTTGGAAGAAAAATAATACAAATCAAGATCGAGTGTTTAAAAGACTGTTAAAGTGACAGTAGGTGAGAACTAAATAATTATGTGTCAAATTCCCCCAGCTGGAATATTATGATCTGAAGAGTAAGAATTAATTGTAGATTTGCACAGAGGGCAAAGAGGCAGGAAAGGGGAGGACTTGGGACTGTCTCCACTGTGCTGCTTTGCTGCAGGTGCTCCAGAGGCACAGGGATGTGCAGGAGCTATGGAGCTGGGGGTTGCCATCAAGGATGAGCAGACAACCTGCCTGCCATCAGCTGGATAAAGTAGTTTTTCCTACCACCATCAAACCCTGATGCAACAATTTAATCCACTCTCTTCTTCAAGTGGATGAAAGTGGTATCTTTTGCTATTGGGCCCTCTAAATGAAATAAAACATTGCTGGTTGGAACTAGGCTAATCAGTCCTTTCATGAATTTTGATTGGTTTCCCTGGAAACACTGGCAAACTCCATTTAGCACTGGGGTCCATGCCTGAACAAAGGATCTGCTGAATGCAGTCACAGCATCTTCCTACAGTGTGCATGGCAGAGAGATGCATTTTCAAGCAACCCTGGTAATGAAGTGTTTGTATGAACACGCACAGCGATGTGAGTGCACTGGAGAGCCGAGAAATTGGGCAAGAAGCATCCATCAGTCCCAATTACGAGAGAGAAAAGATGATTACATTAAGTGAAATGTATGGATGGCTGTTGGGAATAGAGCTGTATTCCTCTTTAACGTGCAGATCTGACATGGTGCTGGGGTGGCCCGCTGCCTCCCAGCAATGTGCTGTTCAGACACGATGGATCCGAGGGACAGCAGAGCAGGGCTGGCTCCTGTGGCACTGTGGTGTGCTGAAGGGCGCAAGGCAGGGACAAGAACGAGGCAGAGATCCTTCACACAGACTCCAAGGTGGTTTATTGCCATAGATCCCTGCCCACGCTCCACCCTGTCCCGGCTAGCTCTGGGTCAGAGATGGAGGGAGTTTCAGCATGGACAAAGCTAAAGACCAAGGAGGCTCTCCTTCCCAGGATAACCCAAGCTTTATTCCTGAGGGGTTCCAGGGGAAAAAGCAGGAGAACAAAGGAGTGGCGGGAAATTTCAAACCTAGGCTGAGGGAAGGGAAAACTGAACTGCAGGCAATGGGGTTGCACCGGTGGGAAGGGGCTAAGGGAGGGCTGAGCCAACTCCACAGAGCTTTGGGGAGTACAGTTGTAAGAGGCGGTCTGAAGTTTCTCTGATCTGCCTCACGACTATCATCAGACACCCCAGGAGCCCACCACTTGCTCTGGGCCTGAGTTCTGGCCTGGCTGAGGTGGATGCTTGCCCAGGACTGTTTGTAGGTGTGCTTGGTGCTGCCATGGTACACTGCTCCCGAGCAGGGTACTGGTTATAGCGCCCTGTTCCAGCACCTGTTCCTTGGAGCAATGATCTCCGCATACAATAGTCCATAAATCTCCCCACCTTTTGGCCAGAAGCCACTCGCTTTGGAAAAGGACTATAAAAAGTGACTTTCTTAAAGAGACTTCAAGATCTCTTTGTCTCCAACGGATCGAAGACGTGTCTATCGCTGAACGACCACAAGGATGCGTCCCTTCTGTTGGCAGCTATATCCCATCCTCTCTCTCTCTCTCTCTCTCTCCCCTTTTACTTCATTTCCCTTACCTCTTTCTCTCTCTTCTATCACAAAACTGAATTGTTAACATGCAATAAACTACATAGCTGCTTTCTGCTGAATAAAACCTGAGTCTCTTGCTTTTTGCCTTTTGCACCCTGGGGTCGAACGAACCATCACGACTTCCGCTCAGGTTGAGCGGATTGTGACAACAGAACAAACCATTTTTCTCAGTGCAATATAAAACAATAACAATACAGAGTCATAACAAAACAATACAACACTTTATCACCAAGGAGGGTCTAGGAAAGACAGACAAGGAACACTAGTGTACAGGGATTTCATACAGGGGAGGATCTAGGGGACTGTGCCAATTTTCAACCAATAGGAAAAGGAGAGGGGAGGATCACAAAGAGGGGTTTGCAATACTTAAACCAATGAGGAGGCACAGGGGGAAGGAAGCAATTTGAACAAGCCAATGGGGCTTTGAAGAACAGGGGGTTTCCAGAAGCAAGGAGCTGGTACAAGGCAGGACTGATGACTCAGCAGGAGGAGGGGCAAGGAACAATCTGGATAAAGGGGCTGGATAAACTAGGTGGGAGCATACGATTTGGACTTAGCCAACAGTACAGGGGAAGATGGAGCAAACTATTCTGAACAAAACACACTCCCAACAGAGACTTAAAAACTAGATTGATTTGCAAGACAAAGGAGAAGTCTGAAGAAACTGAGCCTTTCCAAGGAAGCTGAGAAGCTCAGTATCTCTCTGAATTGCCCGTATTTTATCACTGGCCAAGGTGATAATGATAGCTGTCATTCCATGGCCTGGAGCTGTGTCAGGGCAGGTTTAGGTTGGATATCAGGATAAGGTTCTTGCCCCAGAGGGTGTTTGGCACTGCCCAGGCTCCCCAGGGCAGTGTCACAGCACAGCCTGACAGAGCTCCAGGAGGGTTTGGACAATGCTCTGGGCACAGGGTGGGACTCTGGGGATGGGACAGGGTAGGGTCAGGAGAGTTGGACTTGATGATCCTTTTGGGTCCCTCCCAACTTAGCAGAATCTCTGATTCTGAAATCCACTTCAAAGACCCTTTTCTATAAAATTTATATCACATAAAAGGTGAAGTCTGTAAACAGTCGCACTGCAATTGGAAAAAAAAATCATAACCTTTGACTCAGTGTCACTTTTAGTTAAGTAAACGCTCAAAAGAAATTTTTTTTTGAGGCATATTCCCTGTTGATAAAAATCTCAGTTCTGTTTGAAATTATATGTAATTATATGTAAGAAGCTTTTTTCTTGTTAGATCTCTTAACGCAGAGAAAAAAAATAAAGTTCAATAAAGTGAGTTGAAACCTCAAATAAAATAAAACCTCACTCTGCTTTCCAAAGTGTCTATGATCAGAATAGATCTATATATCTGAATTTATAGATAATTTCTTGTGCAAAAGTTCTCTGAAGCTGCATATTGCTTGCCAAGCTTCTGACAAGGAAGAATTTGTTTTATGGATGAATTATTTCCTATTAACTTACAGCATGGTAGATACAGCTGGTGTGGGCAGCACCTGGTCAGAGCCCAGCAGACAAGGAGCTGTGCTCTCACCTGCTTATGAAGTAAAGGGACAACCAGAGAAACTACAAGACTAAGCAGAAGATAAGTAAAGCCAGAAGTGCCCATTAGCTCTCAGTCACAGGACAGGTGGGGATTCAGATATTGCACATAAAGAATTACAATCTAGATGCAGAGAATAAATAAAAGAGCATCCCCAACCAGCAGACTCCTCTCAGTCCCTACTCCCTTTTGTTCCTACCAGTTACTTCTGCTGGCTGACAAATCATCTCCCTGACACAATAAATTTGTTATGGAACATTATCTCAGGCTGAGGAAGGTCAGGATGTGCTAAAGGTCATGTATGTATTAACCCACTACATGAGAGTTCCCACCCTTAGTTTAGAACATAGTCTTAAATTATAAACTATCGAACTGGCTATAACAGATCCCTCATAAACAGCCCCATTTACCTGACACGGCCTCAAGATCTGCCTGAGCACCTTGGAAGCAGGCCTGTGTCCTGTGGCTCCAAGGCATTATTAAAGGAAAAATCCATGTTGTCAAACACTGGGCTTGTGGAGTTAAAGTCCCAAAGACAAGGGAAATTAGGACAGTCTGATTCCAGCATCAGCTAAACTTGGGTGCAGAGCACACCTGGATCAGGGTCTGGTCTGAGAGAGTCTGCACTTGCTACAGGAGTCTGCACTTGACTCCAAGATTACTTCAGCACCTACAGAGGTTGTATGTATGTTGTATGTTGTATATTGTATGTTTTCTCCCAGAAACACGGTAATGGAGTTTTGATGCTGATTCATCACTTCTTAATCTAGGGGAAGAAAAGGAGGAGGGAAAGAGGGGTCATCTTGTTAACATCTCTATATACTACCATTTACTTGGAATTTCCAACTAACTGTGAGATTTGGGACAAGAGATCAGGAATCAAAGGCCAGTAAAAGGATCTGGCTGCAAACAGCATTTTTGACTCACTTTCCTTGACAGAAAACCATTCTCTGGCAATTGTGGGAAAGGGAAATGTTGGCTTAGTGCAAAGAGCAAACACAGAAATCTTTTAAAGACACAGATATCTTGTATCTCTGCCTTCAGTGAGCTGTTTCTCCTTTTTATTCTCATTTTCACTCTCCGTCTGTCTTCATTAGTCTGCTGGCACTCTGCTAGGATTAGTGAGCTAGTTTCCATGGTTTCTTATTTTCACTTTCTATCTTTCTTTGCTTAACTCATTAAATTGCTCATTACTTCACTGCACTTTACAGGAGACATATTTATTGTATTAGTTACACAATGGCCAGATTAGTAAGTGATAGGCAGTTTGCTATTTCAAAGAACATATTCTAATAGCAGAAAGGAAATTCCAGAGACACAGATATTATCTACCAGTTGTAACATAACTGGGATAGCTAGTAACAGCTAAATGTTTACCCTTTATCACTAGAAATATGCTACATGATTATAAAAAAACTAGTGCAGCACCCACACTGCCCTTGCTCCCCAGCCAAGGGAAGACACAAGCACAGCTCTCAGCACCAACACCATCCTTACCTTCTCTTTACCTTCCATGACAAATTGCCATGATAAAGATGCCCAGACAATGGCTTTTCCCAATTTTGGGAGCAGCATACACGAGCCTCCCTCTGCCTGCTGGGGAGGAGGGGAGCAGGGACAACAGGGAGGAACCAAGGCATCACAGGGATCATCCTGGCCAAAGGAAGCACCCCAGCATGAAAACTGAGCTCCAGCTGAAGAGTTTTGGCACCATTTCTCAGATTTCCACAATACTTTTCCCAATTGCATTATAAGGAAATTAATTCTGATTAATTTCATATAGTCAGGTGCTGGTAAAATTCTTGAGTAAAATGACTTTTTTTTCAATGGGAGCACAGTGGGGTCGCTGAGATTACTTGGTCAAGCCTGTATTCAAAGCAGTTTTCAGTCCTAATTCATTTTCCTGTGGTCAGCCTCTGGAGTTTTTATTTGTTTGATTTTCTGATTGTGCCAAATTCAACACCCACTTTTCTGCCTAATCCTCTCCATGGTCTATTCTTCATTTTTCTAATAAACCACACCTCCTCATCCTCTCCATTCAAGCACAGTCCATTTCCCTCTCTGGTCAAGTCACCAAGAGTGCAGAGCAAGACACTTTACCTTGCACCTCTCACTTACTCATTTGATTTTCTCACAGTTAACTCTAACCTAGTTGATTCAATTATGCTGAAGTTTCTCAGATGCTGAATGTAATCATCCATGCTCTGTCTCTTTAGTTTGACAGGCCTCCAAGACAGAATTCCTTTCAGCTGAATTAAGATCTTTCCTGCAGTTAGTGAATAGTATATACAGGGGTTCATGCCACTCATTCATCTTCTCTGGGAGTTCATTTATCACTTGAAGGTAATCTACTGTAGAGAATTTTGATCAAGAGGATGCCTGAATTTTTTTCTTTCTTTTTTTTGGTGGTTTAAAGAAAACCATTAGTTTTTATAAGATTACCTTGGTCCCTTGGCCAAACTTTGTAGACATAAAGGGCTCATAATGGGATTTATGAAATGTAGCTTTCCTTTTTATTCTGAGTATGGAAATGAGATTTCCTTTTTCTCCAATAAACCCTGTGAATGCTTTTATTTTTTAGGATGTGAACAGGAGCAATTCCCTTTCACCATCCTATAATGTTAGCCTTCTGCTGCCTGCTTTACCATTTCATTTTATACATTCTGTCATGGGAAGCACTGATGTTTGCTAAGTTTGTCAGTAGGGCTTTTATACAGTAAACTTTATCTTGAATTCCTTCTGATAACAGTTCTGCTCTTCAAAGTATATCAAATCTGTCCAAGATTGCTGTTCTATCTATTGCCCTTGATAGAGAATAAGATCATCTTTTGTCCTCAAGAAGAACTTGTTTTCTGATATTTTTATATCCTGTAAAGACTTCAAAAACCGCCCTAGGTTTAAGAATGCGGTATCTTTGAATATTTTGTAGTTCTTCAACTTAATTAATTATCTTTAAAAATATTATTGATGCAATACAGTGAATCAAAAAGTATATCTCCTCAAACTTCAAAAAAGAAATATATGAGGGTACAGCAGAATAGCTCATATAAGTGAGACAGATATGAAAAAGACATTATTAAGGTTGGAAAGCACCAAGAGTGACCCATTTATTTCTCAGCTCTGTTTGCAAAACACATACACTGCAATTCTGTATATGTATGTTGTTTCTTAGAAGATAAATGCTTCAGTAACCCTGCAGTATAAAAATCTCACTGCTAAGCCTAAACAAGAAACTGACTATCCCTGAATCACAAGAAAAGGGAAGACAGAAGAACAGGGTTTGGTGATAAAGGGAAGAGGAATGTGCTCCTTGCAGGCAGGGCTGGTGATGGAGAACCAGCTCTCCCTTAGCACTCCTCAGGCAGAGCCCTGCTCCAAGAAATGGGCTGGGAGTTGTGCAAGGTGGAACTGGTGTTTACAGTTTCTGGTATGATGAACATGGATTTTTTTTTATCATTGTGACTGCAATTACTATCACTGTTACAGCTTCTTAGCAAAACCAAAAACTGCAAAGGTTAATTTTCCTTTTTAACATCTGCATCTAAAAAATTCTTTGCATTTCAGTAAGTTTTCTACCCATGATTTATAAACAGTAAAATGCATGGGTAACCAAGGGAGCACTTTTCCCTTTTACAAAACACCAGACAAAAGTCAAATACTTTTCACTGTTTCTGGGTTAAAATTAAGGCTTTTTAAATGCAAAATCACTTTCTCCAGAAACCTGTAAAGTAGAATGCCTGAAATACTTTTTAAATTGTTTAATTTTTTTAAATTGTAATAAAACTTGATATTTAATTATAGAAAAATAAAAAAAAAATCTAGTTTTAAAACTCTACTCCTGCTTACTTTGTCTTTCTTGTATGTTTTTGGCACCTGATGGTACCAAATTTCATTCTCTCTAGAGCATGACCACTGGTCAATCTTTAGATCAGTTCTGTCAAATCAGGGAGACCATGTTTCATCTTTGAAATTGTAATACCACCAGAGCCTGGCCTAAGCTGGAATCTTAGAATACAGAATACACCTCCTCCAAAGGGGAGTAATATCTGGGGGTGTTCAACCTGAAAACAGCTTGGGTATTCACTCAGAATTTGTTTCCCATTGCAGGGGGGTGTGGATATTGTCACATGTGCTCTGCCTATAAATTAAAATGTTGAAAATATCAAGGCTCTCTGACATTCAATTAAAAAAAAAAAGAAAGTTGGGCCAGCTCTCATTAATCCTTTTTGAATTACACTCTACAAGCAGAAAGCACAGCTCTGTAGCTCTTCTGTTACTACCTTTGAAGAGCAGACATATCTCAGTCAATAACATTTTCATATTTTTATTAAGTTGAGAACTAAAAAAATTGTGCCACCTTTCAGCACATTATCCAGCACATGTGCTTAAGAATCTGACACTTCAAGTACAGCACTTCCTTGACATCCATCACCAGGTGCTGGCACCAGGCTTGACATGCAGTGAGCTGACCCACCAGAGTGACCCTCACCCCGTCACACTGATCCACTGCAAATTATTCACACCTAAAATCTGCTGTCCCACCACAGCATCTTGCTCACCACACCACTTCTGCATTCAGTCCTGTTTAGTGTGTCCTGTTCCCTATTCAGTCCTATTTCAGTGAAAGCTCAGCTCTGCATCACCCTGACCCTCTTGAGCCCGCTTCATCAGAGCACTGACCTGTGAGGACACGAGTGGTCCTGCGAGCCCTGGGGTCCAGCACTGCCTCAAATGTGTTACTGGATTGGAGCCAGTGTGTTTAGCATGTGACACAATCAACTTCTTGAGACTTTTACTCGTATGTTGGAGAGCATTTTTATTCTGTGACTGCTCTTACTCATTTTGACAAAGATGCTGTGCTAATAAAGTTATCAGAGCTTTGCTTTTACTCATTAATGAAAGCATTCATTGCACATCATGGGCATGTCCATGTGTATGTAGATTACTGTGTGAAAATGCAGTAATTATAAAATTAGGGTTCTATGCCACTCTTGTTATTATTATTTGAAAATCTCTGATGGAATTGGTACAAAGTGCAGAAATTGCATTCCTCTTTCATCATTACCTGAACCTGTAAAGTGAGAAAGTGTGCAAAAAAGGTCTAATAACTCACCATATTCCCCAACCCTGCTGCTATTACAAAATAACTGCACATCTTGTTGTATATTATTACTTAAAAAAAAGCATTGATAATGTTCTAATTTTTAACCTAAAGGATATTTTCTTCACTGCATTGCAACGCTTTAAGTTTATTACCCCTGCTTTTTTAGAAAGACTTAGTAAGGAATAAGCAGGAGCAATTAGAATAAGAACAGAAACATTAAGCATTAAGTAAAAGCAAAAGCATTGGCTTGCAAGGAACCTGTTTGTTGCCTGTAGAAGATTATTGTATTCCTTGTTTAACACCCAGGCAGCAGAATGCAGGACCTGCAGGTACTTTTTATGGCAATCTGCTGTGATCTATCAGATGAGGCTCTATAAATACTAGTAAAAAACTGTAATTGCACTCCAGAGCAAACAAACTTCTTCCAAGCGTTGCAATCTGAAGCATCATACCCAAGTGAGTGCAGGAAGGCTCAATGAATCAAGCTGTCCTAGACTCTTAACTGAAAAGGTGTAATCTGCTTAAAAGAAGCACCAAGGGAACAGCAATACTATCAGTTTCAATGACAATAGTTATCTGGTTTGTTTAGCAGTCCCTCTTTTCCTCAGCTGCCTGCATCCAAGACACCCTACAACCTCCTGCTGCCTTCTTGTCCAGGCTTCCATATGGCCTGAAACACACCAGAAACAAGGGGCTCTGTTGTGACACACCAGTTTGGGAATTCAGCCTGGTTGATTATTCTGCTGGTAGTGTAGGAAAGGATTGGAATTAAGTTGCACTTACCAGGTGCATGAGATAAACCAATGCAACCAGGAAGAATTCAGTCTCCCAAGCCTTTTCTGCACAGGCAAGTACCTCATCACATGTGGTATCATGCAGACACGTGTGGCTTGAAGAGGTGATGTGATTTACTCAGTGAACAAGAATGGACATTCAATTCCAGTCTGAAATATGGAACAAGAGCTATATGGTAAATCTAGATGCAAAGAGATTTTTGCCCTCATTCCTGACACAATTCAGTCTGTTAAAATTCCTGAAGTGTTCAAAGAAATAAATCTGGAACCATTAAAAAAAAAAAAAAAAAAAAAGAAAATTCTCA
>JAOTQP010001652.1:63769209-63789688 GCA_026413545.1 Cichladusa arquata | reverse complement strand
GCCCTGGCTGATGTCACGTCCCTGCCCTGGCTGATGTCACGTCCCTGCTCTGGCTGATGTCACGTCCCTGCCCTGGCTGATGTCACATCCCCTGCCCTGGCTGATGTCACATCCCTGCTCTGGCTGATGTCACACTCCCTGTTCTGGCTGATGTCACGTCCCCTTCCCTGGCTGATGTCACATCCCTGCCCCGGCTGATGTCACATCCCCTGCCCTGGCTGATGTCACATCCCTGCTCTGGCTGATGTCACACTCTCTGCTCTGGCTGATGTCACACTCCCTGTTCTGGCTGATGTCACATCCCTGCTCTGGCTGATGTCACGTCCCTGCCCTGGCTGATGTCACATCCCTGCCCTGGCTGATGTCACATCCCTGCCCTGGCTGATGTCACATCCCTGCTCTGGCTGATGTCACACTCCCTGCCCTGGCTGATGTCACATCCCTGCCCTGGCTGATGTCACACTCCCTGTTCTGGCTGATGTCACATCCCCTGCTCTGGCTGATGTCACATCCCTGCTCACACCCACATCCAGCCCCACACATCCATCTCCAGCAGTTTCCAGATGTTCACAGTGCCCTGCACCCCACACCAGCTTTTCCAGGATATTTTCCCCTCTGCATCCCTGGCTGCTGCCATGGAGACTGGTGTCTGCCAGTGGGAATGCCTGGAGCAAGAAAACCCTTAAAAATCAATGGGTTGTTACTTGGATTTTTATTTTTTCCATTATTTTCCTGTTAAAGTGCTAAAAACCAGAAGCCACTTGATGATCAGGCAGAGAGGCTGCAAGGGTCACAATTAATCAATTAAAATTAATTATCAGAGGCACCACTCCACACAGAGAAGCAGAGGGGAGATTTCCAAACACCCTCCCTTCAGCCCCTCACCCCCACAGTGTCCCCCCAGAGATGGTGGCTGGTCAAAATCACCTGGAAAAATGCTAAAATTGGGTCCCTGATGCAGCTAAACCCACCTGGGCTCGACCTTCCCAGCCTCACAGAGCTGGAAAGAAACTTTGCCCAAAATCTGGAGCACCAGCAGATTCTCCCTGTGCAGCCTGGGGTGGGACCTCTGCACCTCAAGAGCCCCATTCCTCATTTCCACACCCCAGACAAGCTCCTGAGGGGGGCACAAGGGACAGCAGGGTCCCCACAGGACAGCAGCTCCCTCCAGGGAACACAGGGGATATCTGTTCTCTTCAGAGCAGTTCCTGGAAGGGATAAACCCCACATTTTATCCCATTTCATCCCATACACATCCATTTCTTGTGGAGCTGAAATAAAGAATTTTTCTTTCAGAAATTAAACCATGAAGCAGCGCAGTTTTGATGTTACATTTCTGGTGCTTTGGGGGGTTTCTGATTAAAAGCAGGTCTTGAAATACACCTTAAATGGAGAAAAATATAAATCAAAGTACTTCAGCTTCCCAACTTGTTTCTCATTTCTCCCTCCAACCATTTTTTTCTAGATTTAATCCAAAGTTGTCATTTGCTTAAAACACATTTTGCAATCCCCAGGATTGGAAAGTTTCAGCTACAGCAACTTGGGGCCTCATTTTGTAGACCTTGAAGTGGAAAATGAATGGAAGACAGCAGCACCTCTCTGCTCCATGGGGCTGGTGGATTAACCCCAGGGACATCAACAGCCAAAAATTTAAAAACTGGTTCCTCACAGGACCTGGCAGATGGTGTCAGGGAATGGTTTGGGTTGGAAAAAACCTTTAAAACTCATCTCATTCCATCCCTGCCAACCTTCCATGGACCAGGCTGCTCAGATTTCCATGCAACTCGACCACCAGGTGAGGAAAAGTGCAGTGAGAATTCCCAAATCCTGTTAACCATGGGCTGTGAGGAGCTGCAGGGGCAGGAGCTGGAGTGTTCAGGTTCTCCAGGGATGATGCTGGTGCAGAACATCCCCAGAATGTGCCAGCCTGGGAGCCCAGAATTCCCACACAGTGAAGAAAAAGGGTTTTTAATCCAACACTTGACATGGGAAAGGTCCACACTGGAAACTCCCATCTGGCGGGGCTCAGGGGAGAAGGGTCTCTAAGGAAAAATTACTGAGGCACAAGGCTGAATTATATTGGTTTGTGTAAACACAACTAACAGCCAAAATCAATAGAATCCATCCTTGCTCCTCCAAACTGGCCAAATTTAGAGGAGAACCAGCTGAGAGGGACAAATTGGGAACAGCTCTGAAGTTGTCCAAAAGCGTGAGAGCTGAGTGAGGCATGTGGGGTGGAACTCCCAGAAATTCCAGCTGGGAAGTGGGGAAGGAGCCCAGATTGAAAGCAGCCATGAAGGATGATAAAACAAGGGGAAAAAGAAGGAGTTGGCACATGACAAGCAAGGCAGGGTCTGTGATTCGCAGAAAATTGGATTAAAGAAGGAAAATAAAGGCAGGAGAATTCTCTGCCCCAGCCACATCTTGGGTCCAGAACCACAGCAGTGACGTGGGAAGAGCTGGAGAACCCCAGCTGTGTCCACATTTAGAAAATCCAGATGACATAACCAAATGACAATGAAATACTTCCCATTCCAGAGGAGACAGGGAACAGAGGTTTCTCAATCCCAGCCCCAGAACTCAACCCCAAAAGCATTAAAATCAGCTCTCCCCAAGAGGAGCACTGAATTCTCAGTTTGGCTCAGAGAGCTGGGGAAGCTCCAGGGACTGACTGGGAAAAGGCTTTGTGTTGTGCCAATATGGAATTAAAAAAAAAAAAAAAGAAAAAGAAAAAAAAAGAAAAAAAAGGCAAACAGGAAGCTTTGAGTAATTACAGGCCTCTTCCCTCAAGCTGAGCCCAAGCAAAATAACAGAACAACTGACATGGGGCTCATTAATAAAGAAACCACAGATATGTAATTAATGCCATGGTTTTGGAAAGAGTTTCTAACTTGGGATCCTGCCTGAGGAGCCTCAGAGTGTTTCATTGACAAAGATAACAATGCTGTTGGACTTCTGGAGGCTTTTCAGATGGTAGCACGCTCCAAAAACTCCTAAATGGCAAAGGGGTTAAAGCCCAGCTTGGAGCATCCCTGCTTTCAGCAGCCCAGACAATCAGCATAACATTCTGCCCTAATTTTCAGCTGGATCAGGCTGGTAAAACAGAGTTCAAAGTTCAGGGTCTTCTCCTAGGAAACAGATTTTTTTGTTAATAGAAGCCTCTTCCATCCAACAGCCAAAGGTACAACGTGATTCACTCAAGATCAAAGATAGACAATTTTAAACTATTTTCACTATTTTATTATTCCCCACAGGGATATTTGTATTATCCAGGTTATCCAAGGAAGCAGCAGCCCCAGGGAAGCTGTGGGGTGGAGGAGGGACAGTTCTCCCACGAGGGCTTGTCCTTGTTAGTCAGGATGGGCCAGCCCAAGCCTTTGTGACAGGTTTTAAAGCCCAGCACCAGCAGTCTGTGCAATCCTGATTTCCACAGGCTCCAGACTGCTCTGATGGGACAGGGAGGATGGAATTTTAGGACTGAGTGAGCCTGAAGGAGTGATTCCCATACCAGCTCTGCTCACTGACAAACCCAAGCACGAGAGAACAGAGGTGCCACGACCCAAACACGTGTTTGCACAGAGCTTTCACAGCACTTTTAAATCAAGAAGGGATTTCCCAACCAGTCTGAACTGCACAGAAAATTAAAGTTTTGTCTCTTTGGAAATCTGTGGGATTTAAGCTTTGACTGTTTGAGGAATGGCTTTAGGATCTCAGGTTAAGATGTCTTGAAAAGCCATTCGGTTCAGGAACCAGCTCAGCCCTCCTGCTCACATTTAGGAGAAGCAGTCTCAGAGAAAACAATTTTTTTTTTTTTGTTTTATTGCAGGAGAAGTGGCTCAGCACCATCCATGTCCCAAAGATTGCTCAGAAATGGCAATTTATTCCTCAAAAAAAAAAAAAAAAAAAAAAATTGCCAAAAGGAGTGGGCTGCAATTCAGGTACCACTGTCAGTAACAATCTCATTTACTGCCTTCCCCCATTACATCTTCCTCTACCATCACCCTGAGCCTCCATAATTATTTAGCACTAATTAACAATTAAGGAATCCACCAATGTACTAATTTACTTCTAAAGGAACAAAGGAACTGGAAAGTAGAGTTGTGGCCTGTCCCTGCAGCAGAGCTGGGCTGCTCCTCATTACTCCCAAACTGCAGTGCCTTTTTTATTCCTAATAAACCTTAATGCCAAAGATTCCAAGGCCTCTCTGCTTCTTATTAAGTGCTTGAAAAATAAACTTGTCCCAAATCCAGAATATTGTTCGTTTTCCCCTGCAGACCTATGAATTTCACCACTTTCCTTGTTATGGCAACGCCTTGCCAGGGTCTGGAAGAACCAGCAGGTGGGAATCACATCCCAAAACAGGATCCAGCAGGAGGACAGAGCCCACCTTCCATAAGTGCCCAGGAAAGGTGATTTGGCCACCTCAGTTCATTACAAACCCACCCAGCAAAGCTGGAGCTGGATCCCCCCTGAGCCCGGAGCAGAGGGATGGACCTGGCTGCCAAAGGTCACTTGGCAGCTCCAGTTTGGAGTTATCCAGGTGTAACCAGGCAGTGAAAGCCAGGTGAGAGAAGAGAGGCTCTCCCCAAAGAGTTAACAGGAACCAGAGGGTGAGGGGAGTGAAGAACTCCCCTGCACACACAAATCTCAATTTGCATTTGCTGACATTCTTCCCCCAGGATGTGTCTGCGTGGACTTGACCACCAAAGCTTGGCTAAAAACCCCAAATCCAGCAGGAGCACAGAGCCAGCCTCACTCAGAGCTGTCCCTCATGTTCCTGCACATGCACAGGAGCTGGGGGACAGCAGCTCCAGCAAAGAGCTCAGCACCAGGAGCAGCAGCAGTTTTGGGGAGCAGCCACCCCTCTGCTAGCACCAATCCCAGGAAACCACACCAAGGAGAGCCCAGAATTGTTGTTGGATACTGCTGGGAACCAGGGGAAAAGCAGCCTTGAAGCCTTGGGTTTCTCAGGCTGCACAAGGACAAGAAATGATAACAATGATTAAACACCTGCAGGGTGTGTGAGAGAGGTGCTGTTTTGCACAAAGCATGTTTTCAAAGAGGTGTTGCCTTCTTGGACCAATGAGCCTTTTCTATTCTGTTTTGCACAAACTACCCCATATTAAGTGCAGTGTTTCTTTAAATAATCCTCTCTCTTACTTCTCCATTACACGAGGAACGATGTTGCATTATCCTTTTCAGGACTCCTACAGCCTTAAAACGCAACAACTGGAGGTTCCACCGAGATAGCAACAGAAATGGATGCTGGAAAAAGTGGAAAGAAAAGGGATCAATGAAGTGACACCACAAGTTTGTCCAGCACTCGCTCTTGAGAATCTGCAAGTGCAGTTGAGACCAAATTAATTCACAGAGTAAATCCACAGAGGGCATTGCCACTCCCAGCATCTGATCTCAGCAGTTTGCTTTATTCCTGTGGGCCCCTGGGCACGGTGGTCAGCCACATGTGGTATTTGATAAACCCTTCGCTAATCCTGCTTTCTTTGTTGGTTTTCTGCTGCACCTGATTCTCCTGTATGATTCAGGAGTGATTGAAGAATTTTTTATTTATTTATGTTACTGGTATTATGGATAAATGATTGTTACTTTCCTGATTGATTGTATCAATAATTAGCTTACCTATTAAAGCATCAAAACTATAAACACATACCAAATATAAATACATACACTATAAAACCCGCTCCACCCAAGTATGCCCCCATGGATACCATGGATACTGTAAATTAAGCCACCATGGCAGAATTTGAGAGAAGATAAAGGTGGTACCACTGTCCAAGTGTCATCTCAGACCTGGGGGAGGTTTGCAAAGCTGGAGGAGACCAATATGCCTCTGATAGTGCCCACAAAGAATGCAGAATTTATGGGCCATGAGGGAAGCAACTGAGCTGAAATCAGTTTGGACTGGGTAAAAGGTAATTCTGTCAGGGGGAGACCACAACCCACCAGCTTCTGCTCAAGTCAAGAAACACACCAACTCAAAAAAAGAGAAAGACTGAGCAAGGAGAAAAATAGCAGTGGAAGTGAGGGAATCATTTAACCAAAAGAATAAGAGAACTGTGTAGCTAATGAGCATCAATTCATCAATTCCTTTATTTTCCAAAATGTATAAATAGTGAAAAGTTTTGAACTTCCTTGAGACCCTCCAAATCAAGAAGTACAGGGTGAAAAAGGACCAATAGGACACCACTGGATCCACAGGTAGTGACTGTCTTCTGCTTAATATCTCTCTCACACTCTCTTTCCCTCTTCCCTCTCTTTTCTATTTCTATCTCTCTACCTCACATTTGCTGTTAAATAAAATCTGTATTACTGACTTCCAGACACAGTCTTATCTGCACCTTCCAGCAGAGGCATCTCTCGATAATTAGCAATACCCCTCAAAGTTAATTTGAAAAAAAAGGACAATAAAGAAACTGAATGGTTTGTTTTGGAAGGGACATTTCAAGGTCATTAAATCCAAGCCCTAGCAAGGAGCAGGGATGTCTTCAAGCAGGCCAAGCCCCTCAGAGTCCCATTCAACCTGGCTTTGAATGTTTCCAGGGATAGGGAACCTATCACCTCTCCTGGAAAGTTGTGCCAGTGTTCCACCACCCTTTTTGTCAAAAATTTCTTCCTTATACCTAATCTAAATCAATCCTATATCAGCTTGAAGCCTCTTATCCTATTGCAACAGGCCCTGCTAAAAAAAATTGTGCCCCATAACTTCTTTATAAGGTTAACATGTTTGTTTTCCTCTCTCTGTCTGCTTTTCCCATCTGGTTTGATACCACTATTTATGCCATTTTAACAGCCACTCTCCTCCCCCTCTGCACTGCATAGATTTTCAGGCTGGGAAGGAAAACAAACCCTCTGTAAAGCACAGTGAACACTGCCACAGCACCACAGGTCTCCCCAGGCTGAGGAGAACTTCCTCAAAAGGCAGGTGCCATATGGAGCATATTTATCTCCTGGTGCTGCAGTCTTTGCTGTGCCTCCAGAACACAGGGGCTTGGAAAACATGAGCTGCTCTCACACCTGTTTTCCTGCTCCATACAACACATGTGAATATATTCAAGTGTAAGCTTTAGGGGACAGCTGAGGAGCCCTAACAGCACGAGGCATTCTGCTCCCATGAGCAGAATGAAAGCCTTGACTGAAAGGCAGGCTGCTGATTTGGTGCAAAAGCCAAAAATATCCTAGTTATTAATAATTATGAATCACAGGGAGAAGAGTGAGAGGGCACAGGCTCCTCAACTGCTTGCACAAGTCGCACTCAGTACTAGTAGGGGAAAAGATGCAGAAAGTCAAGAGCAAACAGGGAAAAGCAGAAGGGAGAAGCAAACATGGTGACTGGATGTTAAGGGCTTTGACTGAGGAAGTGGTGTCCTAAGGTTTGTTTTCCTGGACCTGACCTGGCCATACCAGAGCATATCTGTGCAGTAATTAGCTGGATTACCATCTCTTCCCTCCCAGCTGGTTGCCAGAAGGCTGCAGAGTCCTGAGGCCAGGCATTCTTAATCAGACTGTTGGATTTGCTGCACAGTCTGAGCTGCACGTTTCAGTGCAGCTGCCCCTCTGCCTTCCCAGGGCTGAAGGAACTGCTCAAGGGACCCAGAGGGACCCCACTTCAGCCCTGAAAGAGGGAAGGATGCAGCTAGGATGGAACTGTGCTTTAGCAGAAGAAGCTGGAGGGTGCACAGACACTCAGGGGTTGGCAGACACTGAAGTCCCTGCAAAGGGACAAGTGAGGAGTCTGGGTTTGCTGTGGATCTCTTTGTCACACAGAAGATGATGGGTGTCTCTGGTCCCTCATTTATTGGATTCATGACCCTGTGAAAGCCATTTAAATGTAAGAAGGTTCATCTAGCTCTCCTCCACAGGGCTGTCCTGAGGATAAATCCATCAGAGAGGTCAAGGCACTCAGGGCCAGGGCTGTTTGACTGGAAGTGATGGGAATGAGGAGCCCCACATGCTTAAAAACTCTATAACCACACACACAGAGAAATACAGAAAGCAATAATCCTGAATCACAAGTGATGGTGAGTATTCCACTAGCCAGGATTTCTCCTGCTGAATAATGTCAGAACCTCCTGCAAAGTGGCTGCTTTCCCAGAAAGTTCTCCTGACAACTCTGGCTCTTTCCTAAGCTCAACCCCTTCCTGACATAATACACAGGGATGCTCAGATCTCTGAAATCTGCCTCCATGGGCATGATCTTAATGGATGCAATAAGAAATGCTGTCCTGAATGCAACACGTGCACAGAGAGAGGGTTTCCAAGGCATTTGGAAAGTACCATCCATAAAAAACTGGAAGTGACTTGCCAGATCAAGCTATTCCACTGTGCCACAAAGCCATGGTTTAGATGGAAATTGTCATCTGGAGTATGTGTGGTGACTTCTAGGCAGTAGCAATAAAGCTTGAATCAGAGATATTCCCACTATTTGCAAATTCAGCTTCTGTGCAGAGTGGGAGGTTGCAGACTTTAACATCCAGTTCTTAAAATTCTGTACTTTGACCTGCAGTGCTTAAGCTGATGAAGATCAGTGACAGGTAACATTTGAGCAATTAATGTTAAAAAGAACAAAAAGAGTGTCTTTGAACAGGCAGTTTCCTCAGCATTAGCCTTTTGAAAATGGCCCAGCAAGCCCTTAAGGGTACAGGCTTGAAAGGACAAAAGTATCATCATGATCAAAAGTGACTGTGACCTCTTCCTTCTTCACATTTCAGTCAGTAAAGAGAAAAAGGGAGCACACACACCAGTCCTGAGAGCCTTTTCCAGGCTTTGAGTTGAAGACTGAGTGAAATCCCTTTTGCTGCCTCAGTAGAGCAGATGGGATCTCTTGTCTGTACCCTGGGTTTCAGGGAACACAGCAAAACACAATGTCCTTCTCTGGCTGAGCCATTCCCTAAGCTGGGTCTCCATATTTCCAGGGATCCTACACCTCTATCAAAGCCAGTTTTTGCCCCTACCTGACTCTGCATATTTCAGTGCAATAAAAATAACTAATGGTCCAACTCATCTAATACTGAAGTCAGAGGGAGAATAAGGAAAAAATTGGATAAAAGACATGAGATACTCCATCTCCAGAGTGATGTTTTATTACCCTTTGCTCTCCTGGTGAATCTAAATCCTCATGCATGAGGCCCATGATTACACCCAGTGGGGAAATTCAGATTTATGTTAGCATAGAGAAAGAAGACCAAGTTATAATTTGTATCATGTGGCACAACTATATTCAATAAATGCAAAGGACTGCAGGATCTGATCCCTTGTTAAACAGAGTCTAGACTTCTGTCTTTTAAAACCAAGGAGAGATCCATTATTAATGAAGAACAAAGACAAAAATCTGAGCAGCTGGTGCATGCACAAGCTATCCTAAAATAGATTCCTAACACAGGTGAGATGAATTATCTTCTGGAAGCTGATTTGAGGAACCTTTTTTAATCCTAAATGTATTGATGCAAGCACTCAGGCCACCCACATTTGTTCCTGGAAGCTGGGTGTGTGGATTTTTGTGAGCATTTACAAGTTGGACAGGAGTCTGAGCGTGATTGAATGGGGATATCAAGTATGCAGCACTGCAAATCCACAGCTGCAGGCAGTCACGATGTAATTTGAGTTAGCATCCAATTAGCAGCCCCCATCCAGCTAGAACATGAGCAGCAGCATTTCCCTGAGTGTCAGCTGCCTGTCTGCAGCCTGTTGTGCCCACTGAAGGCAGCAATGCTCTCATCAAAAGAGAGGTCAATCTTAGCAGAGCACACAGGAGAAGATCTTATCTAGCTCTCTCTCTGTTGGAAATCAGCACTAATTTGGGGAGAATAAGGTTTATGTCACCTGGCAATTTGTAATTACAACATCATGGCTTGCTGACAGTCTGCCCTACCACTAAAGATGTTATCCTGGAGTCTTTACAGGGGAGGCAGTTTCCAAAAGGAAACTCATCCCAGCAGCCTGAAGCACCTGTATCAGGACAGTTTCTCTTTCATCAGCCTAAAAGGGCAGCTGAGCTGCAAGACCTGCTTTCAAAAGAGGGTAAAGTGGGGTAAGATGCAACTTCAAAACAGAAACTCCTTGTTAAAGAAACACTTAGCATTTCTTAGTGCAAAAATGCTCCTGATTAAGCATTGCCAAAAAATGAACTTTTGCAAGTGTGACTTAGCTCTGATGGTGGGATCTCAAGGACACTGCATCTCAAGGCACTGGAGTTGATGTTTATGTATTATATTGCAAGACCTCTGTTGTAGTGGAACTATCATTTCTAGGTCTTCAGCCACGTAAGGATTCCCCTAATCCTGAATTAATCCATTCTGCTGAAAGTAATAGTATTATTCAGGGGAAAAAAATGCCTGAAGTTTTTATTTATGAATAAGCAGCTAACTAAATAAACATATAAATAACTGAGGTGTGCATATGTGTCTCAACACTCAAAGACAGGTTTGATAAAGAAAGGTCATGTCCATGTGAAAATGATATTACATGCTTGGAAGCACTGACACATTTCTGAATGTCTCTAGTGCAGGAACTAATGAAAATAAAATCTACAGTGCTGGGGAAAAAAAGAACATTTTCCCCTAACAGCATAGATAAATACTTGTTTTTCTACACCAGAATTCACCTATGACATCTCATAATTGGAACAGGAAGCCCTGCAATGGCAGCAAAAATTACAGCAAAATCTGTCATGCCTTGCTGGTCTGATATCTTTGGTCTCCTAAATAACACTCCCCTTAAAAGTGATCAACTGAGTTGTTATGTGCCCTAACCACTACAACTATTGCTTAATTGGTCTTCTAACTGTATTTTTGATAGACCAGTAATTGTCTCCAATGCTGAGATAATGCAGAGAAGTAATGCAGTCACTCCTCTAGTGTTATGCCATTGTTCTTCATCACAAATATGTTTAATTTGCCATACAGCACATCTTTATGGATTTTTTAAAATTGGTTATTCATATGGTTCTCTGAGCCTTACTAGAAGCAACCTTCACACACTGCTTCCAGTGCAAAGTGTTAATGAAGAGCCAGTGACTGAGTGCATAAAGCAGACAAGGCTTCATTTGTCTCATGTGCAACAGGGAGATCAGTTTCAGGAGGGACAGGAACATCTCTGGAAACCCTACATCACCCAAGCATCTGTAAATTCACCCACAAGCATAGAGAGAGTTGTCTGATTCTTGACTGAGGAATTTCTTGCTTTCCCTGCTTTGTGATTAAACTCTCAAGGACCTGCACATGACACCTTGGGTCTATTAGAGCTAATAACTCCAATTTTGGATATTCTGTCTGCCAAAGCTGGACCTCTTGCAGTGGTGGGACATCCAGCCAGGTGGCTTTTGGTGACAGGTGAGTGTCTGTGCAGCTCTTCCTGGTGCTGCACAGAGGCATTCATTCCCCTTTTATTTTTGTAAATAAATGAGCTCCTTCTCCTGCTCAGTGTTCCCCATCCTAAATGCCATGGATGTGCCACAGAAGGTCAGGGTAACAGATTCTTGTTAATAGATCCCTCAGTGTGAATTAGAGTGAAATTCCACTGAAAAATCTGTGTTTGTAAGGACACACTTGGGTTAACTGTAGAACAACTTGGTTACACAGGAAAACAGGTATGAGGCCATTTGGTGGCCGTTTCAGCAGTCATTTCTCACAGGACAGGTGAGAGATCATTCTTATCTTTTTGGCTGATAAATCAGTATATTGGACACTTTGCTGAGGTACGGAAAACCCAGCTTCACATTTTTCAAAACAGTCAGCAAATCTGCCTGGAAATAAGAACACTCACTGAGCTGTGATTTCAAACCACTGAAAGCCAGGCTGGAACTGCAAAACCAAACATGACTCACTGGGAAAAAATAGGTGAAAATCCCATGCCAATTCCATTTCCTCAGATTGCACAGAATGGAGTTCTGCTGAAATAGGAGCCAGGCTAAAGCAGCTACCCCAAAGCACCTGAGCAAAATTCTCTCCAGAAGAATAAAAGAGTTTGTGAGGGGAAAAAAAGGAAAGGATGAGAATAGATCGATTTAGCTGGGAGCCCTACAGAATAAAAGACCTTCAAGTACTTTATTTCTGATACAAGACTTGGGTAAAATAATGGAGCCTGTGTCATTCTGGTTTTAATATTGTGCACCCTTTAAAATGTAGATGAGAATCTACCTTTTCAGAAAGGTCAGCTGTGACTCAACCACTATTTTTATGTTGTTCTGCAAATTGTTACAGTGAATCACTGTGTACTTTCCCTCACATCCATAGACATTTTATGATTCTTCATCCCTTGTCCCCCAAAGTAAAAGCAGTCTAGACTGAGAAATGCAGTGGGTAATTTGTTCATTTTATGTGGGAGGAAAGCAAAAATACCTTAGTGTTGTGAAGAGCATCTGTTTTCCTTAAGCCAAGGTTTCCTATGGAGCATAAAGGTCAAACCAATTTGATTCAAGGAAATCTCTACCACCATTAATTTCATCTGCCTTTTGCTGCAAACACTTGAGTGAGTCAGAAGAAAATCTGACTAAAATGAGCTCACCAGAAAGTCTGTGGGCTGCTGCTGAGGTGAATGTGAAACATCCTGAGCCCAGCAGAGCTTTAGGAAGGAAGTTTTTCACAAATATAAAGTATAACAACACATTACAATATTTGAGTAACACATTATGAGTCAAATGTGCTGTTCATGTATTCTGAGATTACCACATTAAAATTATATTTTCAGGCTCAACAGAACCAGTTTGTGGGCACCATCAGTCATTCCTGTTGATTTCATGGAGAAAAAAAATTATTTTACTTTTTTTTCTTTCTTCAGCTCTTGGTACTCAACAGGTATCTGCCAGATAGGAAGGTGCAAGAAGGGATGTTAGAGTGGATAAAACAGAACTGATGGTTGAGAAGCCAGTTCTACTCTATTATAATCCATATATATATACATATATATACATATATATACATATATATATATATATGGATATATTTTTTTGGATCTATATATTTTTATCTTGACTGCAATCACTCTAGTTCTCTTTTTAAATTCTGTTTATTATTTTAAATTGTGTTTATCATCTTGACAAGATTTCCTCTCAGGCTACTGCAAATATAAAATCATTAATATGTGGAAGTTTTAGGTATGCCCAGTGTTTGGGCTTGTGTATTTACCAAGAAAATATTTACTTTTCTTGAGTATTTACACCAATAAAATTGGAACCCACAATGATCTTATGCAGTGTCTTTAAACAGTAAGAGGCAGGCAGCCAGGAAGAAAGGATTGATAGAGTGCAGTAATTGCTGTGATTTAAAATTCTGGAATAAAACACATGGCCTAAGCAAAGCTTTTCTTCTCCTGAAAAGAAATATTTTTATTATTATTTTTATTGAGTAGAAAACCCTCAAAGTTCAAGGATGTATGGGTAGGTTACCTATATTTGATTTATACTTCTTAAAACAGCCCAGCTGTAAAGCTTGCAGATTTTGTACCTCCTAGACAAGCACTCACTAATTTTTATTAAATTCACCCTGTGTTTACAAAACCTGCATAGGGACTCAGGAAAAGTTTGTGATTTAGATGACTGCAATAACTGCATTAAGGAGAGTTAAAAATGCCATTTCATGTGCTTGCAGACAGGATGGAAAGGAGGGGCAGTGAGATAGATAAAGATTAAATCTTTAGCATCTCGAGAACATCCTGTGCCTGTTTTAAAGACCAGAAATGCTGGATTTGCTTAAGGTGTGAGTGACTGAGCAAAGTCTCAATAGGAGTCTCAGAAGAGAAAAAGGTTCATGGATGAGACTAATTCTGATGCTGTGTGAAGATTTGTGGTTCTGCTGTTTATATTTCACATTATTCTGGCAACAACCTGAAGGATGAAACAAGTAAACCTCCCCCAAATTCCTTCACAGGTTGTGGCAAATATGATACCTAGAGAAACATTTGTAGTCAGAAGCTCTGTTTCTTACTAGAGCAACATATTTTGGCAGGTTTTAATGCATAAAAACTGGTTTTGGGGTCTTTAACTGATTGTAGTAGTCAACCCTTAAACCTCTGCTATTACTTTTTGTGATTCCATTAACATATGTTTTCCAGTGCTAGCTACAGAGAATACATGGGTAATACTAATTAGGAGAGAGAGGAAACTGAAGATTTTCTTGCTGTTAAACTATTAATATTATTTATTCTGTGCATTACAATAGCAGAGATGGAGGCACCCTTGAGCCAAGCACTGAGCAAACAATAAACATTAGAAAGTCCTTGCCACACAGGACCATACCAGCTAATTGAACAAGGCTGACAAGGAATTGGACAAGCAGCTGCTGTGAAAACCAAGCCTCAGGTCACATCAGAACAGAGTCATGTACAGAGCCTAAATGCCATCTTTGTGTTATGATCTGCAGCCACTGAGCCAAAGGAGCTCCTGCAATGGGGGCAAGAGGAGCAGGATAAATCATTGAAGGTTTTTGTGATGTTGGGAGCAATTTTCACCAGGAACAAGATGGGCATCTGCAGTGCTGAAATGATCTGTTGTAGAACATAAAGCACTGTAATGACAGAAGGACACTTTCATTGCTGGGCAAAAAAAAAAAAAAAATTAAATCATAAAAGTGAAATTGAGGGCATGTTTATATCCGGAGGAGCAGGGCTTGATCAAAAGTAATTAAGATCAATTCTTCAGGTATTGTCACTAAACTGTTAGCAACAAGAGAAAGGAAACACGTTTTAAATGATGCTATAATTCATAACATTTGGTGGAGGTTGTTCTCTTTTAACCTAAGCCATTCAGTTAAGAGAGGCTTACAATAAAATGGAACAGATTCATCCATCATTAATCAGATCAATCCCAAAGAGAGTGCCATCATTTGGAGTATGCTGTACAGCAATAAAGCACAGTGACATACCAGAATTGACAAATATTATTAATCATTTGAAATGGAACATAAGGTGGTGGCAGCTGCATCTATGATCACTGCACTTAAAATGCAGCATTCCCCTTCCAAATGTAAACCAAATTGTTTGTCTTTGACAAAGAGGTCTCCTCAGATGCCAGTAGCAGCTTTTCAGCTCTGTAGGTGACCATGTATTAACTGGGGATCCATTTCCAGAGCCACCCTGCAGGCTGTGGGTAGGTGCAGTGTGTACCTACAGAATGAACTGGGGAGGGAAAGCTGAGGTGAGAAACCAGTGGGGACAAGTGTAATCTCACAAAACTAGGGCTGCTGTAAAGTCAGAGTGAAAATATTAGCTCTAGTCTTGAAACTAGGCACCTTCATGCCTGCTCACCTTCAGGACCCAAGCCTATGGGCGATCCTTATCTCTGGACTCTGATGTTCTACACGACCAAAGGATTTCTGTTTCAGTCTAACCAGGAGCTCGGGTTGGAATTCCTTAGGTGTGAAAAGCACTGACTGTATGTGTCTCTTCTGCTCAGAAATAAAACACCTGCTAGGCTGAGGGAGAGCTCTACAGATAGGAAACTGCAAAGAATGTGAAGGGAGAAAAGCTGCCCACGGTTCCTCAAAAAACAGGAGTGAGGAGGCACACCACGCTTTGGGGTGGCAGGTTTGACCTTCAAACAGGGAACTGTCATGCTTTCCATACAGTGCAAATTTAAATTGTGGAACCTCCCCTGCTGCAGGTCAGAATTGGGGTAAGAATGGGCAAAAGTGTATAGGAAGCCAAGCAGGAGAAGTAAAAGTGATAGTCCAATGTCCATACCAGAAAAACCAGTGTACCAGTAACTGAGAACTGAAAGAGCATGTGAAGAACAATCTTTTATATTCTTTTCTTCCACAGCCACAGTTGATGGTGTAAAGGGCAGGATATGGGGCTGGGTAGCTCAGAAAAACTCTTAATCTGCTCTGGTCTCATTTTACTCCCAGAGGAGCAGAGATGTCTTTTCCTCACAAACAATTTTAATATAATGGAAATGGCCAGCACCACTCCTGCTGCTGACTTTTGGTTCAGAGCTTTTGCCTGAGTCTCAGAAACTCTTCAAATCACTCTGAAAATAATGGGGAAAGTCCACATTTAACTTAGATGATGCAGTTTATGGCTCACTTCCCTTGGGAAGAAAATGTTCAGAGAATAGGAACTATGGTAGTGTACATCATTAAAAGTGATAATATTGGGCAGGAGCTGGAGTGCTTCCAGTCTATACAAGTAGAAAGAATTCAGAACATTGAGTCTCAGGTCACTGACTCGAACCAAAAGTAATGACAACTGCAGTGAGGGTAGGAAATAATCACTGAGACTTAATAAAACCAGATGCAGTGTTATTTTTTTTCTTCTGTTATCTGCTTAGTTTATCAAAAAAATAAATGGTGAAGGGACTTGCAGCTGAATCTGAAAATGCCAGTCAGCAAAGTGTTGTCTAATCCAGCAGAGAAAAAACTTCAGAGGAACTTCAGGGTGGTGGAAGGTTCCTCACCAATACCTCTCAGCAGTAAGGCACAAGCTTGGAACAGCGAGGGTGATTAATTCCTGAAGCAAATTTCCAGGGAGAGAGGCAGAATGTCCCTCAGCTGAAGGATGGAGCCATTTCTAGAAGATATTCTTCAGTGCTCAACAGATGAGTAACTGGGTGAACTTTATGGCCTGAGTGTGTAAGTTACAGGAGGTCAGACTAGATGATATAATGGCTCTAAAATCTATGAGTGTATTAAAAATTTATTAGCAGATGGAAGTGGTAGCAGCATAATCCTGAGCCACTGCTGTGAGCAAGATCTAAATACTGAATTCAAGCCTCCAACCTTCCACATAAATGTGAGCCAGCATTTGCTGCAAGCACAGCAGCAAAGCTGATAGTGAAGCAGCATCTTCTGAGGGCACTGGCACTGCCTCTTGCTGTAAAAGTTTTCAGGTCTGGTCTCGGCTGAGATCCTCAGGCTTTACTGCAATGTGTGTGTTCATAAAAACAGGATGGCTCTGCCTGTCCCCTCTGCACCCCTCCTGTGCCCCTGCTCAGGGCAGGCTTTGAGACTTGATGGAAAATGCCCAAGCAGAATGATAGAGATAATTCCTGCCTTGTGATTTCCAGAATAGAAAAATGACCTCTGTAAAACACAGCCTTCTGCCCGAGCACCCCACCCTTGGGGTCAGCAGGGCAGAAGAGACAATACTTTTAGGATAAACAGATTTTTGCTCCTCTTCATCTGCCTGGTGGAGGTCTCATAGTGCATGGGAAGGCTGTGATCCTTGTGGAGAGGGAGGAAAGCAAAAGGGATTGCCCTGAGCTAGGGAGGTCCTGTTCCCCACAGAGGAAAGGACAGAGACCCAAGCCCCACACTCAGCACCATAAGGAATTTCAAGAAATCAGGAAAGGATCCCAGTTTTCCTGAAGGTGTTGGACCACAGCCTGCCCAGAGAGGGGGTGGCTGCCCCATCCCTGGAAGTGTTCAAGGCCAGGTTGGATGGGACTTTGGGTAACCTGTGGAGTTGAAGATGTCCCTGCTCAGAAAGCAGAGTAAGGTTAAACAGCCTTTAAAAGTCCCTTCCAACCCAAACTGTTCTGTGGTCCTGTGATGGCCTGGGCACATATTGGAGACAGTAAAGTTAACAGTGGCAGATTTGTAAATATACCTCTTTGACGAGGCACTTATAATGCAGACTAAAAGACTGTTTTCTTGTCTTTCACATGTCTAATCTTTTAGCAATCTGCCTCTGAAGAGACCCTGAGTGTCCCAATGCAAAGACCTCCTCTGTTGGGCTTGAAATCCTGCACTGGGGAACTATGGTGAGAGGCAAAATAAACAAATATCTCATAATGACAACAGCAATTTAAAGCAGGCACTCAAAAACAAGCTTGCACAACTGAAAGCCACTTTTTAACAATTTTAAAATGTCGAACTCCTTCTGAGATTACAGCAAAAATACAAAAGATTGGACCAAATCCTCCAATTTCTTTCTCTTTGAAAAGCAGGGAAAAACAAATTCCCTGTTTATGTCTCTAGTGCTGAGAGAATTACATTTGTATATTTTTAAGACAAAAATATCTGACCTGTTATTCTTACATGTAAATGTCACAAAATACCAGCACACAAACTGAAAAAATAATTTTGTCTCATTCTGCATTTTTTATCAATAAAGAACAATGGGTTTTTTCCTCTCTCTTTAATTACACTCAGAGCCATCTGCCTTACATTGTGGATAAATATGAGATGAGCACTACTGAATGGCAAGCAATAATACTTCTTTACAAATTATGATGAATAAAGAGGAAGATGAATGTGTACAGATAGTGTATCAGCCTAATGGACTGCTTTCCAGCAGACATTTTTTGTGTTCTTTGCTCTACTGCATGTAAAATTAAATCTCCAGTTCTGTGCCACAGACACTTTTGCATGAGAATAAATTCATTTTTTTCACTGAGGAAGAGACTAGTTCAATTAAAGGACAAGCTGTCCCCTTGAGCCTGAGTATTTCTAAACTGTGAACTCTTTGGAGTTTTTATCAAGATGATCCAGTAAGCTTGTGGTGCTTTGTAAAGTTTTGACAATGATTTTAACATTACAGTTCTGACTGCAATTCTCATCTATTCTCAACAAAACAGAACCACCAACATGACAAGAAGAGAACTCCTGGTCAGTGAGACCTTAAATAGTACATCTTATCATAAAATCCTCTTTTTGGACATAGCAGATTCCAAGTTAGAAGTAATAAGATTTTTTTTTTTAATCTCTTGCTTATGACTTATTTTTTTTCACTCTTACAGGAACATTCTGCTAATCCCTCCCAAACTTTTACTTTTACAGTCAGGACACCAAGGAAAACACAAACAAATACTTGATATGTATTCAAATAGAGGAGTGTATTCAAAGTCATGATAAAAGTTTCATAAAATAACCACTGTCTTAAAGAAAGGAGGGAAATCCTAGCTTTGATCTAAAATTCTGGATGGATGTGCCAAATATGAAGTATTGAAATCCAGTCCTGCTCCAATCCTTAGAGCCCCAAATTTACCTGACTTCATTTCAGGCTGTTAAGTGAGAGCACTTTGGGGAAGCTGTCCCAAGTTATCTCGGAGAAAAAAAACAGAAAATATGAACAAAACAGGGTGCAGAGGGTGAGTCAGATATTTAGGACAGAGACGCAGCCCTGTAGCAGGGCTCCTTTTCATATTCACTGCAGAGGAAGCTCAGAGTTACCTTTCTTCTCATGGAGGGGGTACATTTCTAAATATTGGTGGATATCAGGGTTTTCTGAGTATGCTTGCCTTTTTACTTTTCTATATGAACAGATTACCTGAGGTGTTGCTTCTAAAATATACCACAGACCTGAATATATCACAATATACTGGTGGTAAAAAGAATCTGGGGTGGGCTCTTTTTATCCAAACTGGGATGTAGGCACTCGTTCTCACCCTCACAGAACATACCACAAATTCAAATTCAAATTTTGAACAAATTCAAACAAATTTGAACAGCATTCAAAGCATTGAATTTTGAACAAATTCACAGCATTCCTGCATGCCTCCTGTCAATTACTCCATATCTAGTTCTTATTTTATCATTTTATAGGTCATGAGCCTATTTCTCACTTTGTGTAAGTCCCTCTTTTTCCATTATGTGGAAAAAACCAATTCACACTGGATAGGTGTCTCATGTAGGCAGATGAACTCCATTCTGTCACCTACTAGGGATCTGTGCTATTGCTGAGCTGAACTTTGTGCTGGGAGGAAGAAGGGAGCACTCAAAACCCAGTGCTTGAGGAACAGGGGCAAGGTCTGTCCCACCCTGCAGTGTGCATCCCTTGGGATGGGCAGGACTCACTGTGGTTAACTGGAAAGGCCAAAGGAAACCACACAGGACTCCTCTGGAGCACTGGGAGCAGCTGTTCCAGACACAAAAGTGAGGGTGTGTCACCTCTGAGGAGAGTGTTGGATCCCAGAAAACTGGGATTTTTGAGCTTTCTGTGTTTTCTGGCACTGATCCCCTGGAGAACACTGCTTCTGACCTGAGACCTTGGAGAAGGCTTCCAAATTTGAGTGATGGAGTTAAAATCACAGGTGTGCAGTTAAATAGAACTGTGTGATTTCACACGGTGAAGGGTTTTAAATTTGAGGTTTTTATAATATAGTAATAGGTATGGGACAAGATGGAGGAGTTTGGGTGTTGTTTCCTTTCTGTGTTCTTCCTTCTTCTTCATGGTTTCAGGTAGTAGTTTTTGGTTAGACAATTAGTGCTGCACTGAGGGTCATGGGAGTTTAGTTACTGGGCCAAAAGTATAAATAATATAGGTGTTAATTCTCAATATATTGGATTGTTTAGCTTTAAGAGACCTTGTAGCTTGCTAGATTCACCTCCATTTTGCTCACTTTTAGCTGGTAGCCAGAAGTGTTGCAGAACTCTCTGTACTTTTGGTTAGATTTAATAAACAACTGTCCTGGTTTGAAGGACAGGTGTCTGCCAATAAAGGCAGAAGCTTCTCTTTGAAATGGAGAATGCAAACCCCCTCCCTCCAAATTATTATTATAATTTTGAAATTAAGGGGCTCTCAGGCAAAGATA
>JAOTQP010001652.1:63680245-63754084 GCA_026413545.1 Cichladusa arquata | reverse complement strand
TCTCCTGGAGCCCCTTTAGGCCCTGGCAGGGGCTCTGAGCTCTCCCTGGATCCTTCTCCTCTCCAGGTGAGCACCCCTGGCTCTTCCAGCCTTTCCCCCCAGGAGAGAGCTGAGTTCTCCTGGGTTATCCATGGCAAGGGGGATCCCATGGGCAGTGTGGCCATGTCCTGCTTTCACAGAGCTCTCTGTGTTCCAGTGCTCTCTTCCCAGACGTGGTGAACTGCATGCAGACAGACAACCTGGAGCTGAAGAAGCTGGTCTACCTCTACCTGATGAACTATGCCAAGAGCCAGCCAGACATGGCCATCATGGCAGTGAACACCTTTGTGAAGGTGAGGGGACAGAGCTCCATGTCCCAGGGCTGCAGGGACACCATGTGCCAGTTCACCATGCCAAGCTGCAAATCAGGGAGCGTGGGCAGCTCTCCAAAGCCTCTCCCTTCTGGAGGAGGGGCTCTCCAGGCTCTAGAAAACTGATTGAATTTGTCCAGTAATGCAGAAACCCAGTTTTTGGCAGCTGTCCTGTGCTACTCTCTCTGTTGGTGGGGGCAGCTCCCGTGATCGAGAGCCGTCATGTGAATTTATGTGCTGAGAAATCCCTCGTGATCCTCCTGCTGGAGTTGGGAACTGAAGAGCGTGTTAGGAACCAGGATATTGCCAAATCACTCAGTTAGAAGGCCTGGTAGGCTTTAGAGGGAGTTCAGGCTTTTTAGTGAGGGTAAACCCCACATAATAATCCCAATATGTGTTTCCAGCATCAGGTTGGGTTCAGGTACCTGGTGTAAGTGATGAGGACATGGGATTCATGGATGCATTAGGAGCTCTGGGAGTGAGGATTGGTGCTGTTGGAACTCAGTGGGTGCAGGACAGCAGAGAAACTTCTCTTGGATGACTTATTCTTGAAAGCAGAACATGAAAACTTTGGGATTTAAGCCCAAATCCTCCAGGAGGAGGAACCCACCTGAGCTACCTGTGATTGAGGAGCTCAGGATATCCAACCTCTCCTCTGTAAGAGCCCAAAGGAGGGATGCAGGGCTCCAGACTGGCTCTTTAAAATGCTGGTTATTGTATCCAGAGGATGCAGCAATTTGTGGGTCATGGGTGACAAGAGCCCAGCCCACAGCCTGTCAGCCTCAGCTGTGGGCTTGTCTGAAACCACTCTAATTCTGGTTACAATGCATTAAATACTTTTCTTTGCTGAACGTTCTAATGCATGACAACCAATCAATACTTTTACTATTACCTATAGCCTATCCCAACTACTAACATTACCAAATTCATGTTACTATTCTCCAGTCACAAAAAGTTAGTATGTTACAGTTTAAGTTAGAAGTTGTTTTTCAGTTTTCTTGTAGTGGAAAATTTTGAGACCTTTCTTTCTACTTGCAACGTGGCATTTTTGTTTGCTTCTGGAATCTTTCTGCTTGGTAAAAATATTTTCTGTTTGAGGTGGATTTATCCTTTGCTGTGAGCCATAAAAACCCCTTCCAAATACATGCCTGGGCTAGGGTGGTTCTAGCTTTGGGCTGCTGTGGGGTCTGGATAGCTCCAGGAGCCCCTGAGGCAGAATTCAGCTTCTCAGCTAGCCAGGAATGAAACTTTGGGAATTGCCATAGAGGTTCCAAAAGCAGCTTTATTTCTTCGAAGGGTTCTACCAGCAAAATCCGGATACATAGCACAGGAAGGGGTTTTTATAGATTTTAGGGGGATTGAAATTCTAACCAGTAAAATTATAAGTTGGGAACTATCCAATTACTTTGAGATTTTAGGTGAGAAAAGACCAATCATCTAGTAAAGTTAAAAACCAATGGAAATCCTAAATGACAACAGGGGTTTCAGTAGGGAGGGGGAGCATTTCTCATGAAAGGTTTCATTGTCTCAGGGAATAAGATCCCAAGGGCCTTTTTCAGGGACAGTTGTATCATCCACACTTACCCTTTGCTTTCTAGTTACCCAGTGAGACTGGCTCAGCAATTCTCTTCTATATCAAAACTTGCTTTCATTTCTATTCCTTCTTCAAATCCTACATTCGAAAATCTTTCTGTTATATGTACACATCCGTGAGACATTCTTGTTGAACTTCCATGCTGAACTGCAGGACTGTGAGGACCCCAACCCTCTGATCAGGGCCCTGGCAGTGAGGACCATGGGCTGCATCCGTGTGGACAAGATCACGGAGTACCTGTGCGAGCCGCTGCGGAAATGCCTCAAGGACGAGGATCCCTACGTGCGCAAAACGGCCGCCGTCTGCGTGGCCAAGCTGCACGACATCAACGCCCAGCTGGTGGAGGACCAGGGCTTCCTGGACACCCTCAAGGATCTCATCTCAGACTCCAACCCCATGGTGATGGTTTTTTGCCTTCTCCACCTCCTCTTCGTCCCAATGGCAGTCATCGCTCTCCTGTCGTGTTCGCATCCAGTGCCTTTCCTCCCAGAGTTTCTTTTTGGTGTTAACAAACTGCTTTTGGGGAATTTTGGGCTGTGTCCTGGATGGTTTTGCCCATCCCTTGGCAGAGTGTTGTTCCTCTGTTCCCAGAGGGAAGGAGGCTGCTCCAGCTGCCTCAGAGTTTGCTTCTGATACCACAGAGCCAGTGGCTTTTGCCTCTGGTTCTCCTGGCAGCTGGGCTTTGCCTTCCCTCTCTTTCCCTAGGCATGGGGAGCTAAAAACCCACCTTTCCCCAGGGTTTCTCTTCCTACAGCTTTTCCTGCTTTTCCAGTCTTACCCTGGGTGTAGTGTTGAGCCCAGGAGCTGTGTGGAAAGCTCTGGGGCTCCTGGGAGCTGCCTGGGGAAGGGAACTGGGCACCAAGCCAAGGCTGACTCCCCTGGAACACGTGGGAGCCGTTGGAGCTGCAGTGTGGGCGGTGGGAGCGTGCTGGTGGGGATGGCTCATCCATCCCCCTCAGATCTGCTGCAGGGAGGGAGAAGCTGCAGCCCAGATGTAGGTGGGATGTGAGGAGTTCATAGTGAGGAGGCAGCTCACCCCCTCACAGCACGTTTGGTGTCACCAATCCGTGTCCTGTCCCCCCTGGCAGGTGGTTGCCAACGCGGTGGCGGCGCTGTCGGAGATAGCGGAGTCTCATCCCAGCAGCAACCTCCTGGACCTCAACCCCCAGTCCATCAACAAGCTGCTCACAGCCCTCAATGAGTGCACTGAGTGGGGCCAGATCTTCATCCTGGACTGCCTGGCAAACTACATGCCCAAGGATGACCGGGAAGCACAGAGGTGAGGGGTGGAGAGGGGAGGGGACAGGCAGGGCTTGGCACTGCCCCTTCTCCTCTGAGGAGAGTCTTCATCCTCCTGACCCTGCTGCAGGAGGGTACAGCAGGCATCTGCTGGAGCTGTGCCTTGGGCATGGCCATCTGGAGCCTGCCCTGGTCCCATAGTGAGCCCTGGCACTGGAATTGTACTCCTTGAGCTGCTTGAAATGTGGCTGCAGAGGACAGTGGGCACCGGGGAGCCCCGAAACGGGGTCACTGCCAGAGGGTTCTGCAGGGCCTGGGGAATAACCTTCACTGGGGCATTCAGGAGCCACTTCAGCCTCTTTGGGAAGGCCCCAAGTCCTGCTCAGCTTTTCTGCAAGTCCTTCCTCCATGCTGGCAGGAGGAAGGGCTGGGACCAATTCCTTTCCCTCCTCCTCGCCCCGGCAGCATCTGCGAGCGCGTGACGCCGCGCCTGTCCCACGCCAACTCTGCCGTGGTGCTGTCAGCTGTCAAGGTGCTGATGAAGTTCATGGAGATGCTGTCCAAGGACCTGGATTACTATGGCACTCTCCTGAAGAAGCTGGCCCCACCCCTGGTCACTCTGCTGTCCGCAGAGCCTGAGCTGCAGTACGTGGCCCTCCGCAACATCAACCTCATCGTGCAGAAAAGGTGGGTGTCCAGGTGGCCCCTCTTAGCCACAGGTGCTTCAGTCCCTCTGTTACAACACATCCTGTAAGGTGTTTTCTTCTCTGTTATTTAAAATCTAAGGGGAGTCATGGAATCATGGAATGGTTTGGTTGGGAGGGATCTTAAAGCTCATCTCATCCCATCCTCCTCCTTGGGATGCCTTCCACTAGAGCGGGTTGCTCCAAGGCCTGTCCAGCCTGGCCTTGAGTCAGGCAGGTGAAGGAATGAGCAAGGAGCTAAGCTGGGATCTCCAATTTAATGTATCCTTTAGCTTAATTCATTCTTTATTTGGGGCAGCAAAGGATGGTAAAGCCAAAAGCTGTGGGACTTTGGAATAGTCACTCCATGTGTAGGGAGGGATTTTTGTGCTGCCAGCTGCTTTCTCCACAGTTGTCCTCTTTGAACAAGTGCTCAGAGTCCTTTTGTCCCTGTGCTGATCTAAAATCCTGGTGGGCAGGAGGTGGCTGAGGCCCCACACGTGTGCCTGGAGCAGGAGTGGCAGCTGGAGAGCCCCAGCCCAGTCAGATGATTTGTTCTCCTTTCAGTCAGCACTGTGGTCGTCTCTTAAAAATAGCAGCAATTTCTGGGAGAAGTGGAAAGCAATTAGTGTCCCTGGGATTGGGAATGTGGAAGGCAGCTTGGAACTGGACCTGGCCTAGCTCTTTCCCAGCTTAGAGAGAGGGTGAGCTGGTGAGAAAGGTCCAGCCTAGCCCTGGGGTCTGGATTTGTGTCCCTGCTCCCACTAAAACATCCCTTCCAGCCTTGGCAGGACAAACATCCCCCGTTGCCTCATGTCTGTCCCGTGTCTGTGACAAGGTTGTGCTCTGTCCCCTATGTACCAGCAAAGGGGAGCCAAGGGACTGAGTCCTGGGGTATAATAAAGGACTTGGATTCCTTGGCTTTGAATAGGCCCCCAAAACCTTGAGATTGTGGTGGGAGTGAGCATGTGTCCCCCCTAACGCTGCCTCCCGCTGCCCCCAGGCCCGAGATCCTGAAGCACGAGATGAAGGTGTTCTTTGTCAAGTACAATGACCCCATCTACGTCAAACTGGAGAAACTGGACATCATGATCCGCCTGGCCTCCCAGGCCAACATAGCTCAGGTCAGGAGCTGGGGCACCCAGGGGTATCCAAATCCCAGCCCCAGTCACTGCCCCGCTCTCCTGGAGCCTTGGCCTTGCTGCCAGGCCCTCACTGTGCTGTGCCATCCCTCAGGTGCTGGCAGAGCTGAAGGAATATGCCACGGAGGTGGATGTGGATTTTGTCAGGAAGGCAGTGAGAGCCATCGGCCGCTGTGCCATCAAGGTGGAGGTGAGGGCTGGGGCCTTGTGGCACCTGTGGCTGGGCAGGGTGGCACTTTCCAGCACATGGTGGGCATCTCATCCCAGGAATTTGGAAGTTGGAGCCTTCCCAGGCGTGGGGATGTCCCTATCAGTGGGGTGCCAGGAGGGTATTCTATCCCCTCATCCTTTGCCACTGGAGCTGCTTTAGAATCCCTGCCTAAAACAGGACCAGGAGTTCTGAATGCAGTGGATGATACCAGTGGCTTGTTGGGGACCAGGATGGGACTGCAAGAGAGCTGATCCCTTCCTGAGAGGGAACTGATCCTGGGGGGCTGAGAGGGGGCTGATCCCTTCCTGAGGGGCTTGGAGCGAGCTGATCCCTTCCTGAGAGGGAACTGATTCCTGAGGGGCTGTGAGGGAGCTGATCCCTTCCTAAGGGGGAGCTGATCCCTTCCTGAGGGGGAGCTGATCCCTTCCTGGGGCCTGAGGGGGAGCTGATCCCTTCCTGAGAGGGAGCTGATCCCTTCCTGAGGCCTGAGGGGGAGCTGATCCCTTCCTGGGGGGCTGGGAAGGTCTCAGTCGTTTTGTAGGAGACTGACAAGGAGCCAATCCCTTCCCAAAGGGCTGGCAGGGAATCCATCCCTCACTGAAGGGCTGCTTGAAGGCTTTGCTTCCCTGTGGGGATAATTTTCCAAAAGGGATTATTGAAAACCTCCCTGGAAAGGTGGCTCTGCGTGGCTGGAATGCTTCCCATGGGGAGAGAGCCACAGCAGGATGTGGAGGGGACACCACACTCGGTGTCTCCCATTCTGCTGCGGGTTTGGGGGTGGATAAGGGGGAGGGGGAGGTTTGGGGTGGGGATGTGAGGGCTCTCTGCCCAGGAGTGTCCCTGTGTGACCGAGTCCCCCCGCAGCAATCGGCCGAGCGCTGTGTCAGCACCCTGCTGGACCTCATCCAGACCAAGGTGAACTACGTGGTGCAGGAGGCCATCGTGGTCATCAAGGACATCTTCCGCAAGTACCCCAACAAGTGCGTGGCCTTCCCTGGGCTTCCCTGGCTCCTGCATGAGCTCTTCCCTCCCCTCTGTGCTCGGGGGGCCACAAACTGCTGGTGGGATGGAGGCACAGGCACTCAGATGGAGAGGAGCTGCCAGGGATGTGCAGGTCCCTTGCGTCAGCAGAAACTGTCCCTGGCTCTCAACCCAGCTCCTGATGCTGGAACAAGGGCAGCAGGAGGAGAGGGGAGGGAATGTTCCAGCTGAGCCAGGATGAATAGGCAACTCTAATCAGGAAGCTGGGGACTAATAGTGGTAATAAATACTAATGAACTGAATTGGTAACGAGCAGAGCTGTGCAGGAATGGCTCTGGGCTGCTCCGGAGAGGAGCGGATCAGACAAGCAAGGTTAATTCAGGGGCAGGGAATGTGCTCTGGGATCAGTGTGGGCACTGCCCATGGGGTGAGGGCACAGCCCCAGGCAGGGTGTCCTTGGCCACAGTTCTGCTGTGGGCGGTGGGATGTGGTTTGGTATTGCATCTGGTGTTGCTTGGGGTGATAGCAAGCAAGAAAGCAGGAAGGGCCTTTGCAGGGGTTTTACAGAGATGTTTATTTCAGCCACCTGTGTGCATCGTCCATGGTTTAGAGAACAAAGGCCGGGTAATTTGTGAGGGTCCAGGTTAAATACATGAGATGAGCAGGGCAGGGAAGAGCATCAGAGACCAATTACCAGGGGACATGGGAGTGTCCCAAGGGTGGGGTTAGGGCAGAGGGCCACCAGGGAAACAGGGTGGCAGTGACTGAAAGGCTGACAGACAGGGAGAGGGCCAGGGCTGACCCCGGAACAGAACAGGAGTTGCTTTCCCTAATTGGGAATGCCTTCGATCTCCACAGTTTGGGTGGATCAGGATTCAGATCTCCTGCTCCTGGTGAGCTCTCTCCTGCTTTTTGTGCTGTGCTGGGCAGGTACGAGAGCGTGATCGCCACGCTCTGCGAGAACCTGGATTCCCTGGATGAGCCCGAGGCCAGGGCGGCCATGATCTGGATCGTGGGGGAATACGCCGAGCGCATCGACAACGCCGACGAGCTGCTGGAGAGCTTCCTGGAGGGCTTCCATGATGAGAGCACCCAGGTGTGCCAGGGCACCTGCTGCCTCGGGGGGACGCTGGGACACAGCTCCTGCTAAGTGGGGGACAGTTTTCTCTGGAGGGATTGTTGGTGCAGGTGCTTGGAGCAACTGTGTCCCACCACAGGTTTGGGTGTAGGATGTGGTCCAGGCTTGGAGGAACCTGGGATAGTGGGAGATGCTCCTGCCCATGGCAAGACGGGGAATGAGAGGAGATTTGAGGTCCCTTGCAGCTCAAGGTGTTCCATGGTTCTATGAAATGCCACCATGGCGTTGTCCCAAGTGCCTTCCCTATTCCATGGTTGGAAGTCACCTGGTTATCCCACTGTGCCAGCACAGGATCCCTTTGGAGCTGGAAAACGAGCAGAGGGAGCAGTGCCTGCCCTGTCTCCCAGGGCAACGGAGGCCAATGGGTTTGCTGTGGAATTTTGGAGGGTTTCCATCTCTGGGAAACCATGCAAAACACCCTGTAACCAAGTGACAGTGAACAGGGCATGGTCTACAAATGCTAAGTAGCAAAACCAGAGATCCAGACTCCCTGAGAGGTTGGGAGAGACCCTCACAGGGGAATTCCTGCTGCTCATCCATGTGGAAGTCAAAGGATGCTCTGGTCTGTGCCCTGTGGGACCATGTAACCTGCTCTGAAGATCCTGCCCCACGGGGTATGGGTCAGCCTGTGCATGAGGGTGTGGAAATGGGCTGGAAAGGGGCCAGGTGATGTGCCCTGACATGTGTCACTGCCACTGACATGGTCACTGTGCCTTTGGTCCCTTGAAAGGTGGGCTAGGGTTAGGTCCTGGGGCAAATCCATGTGTTCCTGCACAAACCCAGTGTGACCTATCTGTCTGTCTGTCTGTCTGTCCCCAACAGGTGCAGCTGCAGCTGCTGACTGCCATTGTGAAGCTGTTCCTGAAGAAGCCCACAGAGACACAGGAGCTGGTGCAGCAGGTGCTGAGCTTGGCCACGCAGGTGAGTAACACCTGGGAGAGCTTTCCAGGGCTTCCCATCCCCCGGGGCTTTGGAATGGATTGTGGCAACAGGCAAGTAATAGGAGTTTAATTCTGAATGGTTTGTGTTGGGAGGGATCCACTTGTTCCAGCCTGCAGGGACACATTCCACTATCCCAGGTTACTCCAAGTCCCAATGTCCAGCCTGGCCTTGGACACTGCCAGGGATCCAGGGGCAGCCACAGCTTCTCTGGGCACCCTGTGCCAGGGCCTGCCCACCCTCATAATAAAGAATTTTTTCCTGATATCTAACTTAAGTCCACTTGAAGCCATTCTCCCTTATCCTATGTCTATATGCCTTTTATAGATAAAGACATCAGATTTTTTTTTTCTAAAATAGAAAGGAAAAAAAGCCCTTATTAAAAAAAAAAAAAGTTTGTTTGGGTACAATTTTTGCATTTTTGGTGTCCCTAAACAAAACATAAACTAACAAAATAATAGCTTTTTTCCAAACAGATAGCGTGTTTTATATTCCTTAATGGAAAAACAGCTTGCTTGTCACAATGCAATTTTAACTCCACCATGACTTCCAATAAAAATCAGTGTTGATACAGAAAGTTCAACTATTTTTAGTGGAACAGTTCACAGTCTTTCCTGTGCATCACAAAAAATGTTGTGCAGTTTAGCTTTAGTCATATTTTAAATTATACATATTTGAAATTCTGGGGTGAAACCAAGCTGCTGTTTTTCATATTCAAGATATTCAAGCTAAACTATGAAAAACACACACAGCTTCTCAGTCAAACACAAAGAGATTTTATTTTAAATTTTTTTTTAATTTATTTTTTTGTTTTATTACATGAAAAGGACGAAGACACAAGTGGGGGAAAGCAAAGGAGAAACACCCATTGTAACCATTGCAATGAAAGCAGAAGGTATCAGTAAATGAGGTGGGAAAAAATAGCCCATAATCCCCATTATTAAACACAGATTGTAGAGACCACCAGATGACACCCATGTTTAAAAAACCCTCTACAAACAGCAGGGGACTTGTGAATAAGGCAAATTATCCAATGGCACTGGCAGGTCTGTGGGGTTGCCTGTGAGCAGGAGTCAGTTCATTAACCCAAACGACCCACGGTGCTGCAAAATCAGATTATTGTTGGCTCTGCCATTCATCAGCTCCTCTCTGCCTTGAACTCCTGCTCCCACACAGGAAATAATTGCAGAAGATTTACTGAGAACAAAGGGATCTGGGGGGCCTCTTGCTCTTGCTAACATCAGCATGTCCCAGCTCCACTCAGCACAGAGCACCCAGCTGGTTCTCTGCTGAGAACCTTTTTAATTACTCAGGGCCCACCCATGTTCTGCCAAGGACCTGATTCCTCATAAAACATTTCTGAGAAGATCTTCCTTCTGGAAAAATAACTCACAAATGGATCTCCAAGACATCATCCCAGTGAGTGAACTGGGCAGTAGATATTTTTGGGATGAAAATAAACAGCAGATTCCTAAGAATGAGGGCTTGGGACAGCATCCCAGAATTGTGCATGTGAATTAAAGAGTCAAGAAATAGGCCAATTTTAAGATTAATCTTGCTAGGTTTTGACTGTGACTGCTGGTGGTACCTCAGGGTTTGACACTATGATCATGAAAATCCCTTTGAATCTGATGCTTTATGTTTCAATTTTTTTTCTGCTCTAAAGCCTTTCCTCCTACCTCACCAAGAAGACAGAGTGAGGCAGAATGAGGAAAATTATAACATATATTACCTTCTCTCTTCACCACCTCACAAAAATTGTCATCATTTCCCAATGTGATTTTAAAACTTTAAAGAAGCAAATTAAATAAAGCTCATTTTTATCAGCTCTTCTTTCTTTCTTTTTTTCTTAAAATTTATTTATTTGCTGTTTACTTACCTGTTTTGATCAACTACAAAAACAGATGCACTGGCAGACTGTAAAGCACTGATCTGGTGGCTGGTTAACAGGACTTATACTGTCATCTCACTGGGCAGGACAATGATGCAATCTTTCTCTTTTATTAACAGTGAAATAGATATATTGCTCCTGAGAGCCTGGAACAATGTGGAGAAGCATGGAGTGAGCCCAGCAAAACCAGGAACTCTGTCACTCCAGGATAACACATGATCTGAAGTCTAATTTAATATCAGAAACTCAGAAAATAAGAAGGATGGCAGTAATATTGGGCTGAGCTCTGTAGGTATTCATTAACATTTGGCATGCTTTTTCCAAAATCCTCTGTTCATCCTCTGTGAATCCCAGGCTAAATGTTGACTTTTGGGGGTCCCAGTCTCTCCTGAACCCAGAGAGGGAACTTTATTCAGCAAGGCTTGGCAGTGCATCCCCCAAATTCACATTGCTCTCCTGGATGGAGCAAAATTTCAACACACACAAGCCAGGTCTTTAAGCAGGTTCACCTTTGGAATTAAAAAATTCTCAAAATTCTGAATAAAAGGGGCTTGAAATTTAGGCAGTTTCTGGAGGCAGCTATGCTGACTTTGTACTGTGAATCCTGAGGAGAACCCACGAGGTTCCTTCACCAGCATTAGGCACAACCTCAGCTGAGAACTGTGGAGGAGCCACCACAGGAATCAGCCTTTAAAACATGACAGACATTTCTGTGGTTGTTTGACTCCAGCCCTCATTGGGTTTCCTCAATATACCTGAAAACAGAATGTTGTAGACAGAACACCAGAGCAGAATGTGTTAACATTTAACAGGCTTGATAATTTGCTTTGAAGATTTTGGTGGTGTGTGTGGCAAAGCAGAGTTTCTCAAAAAAAAAAAATCCACAGAAATTAGGTAGGTTTGTCATGTTCCATTATAAAAGGAGCACCAGGAATTCAGGTACATCATGCTCTGCTGAAAAACCAGTTTGTGTTTCTGGGCCAGAGCTGTTGTCCCAGCCCACCTGAACCTCTGGTCTGGCAACCTCTGTCTCTCAAGGAGTCATTTATTTATTTATAAACTTCATGGGTGCTCAGTAACCATTGTCAGCTTCCAAATCTCCACCTGCATCTACCTTACTGGGCACATCTCTTGAACCTGATAAGGTTTTTGTGGCTGTGTCTCTGCATTTTTTTTCCCAGCAAGTCAGTGCTTAGTCATGCCTTACAGTGTCTTAAACACTACATGTTTATTTAATAGTTTGAATTATATCCCTGTAATGTAATTCTTTGTCCCCAGAAATGCATTATTTTGCTGGAAAATCACTGTGTTGTGAGGAGAAATCAAAATATGAGTATTGCATGAATTTCATTATAAATATTTTAAACACAAAACGTGATCTTAGAAACCTTAATTTGGTTTTCCTTGTGACAGCAAAACAATTAGCTCAAAAAGACAATCCAGAAAAACTATCTGTGCATCCATTTGAAGCTGAGAAGCCAATCTGGCCCCCAGATTTAGAGTCCTGCTCCTGCAGGGAGGGTGGGATTGGAATTTAAGGCAGCAGGGTCTGCTCCTGGCACTGTCTGCCCCCAGTGTCCTTGTGCAGGGAGAGGCAATGTCAGTCAGAGCAGGCTCCCACCAGGAGCTTCACTCTGCTTCAGAGGGAGCACAAGGCACAGAGAGGGGCTGGAAACACATCAGCTGCCTTTTGCTGCTGCTACAGGACTTTACAGCACAGGCAGCACGTGGATAATCTCTCCCTACATTAATTTTCATTTCTTCTCCTGGCCTTAGCCAGGAACCCAGATTGTTTTCTAGTTGTTTATTTTAGCTGAACTCATCTGCAAAGGCCCATTTCCATTGTATTTCCATTAGACACAGATGCTATCACTATATGCCAGTGCATATTACCAAGCAATTAATCTCCAGAGTTATTATTGCCCGTTTTTTTGGTTTCTTTTTGAAAGCAAATATTCTTGAGTTCAGAAAACTATGTAAAGGCTTGGAACAGCTTAGCTAAATTCCATGCTAAAGCCACAATCCTCTTTGGAAAGGAATTCTCTCTAAAACTACAAGCCTATGCTCCTATCTTGTGTAATTTCACCCCAAAATAAAGCATCACCTCCCACAGTTAATGCCTTTGCAAGCTCCCCTGGCATTATCCCTCAGAACTCTCACTCCTTTGTTACCCACTGTTAAACTCAAAAGTTCTTTTTTGTGACATACACACAAGCCAGGGGTGACACAATTAAATGAATATGTTTGTCATAAAAATTTAAGATCAGTAAGAATTAAATGGCAGATAAATTAGGATTGGCAGCCTTTTCCCTAGGGAGCAAAATAGAAACTTCCAAAATTCCATGAAGAGTGTACTCCCCTCAGCTTTTGATCTGCAATCTTCTATAAATATTTCCATCTTTAAAGACAGCCAGTCCAGAGTTACACTCATATTTGTGAATATTGCTCTCACCAGGCGAGCAAAAGCATTTATATCTACTGCCATCTACTTCAGACATCTGCTCCCACATCTCTGTCCTTCCTCCACCCCTGTGCCACCCAGAGGTGGCAACTCAGCACTAAATAACTCATTTCCTCATTTCCTGGACGTGCTGTGCTGTCCCATGCAAAGTTGTCCCCACCTCAGCTTCTCTGCCTGTGCCTCCTGGATTGCAGCAACACAATCACATTAAATAATACACAGTCATATTAAACATCCCCAGATTGCTTCCAGGCTTTACTCAGCTTCTCAATCTACCTCCTGCTCTGTCCCCAAAGCCCATCAGATGCTCTCACCTCCCTTCCCACCAACAATGAATCCAAAAAGCAAATATCAGAGGAAATCTTTCTCTTATGGGAAAAAAAAAAAAATTAGTCAAGTCTTGAGGTCTCTCAGGATTCCCCTCAAAGACAACAGGATTGAAACAGCTTGACTTTGAACTCTGAACAACCTGGGCCTTTTATTATTTTTAGTACTACTCATGTACTTCCTTGTCATTGCTATTAATTATGCACCCTGAAAGCACTCTGAGTGTCTCATTGCTCTGCAAGCACACGGGGTGAGCCACAACATGTCCCTCTGTGCTTGTAGTGTGGCTTCTGAGGAGGCTTAGCTTCAATTTGTCAGTTCAAACACGTTAATATTCAGACACTGCCATGGACATTATTTGTCTCTCTAGTTGATACCTGCTCCTGAACCAGCAGCAGAAAAGACAAGCTATGAAAAACCTATCAAAAAATGTCACCTTTTTTATTATGTCACCATTCTGTTATACCAGAAATGTTTGACTAAAGGAACATGCATTTTTTTCATCTCCAATTAAAACAGTATGGCCACAGGACATACTGTAACTGCACTGTCACCAAACAGCAGACTGTATTTGGAAAAAGTTTCTGAGGAAAACACAGTACTATCAAGAAACTAAATAGAATAGAATAGGTCAAAAAAAGCAAATGGGCATATAGGCTGAAATAAGCCAATGAAATATACCGTGAGGACTGTTGATCAATTGTTGCTGTGCTTGAAGATCCAGCCTGGATCAGACCCCTCTGCTCCAGGCTGGGGATTGTCCCTGTCCCTGCACACCACCAATGTCCTGGCCTGACTTTTGCTGAGTGGCAGGACTCTCCCAAATGAAGTGAGAAGTGCATTCCATAAATCATGGCTTTGGCAATAGCTGACAGAAAGGGCACTGACGTGCTCTGTCAGCCCACTGGTGCCATGGCCAGGGAAGAAGACTTTATTTCTGGTGCTGAAAAGGCTGGGGAACACAAGAGCACTGATGGACCAGTGAAATAAACCTGGACACAGAGCAAAGGAAGGCTTCAGTGTGTGCCTGGTGCCACTTGAGATACCTTGGAGTGACCCACCTGGCTTTGGATGTCTCTTTGGACATTCCTGGGTCCTGCCAGCATGAAGATATCTCAGGTAGCCTGGAGCACCTGGACAGGCACTAACCTATGCCTGTTTAAGGAAATCAAGCCCACAGTCACAAGTTTAAGCAAATCTGAGTCTCCAGCTTCCCCTCCCTCCTCCTTTCAAATGGTCTAAAGGACATTCCTTTTTATCTCATGGAGTATATTCAGTTATAAACCACAAATACCAAAGGTCCTGGATGTACCCCAGCACCAGCCACTCAAACTCAGGCTGAGCCAAGGCTCACTTATCACCCTTGCATTAACAAGGAAAAGGGGGCACAGCTGCTTTTAGTGCAAACAAGCCCTGGGAGCACACCACAGACCAGCCAGCTCACAGGCTGCAGGGCAGAGACCCCAAGGGCAAGACCTGACAAAGTGCCACCAGCCAAAATCCACGCTGGCAGCAGGAAATGGAGCTTCCCAGACCAACCCAGTGCTCAGGGGGATGAACAAATGAGAAAGTAACAGAGAGGCAAGGACACGTGGGAACCACTGCAAGTGCATTATAGATGAAGGATATCTGCACTAATGATAGCTGGGGACTTTGTAAAAAAGCAGTCCTACACCAGAACATTAATGATACAAGAGTCTATCTAAAGAAATCTTCCCAAACAAGAAGCTGGGGGATTAGATTTGAAAAGGGAACTCATTAAGAGAAGCTTCCCTTACAAAATAAAGTAAAAATAGTTACAGGCTTTCTTTAGAACTTGGCACTCTCTCTGTTACAGGCACTGAGGAGGTGATTTTTCAGACTGACTGTAGACTTTTGCAATGTAGATTTGTACATTTGGGTGAGCCCCCATAGGTTCCACAAACCCACCAGAGACAACTAGGCAGTTCATCTCACTTTAAAGCACGTTGCAAAATATGGCAAATTAATTGTGCCCTAAAAATGTCTCTTTTTCTTCCCATTCACTCTGAAGAGATCCTTGGCTTATTAGCTGAGATGTGAGATGATCAGCACACATCCACACTGTGAGTATCTGATGTTTATGTTGTATAAATGTTACATGAAGTGTTTGGTTCTATCAGCTGTATGTGACACTGTTTCACACTGTAGGGCCAATGCTTTATGTTCCAGGAGTGCATTTGGCTTCTGAGATTCTCTGCAGAAGTGGGCAGCAGTGGGACTTTCATCAAAGTGGGACTTTCTTCAGCTCACACATTGTTTGAGATGTGAAAACTTTTTTCCCTTGTGTATTGAGACAAAATGAAGGTGTCTTTAAGTTCTTCATAAGCCTCAAGGAAAATTAATGTGAGGTAGCCTGTGGCATGCCCTTTCAGGATCTTATTAAAAATTTTGGTGATCTACATTTAAGTTTCATTTTCACTCAATTTATCCTAAAAGGGATAATGCTTTCTTAGCTGGGGTGGGCATCTCTGCCTTCAGGGAATTTGTAGTTCATTGGGATTTTTACATGGATTCTCTTACCTCAGAGGAATTGTCTGTCTTCCTGTTACAGTGTGTCCCACTGACACAGGAGGGTAAGACATTCCAGTGTAGTTAAGTTGCCATTTACATGGGAATAATCTCATTTAACTGGACATGTAATAGCACTGAGGTCCTTGTCTATTGAACACTGAAGGAGCAAAACAACTCCCTTAATTCACCTGATGTTTGAATTGTTAAACTGAAGCATCTCAGCCCTGTGAATGAAATAACATCAAAAAATCCCAACCAGTTTTTAGCTAAAAACCAAACCCCAAAACAAAGAGGGGGGGGAAAAAAAAAAAACCAACCAAAAACCCAAACAAAAATATAAAAAAACATTAAAAAACCACCAGAGACAGACAAACGTGCACAAACTGAGGAATGTACAAAATGTGATTGGTTTGTCAGTTCCTTCAGCCTCTTATCTTCTTTTCTTGGGACATTATGTGCAGATCATTCTTCTCAATGAGATGCTGTCACTAAAGCAAACCCTCAAATTATTATGTTTCAGTCATTTATTAAAGAAGAAGGAGAAGAAACCAATACTTAGCCTTCAGCAAGTCTTCTGGAACATATTTAATAACTGCTGATTAAATAGCAATGGAGACTTTCAAAGAAAGAATTTTAGAAGGTACAAATCTTTCAAAAAGATATTAAATTGCTGCTCCCTTTCAATCTACAGAAGCAGTTTTGATTCCTTTATGACCCAAAGAATGACCAAAAATCATCCCAAATCATCCCAATCATCTAGAATCATCCCAAAGATTCTAACCCAAAGACTCATCAGGCTCTGAACTGCCAGCCCTGTGTCCTGTCACAATTGCTCCTCAAAGTCCTTAATGACAAATTTCCTGGTGTGTTGTACAGATCTGACTTTAAAGGGCTGCTTTACCTCACCAACCCCTTAAATCCTCAGCCAGAGGAAGGATGAGATCAGCAAACAGTTGGCCACGTCCTAATATCTCCAAACACCATTATCCTTGTCCAGGTAGATTTGAACAGAAATTCGAGTTTTGTCCATTTTCTCATTCCCGTGTTCTCATTGCCCATCAACAACACAGCAGCATCTCATGGGATCAAGCCACATGCCTTGAAGTGGAATTCTTTTAGGATACAATTATCAAGGTCTAAAATTTAAGGACTTTTCTTCCCACTAACAAAACAGATTATTCAATATTATTTGATTACTGTTAAAAGAGTAATTTTCCATCTCAGGTTCTCCTCCTTCAACTTATTATAGATTCAAAACTAGGAATATTTAAGATGTGTAGCTCAAGCCACTGTAATTTCTTTACTATCCTTTATTTTTAACAGTAAACAAAAAAATCTCACATTTTAAAGAAAAAATAAGGTAAGAACTTGCTTTTTCAGTTTCACATATGGGAATTAATCAGGGAAGACAAAATTAGAAGAGAATGGAGTTACTACAGGTCTCAGGGCAAGGGGAGTAAGGAAAATTGCCAATGTGGAAAAGCCATGTGGCAGTTCAAAGAGTGAATGACATTTATTTAGGTTTTTCCTGGGGGGGATCCAAGAAGTTCCATGAAAATCTGTATTTTATTCCTCCAGTCTGTTAGACAGGAGACTGTTGCCTTTCCAGCAATTTCTGAAATATTTTGAGCTCCATCTGTCAGTAGGGTTTAGAAGATGTCCTGTGGGTGTCATGCAACTGGGGGCAAGAGGAAATTCTGGAATCAGGACAGAGGAAAATGAAGTTGAGGGGGAGGTTGGGATGATGCCTATGACAGGACCAGACATGCTGTGAGGTCCACTAATTTCTCTCACTTTTTTGAATAAAATTTCACACATTATGAAAAGGCTGGGTTACAAATCCCATCTGTTCTCTCCCACCTTTATCCTCTCCCAGTCACACATACCCCACATCACATCTAACCTCAGTCAATGAAAAAAAAATTAAAATCAGCAATTAAACCTCCGTCTCATCTGAGATGCCTCCTGAAGAATGGATTAAGTCATGCCCCTGGACACCTCTGTTCCTCTCCATTTCTGGAGCACTACCAGCAGAACACAGAAGCCAAGGAGAAGCAGCACATTGAATATCAAGTGCAATCTGCTCCTGCCAGATTGCTGTAGTAGCTCTTGAGTAGCCCTTACAATGCTTTCTCCATTCTCCTTTCTCAGCTGAGGTTAAAAATATCCAAAACAAAACCAAAAATTATGAGAATTAAAAGTTGTAGGCAAGAAGTATTAGAAGCAAAGAAATGGACACCTCCACAGTTAAAGAATAATCAGATGACATGATAATGTTGGCTGCAGAACCTTGGAGGACAAAGATCTGGTGAGAAATTCTGCACAGCTCTTTGTTTTATTTATAAACAATGAGTCTCCTTTCAGCTGGAGCCATGTGAATGCTCTGGTTCCAGTCTGCAGATGCAGAGAGACTTTCACATCATCACAGTTTAATCTCTAAAGCTCAGAGAAGATTCATCCCTTACAGTCTGGCCTAATAGCTTTTGTACTGCCTTCTATCTTCTTAAAACTTTTTGAAAACTCAGTATTGTTTCTTCTACATTTTATAAATCAAACTGCAGATATATATATATATATATGTTTGAACTATTTTGCTGTATTTCTCCATAATTGTGTTAAACTCTTCATAAATGAGTTTTTTCTGCTTCTATTTCTTTCCTTCTGCTGATGGCTGCCAGAATTATCCCAGTTTCCAAGTCCTGGCTGAGGGCCAGCACCATGAATAATAATTCAGGGACTGGTCCATGCACCTTGACATTACAAATGGGTTTACTCAGAGATATTCCAACATATTCTGCAAGGATAATTCCAGATCAAAGAAGGTTCAAGGAATTCAAAGCTGTTAAATATAATTAGAAATCACTTGAATGTGTTTTCCTGTGTTTTTCACATCTGAGTGGATTTGTTTGGGAATAGCAATCTGAACATGGCTGGGCAATACCAAGGATGAACAGGGTTTCAAATCATTTTCTTTTCTATAATTACTGCCTTGAATAACTTTTGCCTGTTGGCACAGGGAAGTCGTTATCCTTAAAAATATTTTTAGTATGGTTCCTTGTCTTTCTTCTAGGACTTCAGAGCCTTTTTGTGGTGTGTGCCAAGAAAAACTGATAAAGAAAGAGTTTATTTCATTAAGCAGCTGTAGAATTACAATTTGGAAACGAAGAGGAGAGAATAAAAATGGGAAGGCAACTAATTCCAGGAATCAGAGTGAATTTTGAAAGGATGGAACAGCCTTAACATAGAGCATAGCTGATGTATGTCAAAGTTTGTAATAATTTCCAGACTTTATGTCACTAGACTAGCAAAAGTTCCAAAAATTTATTTAGTGCAAAGTCCACTAACTAAGCATTGAAAAGCTGCTGCTCTGAGCACCTGGATAAGAGGAAAATGTAAATCAAGATTGATTTCTGTTCTAATGCTGATGCAGTCACATAGCAATGAACAAGAATATGGAGATTGGAGTATCCCCCCAAGAATTTCAAGTGCTGGGATGGAAAAGGTCTGAATTGATTCTGAGCCTAAAAGGGCTATTCATCATGGCAAAAGAACACTCCTTTGAAGTATGGAAATACAGAGGACATTTATCAATAAGAAGCAGCAAAGACTAAAAGACCAAAGCTTTGCCTCCTCTTTCTCTTCCAAGGCAAAAGAAAAAAGTCAGGAGATGTTAACCCCAAGGCACTTCCAGTGGAATGTGACCTCTTGGAAGTGGAATGCATACACCTGAACAGAGTGTCTTCACCTATATTAATGTCTGCTCATCACACAAATATCAGCTTTTTATCCAGATAAGAATTTAATCAGGGTGACTTTGAAGCTACTGAACATGCCAGAATAACAGTTTCATTGAAGGAGGGATAATACAGATATAATAATCTGATTATCAGATCTGACTGGTCTACAATTGCAGCTTCTGGGAACTCAGTGAAGATCAGGAAACTTCTGCTCTGGGAGCTGCACAAACATATCCCAACAGGTGACAAACAAATAATACAAGGGTCACAGATTAAACACCTGAATGCAATGTAAAATAAAACCTAGTTTAAGACTTTGAAACAAACCCTGTGATCACCACCTCAATTAAGTGATTTGGAGGAACTACTAAGCCAATTCAGTAAACAAGGCAAAATATTGGTGGAACTCTAAAAATTGGGCATGACTTTTGTCATGATTGTTTCTTCCATTTCTGAAGTGAAGGAGAGAGGGAGAACATCCTTTGAGCTACAGAAATTTTGGAAAGAGAATGTGGGTGACGAGATCACTGTCCTTTGAGAAAAGCACAGTTTTAATTTCAGTTCTGAGAGAAGCACAGAGATTCCACCTTTACCTCTGTTTCTCCTCTCCCCTCGTGGTTGTTTTTCAGCTGCCAACAAGGGAAACTTCTCTGAGTGAAGGGCTGGCAGTGACTCATGCATCAGCTGAATGCACAGCAGCAATGTCAGAGCCACTGTGCACTTACTGTGGCTCCAGGGCAGCATGACACAACTTCATTTCCCAGCAGAAAGCTAAAGTAAATTCTAATTCACCAAATAAGAGCAAATACAGTTCAAATGCCCATGTGCTTCACCTCTGTGCACACAGGGAGGATTATTTCATTATAGAATTGCAGAATGGTTTGAGCTGGAAGGGAATTTAAAGATCATCTAGTTCCACTCCCTGATATGGGCAGAGACACCTTCCACTGTCCCAGGTCACTCCAAGCCCCAGTGTCCAGCCTGGCCTTGGGCACTGCCAGGGATCCAGGGGCAGCCACAGCTTCTCTGGGCACCCTGTGCCAGGGCCTCACCACCCTCACAGGGAATAATTTTTTTCCTAATATCTAACCTAATTCTCTCCTCTTTTAGTTTAAAACTGCTCTCCTTGTCTCCTCTCAGACATGTGAGCTGGTGGGGCATCCTCTGTGACGGGAAAGGGCTGCAAGCTGGAAAGGGCAGGAAGGGGGGTCTGAGTGTCAGAGGTGTAAGTGGCAGCTTCTGCAGGTGTGTTCTTTTATCCTGTGACCTTTGCTGCTGACAGCTGAGAAAAGAAAAGAGTGAATGAAAAAAACACTGCCCAGGCAGACACACACACACACACACACACACACACACACAACTTCAGCATGTGCCTGCAGCTTGCACTGCTTCTACCCACACAATGAGATTTTTCCTAGGAATTAAACCTGTTCCCATGTAGACCCAAAATGTGGCATTGCAGACAATTTAATCTGCAGAAATTGCTGATCCCTGCATATCCACAGTGCTGGAATCTTCCCATTTCCATGCTTCAGGAATTTAACAGGTCAGGAACTAGACAAACATAACAAAGTTATTCCCAGTGAGCAAACTCCTAAAAAATACCCAGAAAAAACAACAAAAAGGAGATCAGCTCTCTACAAATCTGAGCTGGAGCATTTATTAGCAGATCTTCTTTTACATACAGAGGTTTTTCTCGATATTTTTTCTTTCTTTCCTGACTACACAGCTCACAGGGGTACAGGTTGCAGGACACAAAGCTGTGACCAGGTCCCACTGCTGCCCTGAAGGACCACGGGCTGAGAAAGGCTGGAAGCATCATCTCTGTCTCTGAGGAAGCAGTTCCTGGATGCAGGACAGAGGAGATAATCTCAGCAGAAAATGGGAAACCACTGTCCTGTAACAGGAAGGATTTCTCAGACTATGTTATTCTGGACTATTTCTGTTGCTCAGTACATACATGCTATTTTCAAGTCTCTTCAGAGAAGCTAAAGGGGTGAAAATTGCTTTCAGAGATAAAACAAACAGCCTTGTTTCTCTAATAGCCTCTCTCTGTGCTCAGGCCACTACAATATTGCCACTGTGGCATAAAAATTCAACCCCTGTTTGCAAGATGTTCATGCATCTTTTTAATGGCCTCATTGACCAAACTGAGGAGGGATGGGAGGGCTTGGTGGGTTTGTTCCTTCAAGTTCTCTTCAACTCCTTGTGATCAGAAGGAAATGTGTGTGCAGCTGGAATTAGGAGGAGATTACTGTGCCCACGTGGAGCAGAGCAGTCACCCATGTGCTCTGCTGTCCCTCTCAACCCTCCCTCTGGCACTGACACTTACAAATGTCAAGCTATTACTTTTCCATGGCTCAGGAGGAGTGTGTCTGGTTGGATAAGCTCAGGCTCCTTCCTCTGCCCTTGCAGCCCTAACATCAGACTGTCAACCCCCCAAATTAACCATGATTGCTGCCTGCCTCAGCACCAGTGCCTGCTGCCACCCCACACCTGTGCTGGTGGGACGTTTCAGGGATGCCTGAAGAGCTGAATCCCTTCTGTCAGTGGGACAGTGAAGGTATTGTATTTTTAGGTATTTTTTGAAACCCTGAGGTGATAGCAGCAGCTGGGAGACAGAGCTGCAGGGTGCCAGGTGTGTGAGCATGCTGTCCCTAACAAACTCAGCCAGCCTTGGCAGACTCAGAGCCTGAGCATCCTGAGCCAGCTGCCTCTGAGGCTGGAGCTGGGGATGCATCACCAGGCACTGTGCTGGGAGATGCAGCTGCTGAAACTCTCCCATCTGGGAGTGGGGTTCTGCCTGCATCACCTGCCACAACAACATATCAGCACATGCTGAACAGGTCTCTCTTTCTTCCCCCTAAAGTACTTGAAGATTAGTAGCCAGATATTCATGTAAAGCTATCCAAAATTGTTTGATACGTTGGATTAGTTTTGATATACTTTATTTCTTGGTTATAAAATATTTGGGAAAAGCCTTAGCTCCTGCAGATGGGATTTGCAAGCAGGAAGAAATTGCTCCCAGTGCTGACACCAGTTGGGTATTTTTCATTCTGGCAATGAGACAGAGAGAACACAGTTAAGTCCCAGTTAACTCAGCAGCTGCTCTGCTGCCTGACACAGGTGCAAATTGCAAAGGTGACTGGTGACTCTGAACCATGCCTGCAGCAGCACTGATGGCAGGAATTGCATTTAGGATGTCTCAGTATGATATTTTGTGTCATATTTTATAATGTAAACTCAGATGGTTTTACTGATTGTGTCAGAGCTGGGCCAGTCTGGACTGATGGAGGATCTGACCCAAATATACATGTTTTAATTCATCCTGAGCTGAAACTCCTTAGGACTTTGGGAAGATTCATTGGGGTGTTTTCACTTGCATTGTGTGAAGTATGTGTCAATGTAGACAGGCCAGAGCTATTCATCAAAAAAACCTAAATAAAACATTACTTCCCCACTGGAAAACAGAATTTCATCTCAACCACATGCACAGAAAAAAATGTCAATTTCTGACAGGATTTTTCACCAGAAAAAAAAAAGTGCAGAAATGTTTGTCTGCTTTCATCAGCTCAGTTATTCTCAGGAGCTATGGTTCCAGGTTTCTTGTGATCTCCTGAGTACCCAGCCAAGCTGCATCTTTCATGATGTCTCATTGCAATGCCCCAGGAATAGGCACGCCTCAGATCTAGATCTTTCAAGCTTTTATTTCTATTATGGTGATGTGTGAAAGTGCCAGTGCTGCCCCCCTGAGATAGTGAAAATGTCAAAAAAGACAAGAGGCAGAAAGTGAATATATGACAAACAGCAAGATGAAAGGGAGAAGCAGAGCAACAGCCAGAGCAAAGAGTTTGCAAACTTACTTCAATCACATGTAAGCAGAAGCTCACTGTTGTGAATCACAGAAACGTATTTAATAGAAATAGCAAAACACATCTGCTGTCCCTTCTCTCCCACCTCTATCCTCTGCCTCGTGGGGATTTTTCTGTGGGGATTTTAGCAGAGCTTTCTCTCTGGAGTTTCAAAGGAAAATGAAGAGCAGTCAGTAAATAAGGATCCTTGTAAAAGAAGCCTCTTCATTACTGGATGGCTCATGGTTAGTGACTATAATGTGTAGGCAGCCAGGGAAGGATGAAAAAATTCTCAAAAATTGTTTGGAAAAACATTGAAAATTATATGGAGGAGGCAGAGAGTTTGTCTGGTGATATGTATGAAAGGAGCAAGCAAACTCCCACCTTCCAACCTGAACTGGGGCAGGAGCTGCTTCACCCTGGGAGTGCAGACTCCTGCCAAGTTGCTTCACCCCTGCTGGAGCTGGGGATGGGGAGTGAGCCTGGGCTCAGGGTGAGCATGGAGCAGTGCTGGGCTGGGCTGGGCTGTGTGCCTGCACTCCCAGGGCTCTGCCAGCTGAATTGCCCTGGCACTCAGCTCCCAGGGGTCCCCAAGTGCACACTTAGACAAGGCTGATCTGATCACAGATTAAAGGCACCTAAGCACAGTCTTGTGCATTCACTGTGTGTCTGAATTTCCATCGCAGCCACCAGAGATGAGGACACAATTTAGCAGCTGGAACAAGATTCTGATGTGATTTAAGAGGCCCCAGTCCATGATATGTGGTCTCCACCACCTGCTTTAGAAGGGCACAGCTCTCTCATTAATCCTATATCATATTCATTAGTCTGCACAGATGTCTCACATGTGCTGGGGATCTCAGGTTACACCAGGCAACACCTCTGAACCTGAATGAAGCTTGCAAGGCTTTCTCTGAGCCAGACCCTACCTGTATTAACCAACCAAAAGTGAACTCATTTCTGGTGATCTTTGAACATCAGAGGCTCAGGCACATTCTAAACATCCATCAATAAACACTACAGTTCTACAATCTGATGGTTTAGGTGTACAAAATGCAAGTTCCAGCCCTGCAGAGATACAAAAGTTGTGAAAGAATTAGAGTGGAAAAGGGCAATTCATTTCTAATAGGCAGGGCTAGTTGAAAGTTCCTTGCCTTGGGTACCCAACCAACACTTCAGGACATTTCTAGCAAGAATGAATAGAAATATTTCACACATAGACAGCCCTTGTGATCAAGCACAGCAATAACTCTGGAGGTGTCAGGGTCATTTCTCACATGAAGAGGGACATGTAAATGTATCTAACCATGACAAGTGTGAACAGGTGATGGTGTTTTGGGTAGGGTTTTTTGGTTGGTAGTGGTTTGGTGGTTTGGTTTGGGTTTGTTTGTTTTATTTGGGGTTTTTTTTGACAAGGTTTTAGGGGTTTTTTTCTTTTTGCTTTTGTTTTTTAATACCTTTTAACTAAGTTTTTTCCTCTTTCATATTTCCAAGGGCTTTATAAAAAGGAATTATTTATTTCCATAAGCTCAGTAACAGTGAATATGTAGGGACTAATTCCAAAGCCCATTTCAATCAGTGACTCTGTCCATTACCTTCTGAGCATCAGGACCAGACAGTGAGCAAAATTCCTGAGTGCAGTGTCAGAAGAACAAACATCTCCAATTCCTCATGGTTTGCATTCGAGTTCCCAAATTCATCACTTTTTGAAATACCTCCAATTACCTCTTCAGAAATTGTTTGTTAAGAAAAAGCCCAACCCTGGTTTTCAGCGACATCTTTGGTGTTATAGGGAGATCTCTGTTAGAAAATGAAGTGCTGATAATTCTACAAAGCCATTTCCTTTAACACATCCTCCCACCTCCTCCTACCCACTCCATGTGTCTGCTTCATCCATCTGTTTCATCTCATGAAATTCATGGATCATGAGCTCCCTGGAGCACGTCCAATTTTCTCTGCCTCTGTAGTTCAACATTCACATTTTCCCATCCTGTAGACAGGCATAAATATTGTGTAGTGAGCAGTTTGCCTTGTTTCCAATTTCAGCATGTCATACCCTGAAAACTATCCCTTGTTCAGGATGGCTCGTGGGTTTATTTATCAATTAATACATGGCAAAATGAACTTTGAATCCCCCACTGGGTGCATTCTCAATGCACACTTTTATTGCTGGTGCTGGGCTGTTTCTGTGTAAAGACTGAGCTGTTCAATAATCCATGGGTAAAATTGAATCTGTGTGAACTGAGGGCCCAGCTCAGCCCCTGCATCCAGAGGGGTGAAGGGTTTTGCACTGCTGGGGCCTCTCAGCCTGAATCTTCAAATGCATCTTCAGCAGCCTCTGCAGGGACATTCCCTCATGCTGAGGTGGCAGCACTGCTAATTTGCCTTTGAAACTTGCCCTTCAGCTTAAAATCCATCACTTTGAGGTAATTACTCTGGTACACGAGAGTATTCATATAAAGCAAGCAGAATATGGCAAACAGACATATTCTTTTCCATTAAAAATGGAAGCAAGTGTAAGTGGGAGGTGTTGGCCCAGTCTGGCCAAGGATGTTACAACCTGCAATAATTAAAAGCATTCCTTTGACCTTTGTGGAAGAAATGTACCAGTCATTCCTATTGATTTTACAAGCACAGAAGTCTTGGTCTAAAGTGCAATTTTAATTGAAAGAGGCTCCCCCATTGCAAACAGCCTTGGTAGTGGTGGGAGGATGTGTGCAAGAACTTCAGCAAGAAATTTCTCAGGCTTTTACCCTGGAATTTTATTTCTCTTGTTTGTGTTGGAGTCACTGCCAGGGTGTACACCCACTGACAGCCCTGAGAGGGCAGGGCAGAGTCAGCTGAAAAACATGAATATGGAGATTTTGATCTGTGACACTACTTTAAAAGAAAATCAGAGAGGGTATTTAGCTTGAATCTGGCCTTATTGGTATAGTGAACTGAAGCTATCATGGTTTCTTCTGAATTTTTTTGGCTCTTTTATTTCCAGCAGCATTTCTGTTTCCCTTCCTTTGTGTTAAGGAGATCCCACAAGCTCCCATGTTGCTAACCCAATCGATTCTGTAAGACAAGCACTGTGCTTTGCAGCTGGTGGAAGGGCACAGACAGGCACCATCCTCTCTCCAGACAATCCATAACTCTCCACAGCTCAGACTGAGCTCCAGCCTGAAGGAGCTGCCAAGTTCATCCCATGCTCTCACTTCCTCTCTCCCTCGAAAACAAAGGGAAAACCAGGAAGGATTTTGGAAACACATGGGTTATTCCAGCTGTGATGACCTGATCCAGGTAAAAAATACTGAAAGTTACCAAGAAAAGATCAAAAGAACCTCTTGCTGTTCGACATCCAGCTGCTCACTGGAAGAGGAGCCATGCAGGGAACGTGCTGGCAACTCCACCCTGCTCTTTGTCTTTCTGCATTAATCTGTAGTTATCTCTTTCACTGGATCTTCACATATTTCCATGTATCTAAATCACATTCACTGCAACAAATAAAGGAAAACATCCTGGGGCATCTGGTCTTTTCATTATTATCATTGATGAAAATCTGTCACTCAAGAACATTTACTTCTCCAGGAGTTCAATTAAAACTGAGCAGGGAGGACTCTGCTGTGAGCAAATACTTGCACAAATGAGAAATTCACCATGAACTACACAAACGTGATGCGTGTCAAACAGCAATCAATAGAAACCTAAGCTCAAGAAAATAAACCCTGTGAAATGTAAATATATAGAAAAGAAAATAAACAGCTCTTTTTTAAGACCTCGAGCCTGAAGACCATATTCTCATGACAAATTGCTGTTAACCTCAGAAATAAGGTCATGATCTACTTGATTGTCTTTTAGTTATCACATATGAGTAAATTAATCTTGGCTGTTTGTTTTTTCCCTCTGCAAGTTTTCAAGCAGCTCTTTACAGGACACGTTGCATTCTAGCCTTAGAAAAGCCTATGAGGTGAACCCAAAAAGAGAAAAAAAGAATTTTTTATGTGTACTTCTTTATATTATTAACATGGGGACTGGGGAAAGCAGAAACCTGAGGAAAACATCCTGGCAACTAATTTACAGTCTTCTGGTTCAACCATGAAGTGAGATCTACTAGATTAAACACCTACACACTTCTTCTTTCCCTTGGTCCTGGAAAACAGTCAGAGCAAGCAATCAGGGGAAAAAATGGCTCTGCAAGATAACTGCAGAAGAGAAGGAGTTTGAAAATACCAAGACAATCATGGGAAGTGCAAATCACAGATTAAACTACTGCTAAAGGAGACTTCTTGGAAGTCATGGTCCAGAGGTAGGATTGTGATTAGCTGCAGTTTGAACATCCAAGAAAATCTGACAGTGTAAATAAATAATATCAGAACTCCACAATTGTCCCTGGCCATCACTGAAAGCTTTTGCTCACAAGAGCAATCACCTCGTGGTGTTCCAAGCACAGGACACTTAGTCTTCAAAGCTGCAAAAGCACCACAGGAGTGAACAGAAATAATATAATTATAAAATCAAAAAATTGTTTGGGTTGGAAACAAGAAACCTTTAGAGATCACCTAATCCAACTCCACTGCAATGAGCAGGGACACCTAACATCCAACCTAAATCTCTCCTCTTTTAATTTAAAATCGTTCCCCCTTGTCCTATCACTATCTGTCTGTGTAAAAAACTCACTTTCCCTTTTTTTTTATATCCCCTTTTAGGTGCTGGAAGGCTGCAATAAGATAACTCTGGAGCCTTCCCTTCTCCAGGCTGTAAAAGCCTGACTCTCTCAATCTGTCCTCACAGGATCCTGACAGCGACCTCTCCCCAGAGAGGAGGAGGGATTTATATTTATATATAAATTTATATATTTATATTCATTAAATCCCCCCCTCACCCTGCAATTTGCAGCCCTTTGCTCTGCTCTGGGCACTGAGCCTTTATTTACACCCATTAGCCCAATTTACTGCCTGAATCACAAACGCGTGTGTCAGCAGCACCAGGAATCAGCATTTCTGTGTGGGGCTCTGTTGATTGATCCCTTGGCTGAGCTGCTGAGGAGAAGAGGATCCAAAGCATCTCCCAGCTGCTCCTCAGCAGCTCCATGCAGTGTAGCACACTCACACCTCAGGGATACAGCCCTGTGGGAGCAGGGCAGTGCAGGATGCCTCCAGCTAGTGACAAAAAGTACACAACTTTGGATTATGAAAATGTTCCCTCTCTAATGCTAGATGCAGGATTTCTGCTCTTCCCTAGGCTGGAGCTCTGGCAGGAATTCATCTGCAGAGTCCAAGTGAGGTTGGAAATTTGACAGGCGTATGGAAATTCAGTTCATAATGAAATGAGGACTGTGAAAGATTCCAGATCATGGAACAAAGAAACAGGATTTAAAAGTTTAGAGAAAGTTTGTGGGAAGATTACATAGGTTGGGCTTATTGAGGCAGTGTAAAGGCAACATGAAATAAAGATGGTAATAATGTTGTGATGAGTCATTTTGTTTGGCCTCTCATGTCATCCAACCCAAATCATGCCCAACAGCAATAACATAAATTGGGTGAGAGGAAAAACCCTCTGCAGATCTCTGCTAACAGACTGTAGTCACTGACTCCTTTCCCAGCAGGTTATTAAGAGTAGATCAGACAAATCAGCTGCTCCTTCCACATCAGCAGGGCTCCCTGGGGAACTCATTTATTCCCTTCAGCTGCAAGAGCCATGAAGACACCCACCTAGAGACCCACCCATCTTTTGGGTACTGAAATGGGAGCAGGTGCCTCCCACCCAGCGTGCCTGGTATCCTTCCCTCACCTTCCTGCTCAACAACAGATCGATCTTTATCCTCTTTTTCCCTGCATTATGACCCTGCCAACTGCAGTTCAGAGCCCTGCCCCACTTCTGGTGCCCCTTTAGCCTGCACAGCATGGATCCTTCCAGCCCTCCCCAAATCCCATCACACCAGCGAGAATTACACTCATTAGTGACTCATTTGCTTCATAAAACATTTGGTTGAAAAGCAAGATGAATCTGGGGATTCCTGATGGGATTATACATATCTCAATGAAGGTTAACATTTCAATGAGAATGTTATGCTTTTTTTCAAGCTCATCTACATTCATTTAATTATTTTTTCCCTCTCTCTGATTCTTTTGCACAAATCAAAGTGGGCACATGGAACACAAATAAGAACTAACTTTATTTCATTTATATATTAATTTCTCACCTTAGGTTCTCTTTTTAGTTAATGAAAAGAGGCCAGAAAAATTGTGCCCTCTTTATCTCTGACATTTTTATTATCTCTATATAATCTCTCTGTGTAAGGGTCTATTTCCCAAATCCAGTATCAGGCTTATTTCCCAAATCACAGAATCACAGAATGGTTTGGGCTGGCAGGGACCTTAAAGATAATCTCATTCCATCCCCCTGCCATGGGCAGAGACACCTTCCACCAGACCAGGTTGCTCAGAGGTTCTTACACATTGGAGGCATTTCTGTGCTTTTTGGGCAAATCAGCAGGAAAACAAAGAAATTGGTATGCTTGGGTAAAGCCATGTTAGGAAATGAACTCCAGCCAAAACTAGGAGAGGATTCTTTGCGATTTCCTTCCTGAGCATATTCTAAAACTGGAGGACCACTGCTGAACAGCCTAGCTGTTGATTTTTCAGCTGAAGTTCAATTCTTGGATTTTTGCATTTGTATAATTGATTGTAAAACTTTGTAATTCATGCTAAGTTGGTTATTTAAAGATGTCATCCAATCAGAGGATAAAAAAAATAAAGAGCATTGCATTTAACTAGCTAAGATAGAGCAAATTACAATCAAATATACAATTAATATATGAGTAAATCTCATGCAAGCTGAAAATAAGATGTACATATTTAAGGCATGATAATTAACCACTGGAACAAATTACTGAGGCTCATGGTAAATTCTTTTTCATTTGGGAGTTTCTAAATCAAGACTAAATGTCTTTCCAAAAAGATATGTTCAGTTTGCAGTCATTAGGTGAGAAGCAGAATTAATGATGAAATTTTATATTCACTATATTTCAGAAAGCCCAATTAAATGCTCATTGCAATCTTCCCATCTTAATAAGGATTAGTTTATTTGGATGTCCCTTTTCAATAGCAATGCAAATAACCATGAATATCATAAAAATGTTAGTATTTTAATATATTATGCACTGATCTGATCAAAGTACCATTCTAGTGTTCACATGCACTTGGAGTGACACATCCTAAAATGACTGGAAAGAAATATGCTATTAAGGTTCTTTTTATATGCTCAAAAAGAAAAATCAAAATTTCTTCTTCCAAAGTATTTTGAGATCATTTTCATACCAATTTCAACATAAAATACCAAAATTTCAATTGAGTTGGATATTCCATGTTCATTTTCTATGACTAAGCTTCAAATTCATTGAAGCACTCAATGATGATAATAAAATAGATAACACAAACACTGAATTCTGAGCATTTGGGAACCTGACCTTGGCTATAATTAAGGCATTTATACTTATTTGAGCTACATATTCCTATCAGGTATTGATGTCGTATTGATTTCTACTTTACATATCAGCTTTAAAATAATAGAAACAAAACTTTGGTCCTATTTTGCCTTATCCCTTTCTCAGCTGTCAAACTATTAAAGAACAAGACAAGGTCATAAATAAGAGAGCTAAAAGACTGCAAATACAATGAAACAGTGAAGGAACAAGATGGCAGAGAGTAAAAATGTTTGATAAAAGAGGTAGAGAAAGAGTGTGGGAAGTATAAATATTCCACAAGAGCAGCAATAATGTGGCCAAGCTCTGTGAAGGTCAGGAGGAGATAAAGTTTCACCAGAGGGGCTTTGACTTTTCCCTGGACATGCTGGGATAGCCAGGGCTATGGGGAGAGAGGAATGGTGAGAGGCAAATTCCTACAGAAACCAAAAGTTTTGCTTCATCTAATAAATAACTCATCTCTCTCAGGGTAGTTCCTTCATGGCACAGTTCTCTCCAACCAAGTCAGGTTTATCCCTGATTTCCAGCTGGGGCTAGGTGAGCCAGGCTGGATGGCAGGTGCCCACCAAAGCCACTCCAGCACTCCTCTCCTTACCTGGAAAAGGGAGAAAAACTCAATCTGAAGGCTTGGAAAGGGCAGGGAGATCACTCACCAGCTACTGGGAAAAACAGACACTACTGGGGGACATGAATTTGTTACCAATCAAATCAGAGCAGAGTAAGGAGAAATTAAAATAAATCTTAAAAACACCTTTTTCCTGGCCTTTCCTTCTTCATGGTCCCAAATTCACTCCCAAATTCCCTCCTTCCTTGCCCCTGGTGGCACAGGCGGATGGGGAATGGGGAGTGTGGGCAATCCATCACAGACTGTCTGCCACTTCTTCTCAGGAGAGGATTTCCTCACTCCTCACTTGCTCCAGCATGGAATCTCTTACAGGGAGACAATCCTTCATGAACTTCTCTCTTGGAATTTTGAAAATTGGGCATTTTAAACTTTTTGTGTTGTCAGGCACTGACCCCCAAAAGAACACTGCTTTTGACCTGAAGCCTTAGACAAGGCTCCCAAAATTAAACCATAAAACTAGAATCACTAGTGTGTCATTTAAATAAAAGTGTGTAATATCACATAGTAAAAGATTTGGAATTTGAGGTTTTAGACTATAGTAATAGGTATGGGACAAGATGGAAGTTTTAGGGCAAAAGTTTTCTTTCTTCTTGTCCCTCTTCTTCTTAGGTGTAAGTGGTACTTTTATAATTGAATAAAAAATGCCGCACTGTGAGTCACTAGTCAAAAGTAAAAATAATTTAAGTGTTAGTTTCTAATTGGACTGTTTCACTTTAAAAGACCTTGTAACAGAAAAAAATAAATTACCATTTCTTCATTTTTAGCTTGCTAGTTAGAAGTGCTGTAGCACTCACTGTAGTATAGATAAAAATGAACATCTGAGTCCAAGCACAAAATTCCATTTCTCATGCTTTTAATCCCAACTCTGACTGAAAAAATGAATAAATAAAAAGTAATACTTCTCCAGTGTGGGTCCCCCCCCATGGGCTGCAATCCTTCAGGAACAGGCTGCTCCAGCGTGGGGTTCCCATGGGGTCACAGGTCCTGGCAGCAAACCTGTTCCAGCGTGGGTCCCCCATGGGGTCTCAGCCTCCTTTGGGCACCCCCTGCTCTGGTGGGGGTCCCCCAGGTGTGTCTCTGTCACCCTGTGGTCCTACCTGGGCTGCTGGGGCACAGCTGCCTCACCATGGGCTGCCCCATGGGAGGAACCCACACTTTTTTGGGATTTTTCCAGCTCCTGCCCTTCCTTCTGCACTGGCCTGGGGCCTGCAGAGCTGTTCCTCCCACAAATTCTCATTTCTCTCTCCAGCTGATGGAGTTTTTCCCTTTCTTACACACATTACCCCAGAGGCAGCATCGCCCCCACTCAGCCTTGGCCAGGGATGGGTCTGTCTCAGAGCCAGCTGGCATTGGCCCCATGGGCCAGTATCAGCAAATCCTGACAGAAGCCACCCCTGCATCCTCCCCTCCCAAAATCTGGCTGTGGAAACCAAACACCCCTGCCCCAATTGCTCAGCAGGGGAGTTTCCACTACACAAACACCAATTAGTGAGCTGCCACAGTGGGCTTAAAATGGCATGGCTTGCTTGTGATACAATTTTACTTGACGGGAGGGGGAGAAAAAAATTTAATTCCACTGTTTAGTTGTGCCCAGAACAAACAGATGTAGGAGCACTCCCAGAGCATATGGGTTAAATTAGTGCCTGCTGTGTCCCAGCACCAGCATTTGTCTGATTTAGTGACACTTGTTTTAAACAGTTGGAAGAGGATCCAGGCAGCTCTGGAGGTGGTTTTCAGCTGGATTCATCCTTAAACAGCAGCCTAATAAAATTCCAGTTTTATATTCAGTCTGTGCTGAGCTGCCACCAACTTTGGGTCACCAGAGGAGGCATTCTCTGAGATGAATTGTGCAAGTCACATAATAGCTGCACACTGTCCTTTTGATGATAAAATACTAAGCAGAGCTGACATTTAAATTAGCATCCCTGCATGTTTTCCAGCTAGATAATGATATGGGTAAGACAGCCAACACCTGTGGCACCGGGAAGGATCCAGTTCCCAGGGAGCCATGGCCAAAGGTTTGTCATCATCCCAAACCATTTATGTTGCAACTGATTGAAAATAGGCTCAGGCAGTCAGAACCTGGCTGTCCTGGGAGGTGTTTTGGGTTAACAAGCCAGGGTTTAATTCTTTGAGCCTCATCTCTCCTGGGACTTAGTTGTCTTCACAGAGCTGAGGTCTTTGGTTGGCCCTAAAGCCTGGGAGAAGAGGGTTGAAAAGAGGAGTGAGTAAATAAGTAGATAAGCAAAACCACAAAATCTCTTTGCTTCTAGAGAATGAGAGAATAACTAAAAGGACTAAAGGACTAAAGTAACTAAAAGGTCATTACAAGGACACAGAGTGATAATTTCTCAGCATTGACTTTTAGCAGTGCCTTCCTGAGCCAAATAGCTCCCCTTCCCCTCTGCAGCAGCATCAGCTCCAGGGTCTATTCAACAGCTGAAAGGCAGGGTGGTTTTCTGCCAGAAATGGTAAAATCAATGCTGTTACCCAGCATTTTCTGGTGGATTTCAGCTCAGCAGTGAGGAAGTGGCTGTGTCTAATTACAGACAGGTCCTGCACAGCCCCAGTGCCTGCCTGACCCTTCCAAGTGCAGGGGGTGGAATTCCTCCCACGGGGTGAGGCACCAGGCAGGGCTGTGGAGCTTCACACTGCATCCATTTAACCTCACTGCTGTGAGGTGCAGGAGCTGTCTCCCCTTCTTTCAGCACAGTGGGGCTCATAAATATTATTGGGTATCAAATGGGACTAAATGAATCAGCACAAATCAGCCAAGTTCCCCCTTCTCCAGCATCTATCCTGAAACAGGAGCCTGACCCTTCACCACTGCCTGATTTGATTTGGATATTTGAGGATATTTATGGCCCAGTGGCTTTAACCCTCATCAGACACTAAACCAAGAATACCCACACAGAGAGTTTCACTTCTCAGCCCCCACTGGCTGTAAATCAGCTTGCTCAGTGAGTCAAGAAATCTCCCAGAGATTGTTTCTGGCTGCAGGAATCACCTTGCACAGCCCTTCCCCATAAACAGGGGGTTCCACTTGGAGAGGATCCTTTCAGGGCCATCCCAGTCAAACCAAAAGGATTTTTTGTTGTTTTTTTTTTTAAATTCAGACCTACCCTTTGTATCTTTCTGGCTGCCTTGTCACTGATCCTGCCCAGGGGAAAACCTGCTTAGCCTTTTTCTGCAACAGGCAGGGAGATGGCAAGAGCTATCCAGTTTAAGAGAAAAGGCAGATTTCAGTCAACTCAAAACAAGGATGAAAGTGGAAAATTCTGTCGCCAGTGAGTGCAGCCTGGCACTGGGGAAAGCACATGAACATCAAAGTCAGATGGGTCAAAGCACTCAGCTCTGAGTCAATTACCATGTATTCTTAGATATAAATCACACTTCAGACAGCCTAATCCCCTCCCAAAGTAATGGCACTTGGAAGTGTGTCCTGGGATAACCCTGCCAGGAGGAGGCAGGCGCAGGGCTTGGCTCTGGGGAGCTGTGTCACCCACTGCTGGCTGTGCACTCAGCCCCTGCTGCTGCTGCTGCTGCTGAATCAGCCTTTTCATTTGGGCAGAGGAGACATGCAAAAATATGTGAATTTCTCTACAGCAGCACAGTGTTTGAAAATCATTATGCTGATTTAGCATCCTGACCCTGAGCTGCTCCACGGCAGATTTAGTAAATATAGCCAAACTAAAAGAAGACTGTAATAAACCATTAAGTGCAAATCAAATAGCTTGGTTAATCACTGTGTAACTGCAGTTTTATACAGCTGTCTGCTTCCCTGAATTGCACTGGGATAAATCTGCAGTGGCAGATTTGACCCTTTACTTCTGTGCTTCAGTTCCCTCCCCGTAAAAAAAGCAGGATAATATATTTCCCCAAGGCACAGGGCTGTTGCAAAGATACCTAAACTTCAAATGGTGATTCTCACTTATTAATTTGATAATGCACTACTCAAAAATAGAAGGGTGCAAAGAGCTATCAAAGAAAAGGCAAACTAAAACAAAACAAAGCAAAACAAAACCAGGAAAGAAACTCACCCCACAAGTCAGGCTGCAAGAAATGCTGCTGTTAAACTTGGGCTGAATGAATGTGTGTGGGAGTGAGGGCCAAAGCATGACATCTTCTTTTAATTCAATGCAAGCAATCAGCTCTCTCTGCTCAGGAGAGATAATGGAGAGCTGTACAGCTTGCTGTGGGATGTTAATCCTAAATAAGAAGCTGCTGTAGGATCCAACCCTGTGCCTAGAATTGCATTAACACAGCAAAGAGGAGTCTGGATCAGCCCTGGTCTTACCCAGGGTGCTTCTTGACTCTGTTTCACAAGATTTGGTGTAAGAAGTGAAGCACATGTTCCTTTTCTTTTTGTATTTCAGGTTTGATGTCATGGTAGAAGTTTCCAGACAAGGCAGACAGAGCTGGAAGGTAGTGGTAGGGAAGGGGCAAGAGAAACAGGGAGTGTGTAAAGGAAACAGGGATTATTCTTCCAAAACTTCTCAGGAGAGTGATCTCAATACAGTAATTCTGTGAGTAATTTCTTGCATTGAAAGTTGGAGTTAAGTCATGGACTGTGCTGGTGATACAAAGGTGGAGAGCAGCATGAATGCAAAGAGCATTGGAAGAATCACACAGGAATAAACACATGCCTTTGAAGCTTGTCAAAACAATAAAAAAAGGATTATGCTCTGTAGCACAAAATGATCTCATGCATTTTAGGATGAAACAGGGGGATTTCTGCTCTAGGGTGTTTAAAAAGGTGTGAGTCACTCCTGGACTGAGACACCAGCCAGATGCAGCCATGGAAGAGGCAGAGGTGACCTGCAGCTACATCACCATCAGGGACACTGAGCACTCACCTGGTGTTCTTGGGGCAAGCCAGGTCATCTGTGCTGAAGAAAGAGGAAATCCAACAGTCAAAGCTGCAGAAAATTTGTGGAATTGATAGGGTATTCTAGTTTATGCAACAAAAAAACATTAAAATAAAATAGATGACCGCTCCTTCTGTTTACTCAAGAAAAATGAAGTCTGAAAGGAATGAAATTGCAAAGCTGTCTTTGGGGATAAACACCAAGGGGGAGAAAAGAACTGCTTAAGTCAAAGGACAGATCTAGCAAAAGAGAAAGTAGGTGCAAGCTGCCCAGAAATAAATAAATCCAGTCTGAAAATCAAAGGGAAATGCTTCTTCCAGCCAGAGCAGTGAGGTGTAGAAGAACATTCAGGCAAACAGGGAGGAAAACCCAGCTCCTTTTAACATAGAGCTTGGTGGATAACAAAGTGGAGCAGAATGGGTACACAAACATTTTTACAGGGTGAGGAAAGAGGGGAAGGAAAGGAAAGGGAAGGATGTTGGGGTAACTTCAGCACTCAGAAGACGGCAAAAGTATAAACACTCTCCTCCTTATATAAATAGCTGAGCAGTTTGTAAACAATACACAAATAATCTTACTGGCAAAAAAAATGAATAAATGGATGTCAGCTAATACAGATTTGTTAAGAAAAAATTATGTAAAGGAAATATAATCTCTCTCTCTGGCAGGATAAAGGCCAGTGGAGAGAGGAGAAGCACGAAATGCCTCTTTCACTTAAGACTTTTGGTAATACCTCATATGATGTCCTCATAAACAAGTGGCAGAAGCCAACTTATCAAGAAAGAAATCATAGAATTGGTGCAAAACTGGTGGAATAATCAGACCCAGAGAGAAGCTGTCACAAGTTTGCTGTTACAGTGATGTATTGAGTAGTTTGTCACAGGGTTTGCAGCAGGTCTTGCACTCTTCAGTGTTTTTATCAGTGAATTCCTGTTCCATTTTGCTGCTACTACAAGACAGAAAAAGCTGCTTTGTGAGATGAACAAGTATGAGAAAAACTGGTGTGGACAAGTGCAAAATAATAACCCTCAGTAAAAATCAAGTAAGAAAGAGAGAGGATGGGATCCAGCTGCTTACACCATTTCTCCTCTACACAGTACCTGGGAGACATTGCAGATCCAACCAGAATCAAATTAAATATGCTGGTCCTGCTAAAAACTCCAAACACACCATATAGGTCCATATGAGACACAAATTCCTTGGCTCTTAACTATTGGAAGTGCCTTGATTCTCCAGATTTGAGTGGCACTTGTGAAGATGTAGACTATATACAGACAAGTAGAACTAGAAGAACATATAGAGATTTACAGATAATGTCCCCTGGGAGAAAAGTTGGCAGATGTGGGGCTGTTCATACTGCTGAGGAGATGAGAGGAGAGAGAGAGAGACAGCAAACAGACTCTGCTGCAAAGAGAATAATGTATTCTTTCTGCCTCAGACAGAGCAGTGAGAATGAATCTTGAATTATATCAAAAATTACAGGCTAGGTATTTATGATAAATAATCAAATGAATGGTGAAGCATTTGAATTCATTATCTGGATGATCTGTCTTCTGCATCAGAGTTATTTGAAGATAGACCAGGAAGGAAGAACATGAGTGATGATCCTGGTGAAAGATTGTGTGACAATATGAACAGCTACTCAAATTCCCCCTTTTTCTCTGTTTTCCAGGTTCTGGTGAAATGGTCTGTGCATTAAAATTTCTTGAGAATACAGGCAACAAGACATGAGGTCCCAAGACCAAAGTTCACTTTGATATACATTCATCACCCTTACATATGTTGCCCTGAACTCCTGTGGTCTCTTATTCTTGCAGGGGTTTGCAAGTGGAGTTCTGAAAGCTCAGGTGTGAAGGTTTTATGTATTTTGGCAGGATGAATATAAACCAGTTATTCTTCAGGACTTAATTGTGAAAATTATACATCAGAAGGGAATAGTGGTCAAAGGATTATGGTATAAGAAAAACAATTAGTATATCTCTTGGCTTATCAAATTTGCACTAAGAAACATTTAGACTGTTTAGGACTAGGAGGAAAATTATTTCTAAGGCAAAACTTTGTTTCCAGGTCAAAGGGTAGCTTCTGAACACTAAGTTCAGAAAACCAGAAGTTTTGGGTTTGGCTTTGGCTTTTTCCCTCCCAAAAAACCCTTCAACCATCTTACAAATGGAAATACACAGATAAATGAGTGGTCGTGCATAATTTATAACATTTGCTTTAACACTGATGAATCCCAGGCTCATTTTTTCTCTCCTTGTGACTGGATGCTGATTATCTGACCTTCCTCACATGAGCAAAGTGTGGCAGTGTGACCTGCTGCAGGAGGAGCTGGTGCAGCCTCGTAGCTGTGCCTCACCACCCCTCTCATCATATCAGAGGCTCATTCTGAGCAGTTTGGGGCACCAGCCCTGTTATGACTGTGGGGCTGGTTTTGCAATGATCTAGTGCATCTCTGATTATCAAGCTTTCAGAGAGGTGGCAGATGCCAGTTCTGACTCCCTGCTGTCTCCAAGTCCTGTACCAGCAGGAGAAAGGTGATGTCTTTTCTCAGAGTCTGCCGTGGGAAAGGAAGGATTTGGAGCATCTTCTACCTATTTATCTAATTCTCTTTCATCACCTCCCCCCCAAATGCAATGCTTTGGTATAATCTAAACAAGGGAACTGAAACAAACAGCTTCACAGCATGTCTATAATCTATTTAAGTCATCTTAAAGCCAGCAGATGTTTTACAGCCCAAGATTTTCAGTGCTGCTTCTTTACAAACTTCTGCTACTCTGCAGGTGGCTCAAACTAGGCCAGTGACTGCAGACAATTAAAACTTGAAACCTTTCATTAGCAGTCACCAGGTCTCCAGGTCACTGTGATGCTCAAATGCACCTTCTGTCACAATTCACTCCGGGCAGGTCAAACTGTGATGGACCCTGCTCAAAGCCAGCAGAGCCAGCCAGCCATGAGCTGCTGCCTGTGGTCACAAGGAGACAGAAATAAACTCCCTCATCTCTTCAGTGACCTCTGGGTTGGGCAAAACTTTGCAAAGCCTGTCCTCTGTACCAGATTTGAGAGATGCTCCAGAAATTTGCTTCTCCTCAATGCCTGCTCGGACCCACGTGTGAGTATTGCACTGTAATACTGCACCAGCAGCAATCTGGGCCACAGAATCCTCCTCATTTCAGAGATTTCACATCCCTTCACACTGCCTTCCTACCACTTCACCTCTTATAAGCCGCAATACCAATTTTCAGGGTCACTCCTGGCATTCTATGATGTGTTGGCCCCTCTTACATGGGAATTCTCAGGCTCAGTGAAGGATCACTTGCTAAGGGCATGCATGAGGCTCAGGTCAAGCATTACTGCAGGAAGAATTGATTTCCTGGTGTAGCAGCCTCTGGCTTTAGGAATTTTAACAGGGGCAGGGACATGCCATGAGTCAGATTCAAATAAGAACTCAGCCAGATCATGGCATCACAAAACATTGAATTTAACACATGCTTCAAAATGTAGAAAGAGCAGCATAAGTCTAGTTTAAATGTTACTAGCTTCAGTATGCTGCCCACATGCAGAAAACACCAAAGCAAACCATTTTGTTTGCCATGTCATATTTAATGTAAACACCAGATACTACTTGTTTCAATATTTCATTGTACTCTGCAGCTGTCTGAATCAGTAATTTTGTGTTCTAAACCAACTGAGTTGGAATTTATGAGTAGGTTTTTAGTAATGATCTGCCAAATGTGAAATGATTGCGCTGTTGTTTAAATGAAAAAGGAGTGACCCTTTTCTCTGTGCTTTAACTCAGCCTCCTGTGCTGCCTTTCCAATGGAGGACTGGAGCATGGAACAACGATGCTGTCTGTAATTTCTCCCCCAGGCTCCCCCCTGGTATTTAGATTTCAGCTCCTTGATTTTAAAAGGTCACTTAGCAAAAAGAGAATGCCACATTATTCATTCCTCCCCACCTCCCTGGCTCATACTGTCTCTCCACTTTTTGTGGAGATACAAAGAAATTAGCAGCCTGTGGTTGTTTAAAAACAGTGCCTGAACCTGAAGAGCTATTGACTCTTGTTTTTCATTCACTGTGTTCTTATATTGTGTTAGAGATCTTTCCTAAAATGCAGCTGCTCTCACCCCACCCCTCCCATCTCTTTCCCAGGCATCTTCTGCACATTGCACTGAACTCTGTGCCACAGCTCTTGCCCAGAGTCCAGAGTCACTGGAAGCCCCTGCCACTGCCAGCTGAACTTCCCATGGCCCACTGGCAAAACAGTTCCTTGATTGGAGTCCTTGGCTTCCAGTCACTGTAGGGAAAATGTCCAGGCTGTTGTAAGCCTTCCCAACATGGAAGGGATGCAGCCAAGTTATGAGAGATAACTAAATATGCTCAGAAAGATGCTGGGTCTGCTGGAGAAGCCCTTCATCTTCCTGTAGTGGAGAGATCAAACCTGACAGCCTGAGTGGTTTCATACTGGTTGCCTTTGAATCCCAGCAGAGAATGGGCCCAGCTCCTGACCCAGTGTGGTCCATTCCACCCTGCTCACAGCAGCACCACCCAGAGCGGGCTGGCCACGTCCCTGCTCCATCTCAGATCTCTGTGCCCTGTGTGGCATCCCTGCTGACCCATAATTGCTGATTGCCTTTCTCCTCAGAGGGCTGGGCTCACAGCAGGGTGCTCATGGCATGACCTCAGCCAGAGCTGAGGTCCCTGGGGCAGGGTCATGAGCAGGGGACAGTGTGTGACCTGCTGGGACTGTGCCCAGGGCACAGGGAGACCCCTGACCTGAGCTGTGCCTGCACCCAGGATGTCATGCTCATTCTTAAATGTTATCTCAGTTAATATCCTGCTGCCAGGAGAGGCAGGGGAGAGAAAACCATATGGTCCTGCTATCATTCCTGCTCAGTACTAGCTGTAGAATTAGGATGTGTGTGTTACTGAGCCAGCTTATCTGCAGCAGCACTTCAAAACCATTTCCTTCATCTGGTCATCTTGTGCTTCAAGGCTATTCACTTATTTAAGTATCTTTTAGCAACCAGTATCACTCAGGCAGTGAGGATGCCTGTATTTTAAGCAAGTTTCATTATTTCTTTGATATGTGGTGTAAGCTCTAATATGCTCACTCAGAGAGACTCTGGTTGGAGATAAATCAGGAAATGCTTCCAGAAAAAACTGTCATTTCTGCTTTCTTGTCACTGGTTCTTTATTGTAATTCTTACTGTTACAATTCCCTGCAGCAATTTCTTTACAGGGATTGCTTTCTGGTGAACTTCAGCTGCCACAGAAATCGCTCATCACATCTGCATTCCTGTGTCATCTGCACCCTGCTGTGCTAAAGCTGATGGGAGGCTGAGGGCTCTAAATGTTGCTGGTTTTCTTCAGTCCCTGCTCTCTTGCTTGTACAGTGCAGGGAAACACATAAATTGTATGTTCTTCACAAATAATGTGGTGCCCAGTACAAAACATGTTAACCTAATGGAAAGCCCCATCATTTTTAATGGGCCTAATTTTTAATTTACTCCAGCAAGAAACAGCTCTGGTCTTCACTTCAGTGGGAATAAGTCTGTGTGTAAATTTTAAAGAAAAGGGTTTGTGAATGGGGTGCTGTGTCTGTGTGGCCACCACTCATCTCTGCAGCAGGATGCTGGCAGTGCCATGTGCTGCTGTCCCCTGAGCAGGAGAGCTGAGCTGCAGCCAAGGACAACCTGCAAGGGGAGGCAGTGAAGAGAGTGAATGTGCCAAGACAGGCCAGGGGACACAACTCCAGCACAGCAGTTATTGCTGTTCTTCAGAGCATGAAATCACAGAATAGTTTGGTTGGAAGGAACCCCTAAAGGCCATCTAGGCTAAGCCTTCTCAGGCTGGGTTTTGGGCTGAAGTCAAGTCAGCCTCTCCATAAGTGGAAATCTTCTAAGCTCATTTGGTGTATGAGATATCCCCACAAAGAGGCATTTGTCTTTTTCCACAGTCCCTTTATTCCACCCAAGGCTCTGGGTGCTGGTATTAATTCACCATCCCTCTGCCTCAGCCAATTATTCCTTTGTCTTTCCTTTTCTCATTGTAGATTTTCTTTGACTGTGGAGAAACTGGGCTGGCTGAAACAAAAGTAAAATCTACATACTTCCCCCACAAAAGCCCCAAAAGACACCAAGGGAAATTCTCTGCCAGATGAATTCCCCATCAGATTCCTCATGGAAATGATCTTTAGCACAAGGGAGCAGGCAGGGTTGTACAGCCAAAGGGAAGGGGGTAATAGGGTTGCTTATTTTCTACATCAGCTGAGTGATGTACTATGGAGACTGTAAAACAGAATCCTAGAGCAGATGAAATAAATCCCTCTCTGGAAAACACTTTAACAACAGCAGAGGAAGCTCACATCAATTCTTTCAGAGTGAACAATTAAATCTTCAGTGTCTATAATGAGGTGAAATGGATCCCACATAGGAGAAAGGAGATTTCCAAGGCATAGAGGCACATTCACATCAGAGCTGTGCAAAGCCTCCACTGCAGATTGAGGATAACCCAGAAAACTTAACCAGCTGATCCCCTTCATTTTGTTTCATAATTCTGGGGTTTGGACCAGCCAGAGCCAGCAAGATCCTGAACATAAAATAACTCTCTTAATTGCACCAGCTCCAGTTGGGAGTGATGGAGGGAGAGCCCAGGATGTCCCTGTTCAGATCCATGGCAAAACTGGTGTGAAAGGATAGGCTGTTTTGGTGTGGCAGGAAATCCAACAGAAATAGGACCATTATTATTTAAAAAATAAAATAAAAAATGCTCTTTCCTCCAGAGTTTTCCCCTTCTCACTGGACTTTGTGTAAGGAGCTGCTCACTCTGAACCAGAGGCAAAGCTCAAGCTGTCAGAGACCTTCTGGCTGCTAGGTCCAGGGAGACATGGGAGAGACACCACCAGAATAGCAATGATGGTGCTGGAAAGGCTTTCAGCTTTCTCCTCTAAAATAAAAGCCTGCCTGCTTCTTGAAACCAGCAAAAAAAGGTGCAGAAGTGTTTTAAGGGTCTTGTGTGAACAAGCAGCAGCCAGGAACTTCAGTATCAGCAAAGAGGGCTCTTAAGAGATCTGAGAGGTGTTCAGAGTCCAGAGATGCAGCTCCTTCTCCTCATCCCCCAGAAGTCACCTGGGTGTGAACTTGGGAATACAACTGGTGCAGCACTCTATTAGATATCTAGATATATATCTATTAGATATACACAGTGATAGATAATTTAGTGATATGGGTCAGGGACAAGGGAAGCAGAAGGAGGAGAATGAAATATGGATCCCAAATTCAGGCTGAACCCAAGCAGCTGGACTGCAGCAGTTTGTATTTTGCAGGCTTTTGCAGGTGACACTGTCCAGACACCAGTTCAGAGTTTGCTCCATTATCCATTAAAACTTGGTGCCCCTCCAGGCTTCAACACCTAAACATGAATCCCAGTCCACAGACACAGTACTAGTTCACAGGGACCAGAGCAAATGCAAAATACACAGAACAAGAGAAAAACCTTCAGCAATTTCCTTGTCCATTCCTTTTTGTCAGACCCTAAATTCTTTCCCTATTAAAAACACTCTAAGTGTTGTGCCTTACCCTGATACAAACTTGTCTATCAGCTTCAGTCCTCCTGAGATGTGCATGATGCCCTTTCATTCCAAAATTAAAACTGGTTTATTTTCTGGGAAATCTAGTTTAATACAAGTATGACAAAAAATAAATAAAAATAAGGAGAAAATAAGCCAACTATTTAGCCTTTTTCCTGGAAAATTGACACTTCTATAGCCATTTTTAGGGGGAAAGGCATGGAAAGAGTACACTGAAAATCATAAAAGAAGCCTGGACCCTGAAATAGGCACTATTAATCTCAGGGTTTGCAATTCAAGATTGATTTAGAAGTACCAGACTTAATAAAGGACCTCACTGCTGCACTCACAAGCCCAAGTGCTCAAGGTTGAGGCAGCATAAAGAATTTCTTACTGAGCTGGGGTTATTCCAGGACAGCTTGAGGACATTCAGACAGGATCTGGTCAGGGCTGTGGATACCCCAAGTGCAGTGAGGTTGCTCCATCCTAACAGAGGGCAGCGCTGCAAATGAGCTGGAGAGGAAGATGGTAACATAAAGAAAAGGGGCTGGAACAAGGAGTGGTGACCAATTTTGATAAAGAAAAGGGGCTGGAACAAGGAGTGGTGACCAATTTTGGGGAGGAGGGAGTGGAGGAATTTAGTTTAACCCCAAATTTCAGTGTTGAAAATGAAAGCAAAGTGGAATTGATGGGGAAGGGTGACTGACACCAGCCTGGAGCATTTGCCCTCTCTTTGGGAAGAAAACAGGATGAAGGGAGCAGTTAATTTTTTTTTTTCTCCATAGAAGACCTCAGAAGAAATTAGTAGTTTAACAATACTGTTCTCAGCAGAGACAGCTGGAGGGCTCCTGTCAGGCTTGCTTTGTGCAGACACCAAGAGTATTTGCAATGGCAAAGGAAAGAAATCAGTCCCAAGCCTGAGTCCTCCTGGAAACCAGAAATGCTGCTGATGGCAAATGGAGCAGGGGAGTCTCCTCAGAGAAACATGGGCTTGACAGAGCAAAAATATTTCAGGAAGAATCTGAACAAAGGAGGCTAGTGCTTCTCTGTGAAGGGTGAAAAATCAGACCAGCTCAGTAATATTTTAAATACATTCAGTAGAGTCTGTGCTCAGTGCAGGGAGGTCACTGCCCTTCTGCAGGGGCTGGAACCAGCAGAGTCATCTGTAAAGCAGTGTTTGTAGAGCTTGGCTCCCACAGCCTGCAGGGGTTTGAAGCACATCACAGGAGTGCATTTCCTGAGGAAAAACATAATTCATTCCCCAGATACCTCGCCCTAATATTTCTTGGTCTAATTCCATTTCAGTGAAGGCCTGAGTCCAGTGGAATTACATTGGCACAGGAAAGGAACTTCAGGCTAACACGTTTCTTACTGCTAAATGATAAAGAGGCAAAAATATTCTGCCTTTTCCATCTTTTTTGAAAGTGCTTGATCCAGAACTGGCAGAAGTCAACAGGGAGTATTTCCATGGACTTAGCAGATGTTGGATCATAACATGCCTGGGAACTGGAGCACTTCACTCATTTACCAACCACTTCCTTATGACAGATAAAAGAACTGCAAATGTCTGAATTTATGGTGAAAGTTCTCACCAGTTGTAAAATGCAGAAAACTGAAAATCTGCAGCAGCTCCTATAAAATTACTGTAGCTGAAGTTGGATTGTTGCTTTAGGGTAAATAATCTCTGTGTTGTCTTTAGCAATTTCAGGTTTAAAAATTATGGAGTATTTTTTCCTCTTTTCCTTTCATAAACAAAAAAGCTGTTGTTCTGTAACAGGCTTTCTAGCAAGTAATGAGATGAAGGTAAAAAGAAAGTTAAATATTGCTCCATTCCCCTGGCAGCATTATTTGAATCTTCCCAACATTATTAATGTCAAAATACCTTGGAGTGAAACAACAGCAGTTCTTCTGGTGTCAAGAGGGGCTGTTTTCCTTTGCTTGCCTTGCTCAGCAGTGGATTGAGCAGAGGAACGGGGAATCATCAAGGACAGGTCCTGCTGAGTGGGGATTGCTTGGAGTCCAGAGGCAGAGCAAGGAGCTCAGAGCAAGGACAGGGCTCAGAGAAAAGCTCTGCAAGGTGGGTGCTGGGGTGGGCATGCTTTGGCTCTGTCCCCTGCATGAACGCCTGTCCTCGAGGGAAAGGCCTCAGGTTAGCTCTGTAAAGTCCAGCCAGAGCATTTTTTCAGGGTAAGGCTCAGGGTTAGGTCTGTAAATCCAGCCAAAGCCCTTTTCAGGGTTAGGCTCAGGGTTAGGTCTGTAAAGTCCAGCCAAAGCACTTTTCAGGGTTAGGCTCAGGGTTAGCTCTGTAAAATCCAGCCAATAACATTTTTCAGGGTAAGGCTCAGGGTTAGCTCTGTAAAATCCAGCCAAAGTCCTTTTCAGGGTAAGGGCAATGGGTGGTGCTGCCCAGCAAGGACAGACAAACCACCAGAGTCCCTTCTCTCCGAGTTGTGCAGGTGGGGGAAAGAAAACAAAATCCTACATCTATTTATGCATCAGAACTGCCTGTGACAGGAGATATTTTCAAATCCATCCCTGCCTGATTGGAAAGGGATAAATGACTGTGTGTCTTGCACCTCCCCAGGCAGCTGCCAACGCAGCCTGGAACAAGATTTCCCTCATCTCCGCAGTTCAGGTTGTCCAGTGAGTGTAAGAATTAAATATTAATTGAAGCAGAGACCTGTGAGAGAGAGAGAGAGGATAAGAAATTCTGCCTGGAACAGCCTCACAGGGAAAGAGGAGGAAGGGGCTGTTCTGCCCTGCCTGCAGGACCAGACCTGTGTCTGCATCCCTCCTGCAGGTGAGCACTCCAGCAGTGATGCACTCAGGTGCCCATGCAAAAATAGCTCTGGGAGGGCAAACAGAGCAAAAGCTTTGCTACCCAGCAGCAGGAGGAAATGCTGAAATGGTTGTGCCTGGGGCAGATGTTCAGAGGCAGGAGGGGATGTCTGTGAGCACAGCTCCTGGATTGCAGAGAGGATACAGTGCAATGAATGCTGCCTGCACTCTGCAGCAATGCTCTGCTCCCAGCCAGGCACAGATATCTGCAGTGGAGTGCCCTCCACAGTGAAATATTGCAGCTGTGCTACTGCTAGATACTTGGGCAAAACTTTTTAGAACTGGAAGTTTAGAAAAGGGGGGAAAAAACAGCTTGGTCTGACGTCAAAGTAGGGTAAAATATGAGCCAGGGGTGATCAGCACTGGGATGGGAGGTGTTTTTCCTCTAGAAGGCACTGTCAGGTTTGTGCAAGATTTGGAGCTCATGAAATTGTACACTCGTAACTCCAGGCAAGGAAATATTTTGGAGCTCGCAGAGCATCCGGGCAGCAAAATAAAGGCTTGGTTCTGGCAAGGCAGACTCTGGATTCATTGCCACAGGTAATGGAGCCACTAACACATGCCAGTCACTTGGGGAAAAAAGACAAGCAAGGCAAACAGCTCCTATTTATAGCTCACAGTTTGGTTAGCAGCTCTCCACACTGCTGCATAGTGCAGCATTAAACACAGCCTGGTGGGCTGCAGGTTTGTCCCTGGGGAATGGAGCCAGGTTTTTGTTATATCAGGAATAAAAGCACACCATGCTGTACCTTCCAGGGTGACACAGAAAGGGTGACATGGGGACAGTCTCGATTTTATGAAGATTGCTTTCATCTGGTTTGTGGGAACGCTGATGCAAAGAGGCATCAGCATTTGTTAGTTGTATAGCAACACTTATTTGTCAGGGATTTATCTGAGTTTCAGGTAATGAGAGCTGGGAGTAACTTGATATCAGTATTGCTGCATTTAACGTGTATTTTGACTGTAAAAGAGCAAGCACCAGCACTGCCTGTAGTGTGAAACCTCACAGGCTCAGAACTACAAGGCTGCTGCCTTTACCAACATTACCTAGCACTAACAACAGAAAGAAAATTAAGTGCACTGAATTTAAAACTGAAAGAAGAAAGTTGATTTTATTTTTGCAGAGTTTGGAGTTACAGCTGCAGGAATTTAGGGGATGTTTGGTTGCACCAACTTTTATTTATGACGACTGTGAATGAATGAAATATCCTCTGCATTAATCCCTTCTGAAAATACAAAGCTTTCCTATGCCTTATATCTTTTCAAACTTTTAATGCAAAACAGATCCTTAGAAAAATACATAGACAAACATAAATATGAGGTGTTTTTTTCTTTGATGCATCCATGCAGCATCAGTATCTATAAATTTACATTATAGCTCTACTGCCATCAAGTGATGAAAAGATATTTTAGAGAAGATCTCAAAGAGGGGAAAAAAAGGAATTTGTATAAGTTAAAGAGCTCTTACACAGAAATGAGACATATTTAATAGTCACCCCTGCCACTTCTCCATCCATGGTATCAATGGTTACCCATGGGAAACCAAAAAACTTTGTGAACTGCAACCTGAGTAGAGGCAAGGAGCTTAATTAAAGTGCATGTCAAAATTTAATTATTGTGGGTATATTGTGGGTAACATAGATGAAAAAAATCCACATGCATGTCCTCCCTTACCTCTTGAGTCATGTAGCATGGTGGGGTGAATAAAAGCAGCTTCCTGGTGCTGCTGTCAGAGCTCAGTACCATCTCCCTGCCCTTTCCCTTCCCTTGGCTGCTCTTAGTGCCTCCCTACTGGAAACTGGGGCTGTTTCAGCACAGGAGAGGGGGAGGCTGAAGAAATATCAGATGGGGCCTTTCAGCACTTACAGGGAGCTTAAAGAAAGATGGGGGCTTGTTGGAGTCAGTGAGTCAGGGGTGTCTCTGAATTCTTCAGAGAGAAATCAGAGTGCAGGCATTGAATAAGTTTTAGAGTGAGTTCTAGTGTTTTTAGTGAGTAAAAGGTCTCAAATGCCACAGTAGCAGTGAGTGTTCTAGTGAAGGTTGAAACATGCTGGTATCTTCAGTAGAGGCTCCAGGCCCACAGCTGTAGACAGTGCTTAGACATAATAGAGTTGTAGTAAGAATGTTGCTTACATTTCTTAGATATAACAAGACAGAGTATATGCATAGTGTTATATGTAACCTGGTGTGTTAAGAAACTAGAATTCTAATAGGTTAAAGAGTGGTAGTCTGAGTTTGCATCTTAGCCTGTTGGAAAAATTCTATATAAGAATATGTTTTAAAGAGAGTTGTTGCCTTTTGGCCATTGTTGCTTTTAGCCATTCTGGCTCCTAGCCATTTGCTTATTGCTACTGCTTTTGCCATTGCTTGCCATTGCTGTTTGCTATTGCTTGTTTGTGCACTGTTGAGACTGATGTGCTTTGTAATAAGATGTGCTTTGTAATAAATAACCTTTTAAACTATTAGCTGCTTTGCTTATTTAGAGATTACCCAATGAGTAGGAGCCTAAGAGCTCCAGAGTTGGTGCTTAGAGCACCTGGAGGTCAGAAAGAACCCCACAGGGGCTGACTTTTACTGGGGCATATAGTGATAGGATGGGGGTTATGGTTTTGAATTAAAGAAGATAGATTAAGACTATACAGTGAGGGTGGTAAAACAGCTCAGGCTCATGTGTCCATGGATGGGGTGTCCATCTCCTCTCTGATGTAGCTAAAGGTGTCCCTGCCCCCAGCAGGAGGTTGGACCTGATGGTCTTGGAAGGTCCCTTCCAACCCAAACCCTTCTGTGCTTCTCTGACTGGGACAGAGTAGGATGTGTCTAGAGCATAACTTACAAAGTGAGGGACAGTGGGATGGAAAGAACAAAGAGTCATATCTGGAGGGGTTTTCTGGCACACTGCTACAGAATATGGGGTTTTGCATTGAGAGAGAGCAGCTCAGCAAAGCCAGCTCCCTGGGGTTTCCCCACAAAGGTGGTGATGCTGCAGCCCCTTCCTTTGCACTCCAGTGAATCTCCATGGTGACTCTGACAGCTGCCACCTGACAGGGACTCACCAACCTCCACAATGATTTTGGCATCAGTGACAGGGAAGAGAAACTGCAGACTGCTAACATAACACCTCGCTGCACACACATGGAAAAAAACAGATTTTGTGGGGCACCAAAGGCATCTTTGCCTTCTCACAGAAACATTAAGGCTGGAAAAAACCTCTAAGACCATCAAGTCCAACCATTAACCCAGCACCACTCGGTTCACCACAAAACCATGTCCCCACGTGCCACATCCACACGTTTAAAACATTTCCAGGGATGGTGATTCCACCACTTCCCTGGGCAGAAAGTCCCAGGGGTGCTCCTTTTATTCCTAAACCTGATTGACAGCAGATCTTCAGCCAGTGTTTTGCTACATCTCCAGCTGTTGTACATCCATAGGATCTGAACTGGAAATACCCTGGGCTCATGCAACAGAATTCTGTTTCTGGAAACTGCAAATATCTCTGCTCAATACAAATAAAATACAAATCAGAGACTGCTTGAACAAACCAGACTTTTTACAGACATAAACTCAGTCTTGAATAGGACTAAGATGTATTTCACACGTTTTTTATGATTGATTGTGAAGGAATTGCACACTATTGAAAATGAGCTCACCACAGGTTGCATTGTGTGAAAGATAAAGGGAGGCCATTCAAGAATACAAAAATAAACCCTTGGGTTCAGGGCTTAGTTCCTAAGTGGTCAGGATTAGGTTATTTCTTTGTAAGACATTTTGAATTCTTATGGAATGAAAGACAAAATACAGAAGCACAGAGCCTGGACAGTGAGTCAGGCTGCATGGAAGAAATAAATCAGAAGAGGCTCTAATGGCTCGAGCCCTTTGGGGGACTAGTGGCAAAAACAGCATTTGCCATCCAGGAGAATCCAGTAGACTACTGAAGCCAAAGCAGATGTGACAAGAGCTGAGCTAACCATTTTGAGAGACATAAAGGGGGAAAAAATGCCCTAATAAAGGCAGAAGGACTAATAATGGACTCAGGATATTTGTTCCAATTGCCCAGAACTTTGTTTGGAGCACAGCATCATCCAAAGAGACATTTATGGACTCAGGCAGCTGAATATCAGTTCTGCCTGTCATGCCTCGATCAACATAAATGGAGAAGGGAAACAATGTGAACAAAGGATAAAAAAGAAGGATGGAGACAGCACAAGGCAGCAAACAGGACTGTTATTTCACACTTTCTTCTCCCATATTTTTTATTTATTTTCTGTGGGCTCCTGTCACAAGGCAAGAGTATATTTTATGAGCTAGGAGATGCTATATTGCCTGACTGAAGTTGCAAGGGGAAAAGTGTATTCAAACACTATAATTTAGTATTATATATGTATGTAAACACAAAGTGATACTATGAACACACAAAAATCTGCATGTTTATTTGTACATGTATATATCAAAGAAATCAAAGAAAATACTGAAAGGGAATAAATACATGTACACATCTATCTCAATTTTAGATAATTTACTTTCAACAGTCAGTGATTTCCAAAAGGCCATTTCCATGCTAGCAATGTAGCCTTTTCTTTGGAGTGCAGCAAGTTAGACAGGAGAATAAAAGTTCAATTAAGAGCCTGCTTGCTTGTGACTGATAATGGTTTTGACATTTGCAGAGTCTCCTGACAACAACGCCAGAGCAAAGTGGGGAAAAGGAAATCAAAGAACAAGTTCTTTGCAGATGGAGATGAGAGGGTTCAAACATCTGAGGCTTTGCACTCGTGGCCTCAGAAACAACCTTTCCCACCACACAAGGCTCTGTCAAACATTTCAGCTTTTCAAGAAGAGGCGTTGAACTTTCTGAATAAATCCAGCAGCTTTGAGGGGGCCTGGCTGGAAGGTGTTAAAGAAAGAGAAATGTTGATTTTACTAAGTGCCCTGATCACCACCACTGCCTCAGGCAGGGAGGGAGAGGAAGGAAATGAACCAGCTCATCACCAACCTGAGGTTTGCTTTTGATCATGTCAATTAAAGTGGTGTCCTTCTAATCTAAGATCCAGAAGGTGAATTCCCACAGGTCAGGCTGGGGTTCCCAGCACTCTGGGCATCAAAGCTGCCTCAGCTCAAGCTCTTGACTGGGGCATGTGGGTCTGATGCCATCTGCTCTCCTCTTGAGAGTAAATACAGCTGCAGTTTCAGGAATAGTTAAGATTAAATAAAGTTCAGTGGCTCTGCCTGCCTGGGATAAAGCCAGTGCTGTCTCTTTGAATCTGGCTGCCCTGTTTGCTTCTGTAAATGCCTTTACTGAAAAAGTTCATATTTGCCAGAGAATGTCCAAACCTCAGCCACCAGCCTTTGAGAAAATCTGGAGTTTTAGTGTCTCCTCTGCACACCTATACAAAGAGTTGACATGAAATGCATTTCAATTTTCAGTAATTTTAGGGAGAGGAGAGTTAAGAAAGATTATTTTAAAACTCAGCTTAATGAATCAGAAGCAACCAGAATTAGAGCCCCTTCCTTATTCAGATTCCTGAGCCAACATGAGCCAATTGATCCAGCTGATGGCTGAGGTTGGCACAGAGCAGCAATGAGTGAACATTGTGTGGGAAGAGTGATCAAATGACCTTCTAAAGCACAGAAAAGTGTCCTAATGCACCATGTCAGGGCTGCAGCTGGTTTAACCTGACCACTGTAGTAGGATCAAGTCCAGGCTGCTTTAGAGGTGAGGCCACCACACACACTGGGCAGTTTCCACTCCCCGGGCACACATCATCCCTCCTGGCAGTGTTTGGAGTCAGTGAGCTAGGGGATTCTCTGAATTCTTCAGAGAGAAATCAGTGTGCAGGGATTGAATTAAAGTCTGTGGATGGATTGAAGTATATTAAGCCACTCACACACAAAGTAGACATTGAAGTAGAAGTAAGTTAGGAAGTTTTAGTATGAGTTCTAATGCTTTTAGTAAGTGAAAGGTCTCAAATGCCAGAGTAGCAGAGCAAGTTCTAGTGAAGGTTGAAACATACTGATATCTTCAGCAAGAGGCTCCAGGCTCACAGTTGTAGACAGTGCTTAGACATAATAGAGCTATAGTAAGAATATTGCTTACGTTTTTCACATAGAACAAGATAGGTCATATGTGTAGTCTATGTACCTGGTGTGCTAAGAAGCTAGAATTCTAATAGGTTAAGGAGTGGTGGTCTGAGTTTGCATCTTAGCTTGTTGGAAAAATCCTACATAAGAGTTTGTATTGGGGAGAGTTGTTGCCTTTAGCCTTTGGCTTTTGCCAGGGCTTCTAGCCATCTGCTCTTTGCCAGGCCTTTGCTTTGCCACTGCATTTGCCATTGCTTTTTGCCATTGCCTTTTGGGACTGATGTTCTTTGTAATAAATAACCTTTTTAACTATTAGCTGCTTTGCTTATTTAGAAGATTACCCGACAAAGTAAGAGCCAAGAGCTCCCAGTAGGAGCCTATAGAGCTCCAGAGTTGGTGCCTTAGAGCACCCAGAGGTCTGAGAACCTCACATTGGAGGATCACTGGCAGCTCATTGATGTGTCCCTCCAGCCCCTGGGGCCATGCCCTCGATGTCCTCGATGCTCTCTGCTCCCCAGAAACTGTGGGGTGCACGAGCTCAGCCCTTCCCACAGCAGCAGCTGAAGCAGAGACTGCCACAGCTCATGCTCTCCCAAGCCATATTTCAGCAGGGTGAGTGTCCTCACATCCAGGGTTTATTCCACCTCTGAAACTTTATGAGAGCTCCTGCCTTCTAACTGTGATGTTTCCCTGGAGTGTGACGTGGCTGGCAAGCAAGGAGAGGAGACCTGCTGCTGCAACATGTCAGAGAGATTTACCATTAGCTCAGGAGCTCCAGGCCAGTGGGTTTGGATGTGAAGAGCCAGGCTTCCAGTCTCAGAGGCACAGGGCACGGTTATTTTGCTGTTTATAGCTCATTAATTTATTACCCTAGGCCTGTATGGAGGGTACTTTTCCATGTCTGTCTTTCACATGACATTTTACAACGTGACACAGCAGGCCAGTTTCGGACAGAGAAAGTGGAGCCATCAACTTTTCAGGTCCTTTTTAGCCAGTGGGTGGATTTTTCATCAGCAAAACATGAGTGTCTGCAGGAGCAGGCAGTACATGCATCAACCACACACGTGCACCTTTCACACATCAATGTGCTTCACCCCCTGTTCTCAAACCACAAGGACCATCCAGATCTCTGCTCAGCACTCCTCTGCAATAATTCAAATTGCTAGCACAGAGGACAAAGGAGGGTTTTGAACAAAACCCCAGCTCCTTCAGCTGACAAAACCACGCTGTGCTGACCTCTCCTATTTGCTTCCCAGCCTTTGTCATTCAAGGCTGTCTAAAAAACACTTGAAGAGCAAAAAGAGAGAGTGAAAATGGAAGTCCTTCAACATACAATTGGTATTCCTCTGCTGTCATGAAAAATTGTATTCAGGAGTATTAACAAGAGTGTCTAGTAGGGTGAAGTGTTGCCTTTGTGGAGAGGAGCTCTACTACCAAAGGGTTGGAAAAAAAAAGGGAAAACACTTGAATTTCAGTGCTAGCTCGATCCATGCTTATAGCACCTTACTTTCTAGGATTTTTCAAAGCAAGGCTTTTCTAGGGCAACTAAAATACGTAACATCCACAACATAGATACATGAAGCAGTCAGACAAGGTCTGTGCTGGAAAGAAAACATTCCCAAACCAACATAGGCAGTCCAGATTCCTATACAAGCAGAAACACAACTGCAGCCTGTTCAAAACGTGCCCACAGACCTCCTTCTTTCAAAAGAAAACAAACTTATAAACAACAAAACTAAACACAATAATTTGAGTAGAACCAAGGTGTTTTATTTGAGGATGTGCCTGCATGTGCTTATGGCTTATTTTTATTTTTCTTGTCATGGGCTGTTACCAAAGTAAAAATCCACATCTTGGTCAACAGCAGGTGGAATTTCTATTTTAGCACAATTTTATCTTATTAGAGAAAAGAGAGTCCAGCTTGAAGTTTTGTAGAACCATTCAAGGAACAAATTGAGAGGAGAGCAGCTGGAGTGGATCAGGCTATGGGCCTCTCATTGTCTATGAATATAAACTACAAAGAGAATGACATTGAATACTGGTAAAGTCCCACAGTTGTGCCTGTTAAGTGTTCACAGATGTGCCATCTTTGTGCACATTTTTGCTGTGATCAGTTTAAAGTGACTCCTGTAACACAGGTTTTCCAGGAGAGGCTGCATGGATTCCTGTGCTGAGTTACTGTCCTGTTTCCACCCCTCCCACAGCCTGACCAGAGTGACAAGAACTCTTTTCTTGACTCTCATATTGAGCTACTAAAAAGGATGTGCATTTCAAAAGGTTTCATATTCTTCTGGGAAGTGGGTAAACAAACACACTGACTTGTTACAGCAAATACTTTGAACCTATTGGGATGTTCATCTTGCACAAGATATTGGCAAAACGACAAAGCAAGATGAGATCATTTTCTGAAGTTGTATCTGTCCTGGGGAATTAAGAGGAGAGAGAGAAAGAAGAAAGTTTTGTTTTCTTGAAGTTTATCTCAGTATGAAAAATGAAATTTCATGAGCAAAGCAAAGGTTTGCTTTGAGACAGCTGCAAGGGGACTACAGCTCCAAAAGACTTTAGACAAGTGTGTAGATTTAAAAATAATGACAAATTATTCATTCCTGTCAGAGAAATATCACTAGGCAAGAAATAATAGGGGCCAAGTCTTTGTCAAATTGCATCTTCTCACTAGTGCATCAAGGTAGGACTGATTCAAGAAGAGAGCACCTGGTGCTGCAAAACAAAGGAGGAAAAAAAGAAAATACCACACACCTGTGGATGTTGAAAAGCCTTAACTGGAAAGAAAGCTACACAGGAGAGTGTAGACTTTGCCATGACTGACACAGAGAGAGAAAAATTAAAAACAAAAACAACCAGAAACCCTGTTCAGATCCAATTCGTTGAGTTGGAAGGGGAAATGGTTGTTGAAGGCAGGGTTTAATTTACACATCTGGTTTGAAATCCATTTGGTGTATCTGCTAACCCCCCCTGCTGCACTGCCTGAGTCCCTTTGCTGTGAACACATCACACCAAGCTGGGAAGGGCTTTCCAGCTCTCCAGTGATGCAGCTCACTAAAAGCTCACTAATTTCACTTGCAGGACACGAGATTGGGAAGAAACACCCACTGGGCTCCACCACCAGCTGATGCAGCCATGGACCAAACACCTGCTGTGCTCCCAGCACCAGACCCAAATTCTACATTTCCTTTGGTCTTTCCTTTAGTTTCAGGCTCCAGTTTGCACATTCTTTGGCCCTGGATATCTGCATCCTCCTTTCACACTCCTGGAAAGCCAGGATGAATCCATACCTACAGAGCACAGCTTTGCATGGGACAGCTCAGGGCAAGGCCAGGATAATCCAACTAAACACAGCATCTGGCACACTCAATAAAGCATCACTGTAATTTATGTGAATTTTATTATGACTTTTTTATTTTATTATTATGACTTTTTATTATTATTATGACTTTTTTTTATTATTATTTATGTGAATTTATTATGACTTCTCCTATTTCTCCTCTCTAAATGTTTCATACAAACCCAGATGTAACCCTGTCCCAAAAAGGAGGGATGGAGGGCAGGAGGACAGGAAAAGAGAAGGTGGCCCTGTCACCCCACACCAGCACATAAACACTGTGCCAGGCAGGGACAACTGGGGCTATAATCACCTTGTTTGTCCCTCTTCATCTAAACCTTCTCCTTTTTCGACTTGCCAAATCTTCTCAAACAAAATGAAAAGCAGAATTTCCCTGGATGGGTTTACAAAGCCAGTTAGTGATACTCTGCAGATTTCCTCCTGGGTTCATACCCATAGGCAGGAATGCTCAAGGAAAAGAAAACCAAATCATAAATAGCAAATTCAGAACAGCAAATCTTGAAAGTAATTTCTACAGTAAATGTCTGTGCATGTCAGAGAATATTCTCACAGGAAACATCATTGAATAATTTTGCATGATGAGCAAAATATGTTTTTTTTATCAAACAAGGAAAATCTGCTTACAAATAAATGCATGAAACTTGAGATAAATTCCTGCAAATAAGTTTTCAAGATAGGCTGAAGTTGCTAATGGCTACGTTTGTCCAGCCTTTAAAAATTTTGCTCAGGCATCATTCATATTAGATGACCTCTTGCAGTGAGAATGCAGAAAACTCCTGAAATCCTTGTCAAATCACTTTCATCCATCCCTGATATTAACCATTTGAGGCATTTCCACTTCCCTGCTCTGCCTCCTACCACCTTGGAGAAATTGTTTTGATTCTTCTTCCTTTTCCTCAGAAATTATTTCACAGCACAGGAAATAAAAAATGACAACAAATCCCACAACTTTGTGCCCACTAGAACATGCTCTTCCAACTGCAGTAACAACCTCACTCTTGGGCATTTCCTGTGAGACTGATGGCCAGCTGCCTCAACACCCTGCAGTCTTGCTCCAAGCCATCAGCTCTCCCAGGCAATCAATCCTCAGAAAAAGAAGGGGGGAAAAAAATTAAAAAAAAAAATAAAAAGACAAAAGGAAAAAAGCTCTGGGCCTTGGTTTAAATTTAAAAAAAAAAAAAAAAAGTTAGTGTAACCCCTTATGGTGTGATATGGATAAAAATTATGGATTGCTCTTCTGGTTTCTCCCTCGTGTTCATCATGTTCCACAGCCCTGGCCAGCCCAGCTCCCTCCCAGCACACCCTGGATGGATGGTGGCCCTTCATTTGATCTTCCTCTTGTCCCTCTCCTCCTGTGGGCGCCCTAAGCAGTGCCAGCCATGGGGAATAAATTTCTCCTGCTGGGTTTTGTGCAGGACACGACCCATCACAGCACGATCCATCCTCTTACAGATCAGGTTTTACCTGGCACCTCCCATCACCCTCAGGTCACAGAACCACAGAATGGTTTGGGTTGGGCCTTAGAGACCACCTATTCCACCTTGGGCAGGGCCACCTTCCACCAGCCCAGGTCACTCCAAGCCCCATCCAGCCCAGGCTTGGACATTTCCAGGGATCCAGGGGCATCCACAGCTCCTGTGCCAGGGCCTCCCCACCCTCACAGCTCCTCTCCAGGGCTGCTGTTCAGGCACTCAGCTCCCAGCTGCTTTCTCCACCCCAAGAGCAGAGTTTTGTTCTTTCTTTGCCAAACCTCACAGAGTTTAATTTAGCCTTTTCTTCAAATTAATCTGGGTCCCCTGGGCAGCCATTCTATCATTTGTCACATCAGACTCTCCCCCTAGTTTAGTGTCATCCACAAATTACTTGTTTTGGTAGCACAGCTAGAGTGAAGAGACCATTTAAATGCCACCCCTGGTGTGTTTGCTCGTGGTAGAGAGTTTGTGTAAATTAGAATCCCCTGGGCTCCTTGCTGTGCTGCCTGCTGACCCCATCCTGCAGCTGCCCTAATAGATTCTCCCTGAGTATTTCAATGCTGCAATATAAAACCTCATTCCATGGTGATTCCTGGAATGAAAGTGCCTCAGCATCTGCAGTGTGAATCATCTGTGGGACTGAGCTTCCCTGCAAGCTCAGGGCCATAAAACACTCACTGCCCCAGCTGGGAGCAGCCACGGGCTTGTCCTGTGGAGAGGTTTCTCCTGGGAAGATGAACCAGCCCACTGACCTTTTAGTGCAGGAGTTTAATAAAAAGTTTAGCTTTTGGGCTCCTTTGCCTGTGAACAGCAAGAGTTTTCCTGATTTCTTTATCCTTTGCAGAATGAGGGGTTTTTTCCATAAATATATGAGAACAATTCACCTGCCTTTTTCTTCCCCCTGCCAGGTCTCTTTGCCAGTGAAATGCTCTCCCTCCCAGGCATAGATCACTGGCCTGACTAGACTGCTATTATGTTAGAAGCAGGAAAATTATAATGCTGCTCTTTCGTTTTTCTCATGAATTCAGGTGCAACTCACCCCTCTCCTTCCTTTTCTGCCCCTTGAAATTCACCTGTAAGTACCTTAGAGGAAGAGCTGTTCTAATCCAAACCCAGCAGAGAGGATGCTCTCTAAAAGCAACCAAACTACCAAAAACCAGAAATAATTTCAAAGAGCATCACTGTTTTGGGAGAGCTGCCAAAACCATGTGAATGATACATAAAAGATAAAATGTCTAACAAAATCCTCCGGTGCTGCAGCAAACAGTTCAAAGCAAAAGGCATCAATGTCCAATTACCTGCCCAGGGTGCTGGACTGCAGGGAAACCAACTTTGGGGCAACCAAAGCTCCACACAGGTATAATTGTGGTGGGCTTGCTGTGGTAAGAGGCAGCTTCCCTTGCTTTGTTCTGCTCCCCTGTGGTCACTTTGGGACCATTAACAGCACCTGAGAGAGCAGGGGTGGTGCAGCTCTCAGAGCAAAGCAGGTAAAAGTTAATTTATCCCATCTTTACTTCAGCATCTGCTCAAGTTCACACCATTTTCTACCTGAGGCACCATTTTGTTTCTGATCTGCACCAGAACATGCCTGCCCTAAATTTTGCCTGAAAGACAGAGGAAACGTCTCCCTGCTTCAAACTAAGTTACAGATTAATATTTTTTACCGCTGTTCTCAATCAGTGCTGTTTGCCTGGGGCATCTCCCTTCTCACTGTCCCTTCCTTACACCACACTGAAAAAGCATTTCCAGACAGGCTCTTCTCTCATTTGTATCTCCCTGTTCTCTCCTACACTACATGGAGCCAAGCATGGGCAGAAATAAGAGCTGGATGATTCCAAAGCAAACCCTCATTTGAGCATTTAACTGCAAATTCACATCTAATGGGAGGCTCCCTCTTCCCTACTTGCATACTGAGACAAGTTGCATCTCTGGTGGACTTCTAATGTTATTCCTTATCCTACTTCCTACAAATCTGGCAAAATTTATATTCCAGAATTCAATAAATTATGGGTTTTCAAGCAGTGATTAAAATAATCTATTTCTCTGCCTGTTTTGAGTTCAGCTTGACCATCACTTTCTGAACAGCCTGAATGACTCAGAGGGGCCAGTGATCTGAACTCTCTGCTGACATTTCTTAATGTCAGTAAATAACAGCAACTTTTGTACATACTACTTTTCTTTCTGGGCAATTTAATGCCTTTATTCTTTTTGGGTCTCATCCCAGGCTGAGATTAAAAACAGGGCCAGCTTAGGTAGGTGATTTGTTTTGTGTACGTCCTTTTGCTGTGCTTGAAGTCAGATGTGCATAAAATTTGGTGATTTGGGGCCATGGGGCTCAAAGTGCTTCCTCTGACTTGCCCAGTTTCCCTCACCACAGATCTGACATGACTGCCACTCTCATCTTCACTTTATCTCTGATCATCAAACTTCTGTGAGGAAAGGTCAGTGACATTTCACAGTGTTTCTAAATGATAACATCTCAGACCTGGTCAAGCTTGCATTAAAATGCTCTTTTAATGACAAATAGGCCATCTGCACCCTGTCTTTGAGTAAATCCAGGAGCCCACATAAACTATTTCTATTGACAGCTATAAAAATGAGCAGAGGCCAAAATCTTTCACATCTCTGCCTTTGTCCTCCCTCGGAATTACTGATTGAATGTCCCCTATTTTGAGTGAAAACTGAAATATGGATTTTCTTTTCATCATCACCACTTGCACAGCTGCATCAGTCATTAAGCTGTCCTAAAGATCTGTTACTCAGAAACTGCATGCCAGGTATATATCGTGTCCTGAGGTGAATTGTGGCAAGGCATAAATTGATCATGAGGTTCATGCCTTTGAAACCCAAGTGAAAGAACATCAATTGTCATCAACTACAAGAATATAAATAGAAAAGATCAAATCAGTTCTGCCCTAAATGTGTTGTGCAATGGAAATATATTAAAAAATAAATTAAAAAAAAGGCCTAACAAACTAAAAAAAATCACAAGTTAGTTCTATCAGGGACAAAAAGTTATACTTTTCAATGTAGGACATAAAATGAACAGAAATTTCTTTACTCAACCTGTCTCTTCTCCATCTGTTTTATACAACTGTGTGCTACAACTGAAATGAAACCTCAGGCTCCTCCTCTGTTGTCCCTGTAGAAAAGTCACTGCAGAACTACAACCTTTTGGAGCTTAACTTCCCTCAGATATCCAGGTGAAATGTAGCCACAATCCTTTTAAAGCTTTTTGCACTGCTGTCAGGTGTTTATTTAAAACTTCTTCTGCCAAAGAGTCTGATGTAGTTGCAAAGTCTCTCTTATATCATTATGTCAATATATTCTCATTCCCCTTAAATTGCAGTTCTCTGGGTTAAATAAGCAAAGCTATCACCATGTTTTTTAAACAAAGGTATATTCTCCATCACCTACTTCAATTTTAGTTAATCCTTCTTGAATATGTGTGACTAGAACTATATGTTACCATTCTAAATGAGATTTTATAGCACCACAAAATTTCCTGATTCTGCTGGAAATTCCTTCTGTGAGATATGTTAACATCCAGTTTTCTCTTCTCACTGTCTTCTTGAAGGTCCATAACCATCTTAAAATCAACAAATGCAACCAGGATCTTTCTTTCTTCTTTCTTTCTTCTCCATTGACGATTTCCAAGCCTACAGCAGGAATTACTTTTTTACCTCTGACAAAATTAAAGTCTTCCTCACTATTGCAGCCACACTAGAAAATCTGTATGTGACTGATGCCATTTTCTTTCCTTTTTAATTTATAATTTTTTATATTTGACAAGTGAATAATGCTGACTTTGTTAGACTTACATTAGACCCACAAATCCATGTGTGAGTTTTGCCTGAACTCTGGAATGGAGACTAATTAGTCTCAGAATTTAATTCTTTTAATCCTTTATGCCTGCACTTAAATCTCTGATTAATTTGTTATATTAAAAAAAAATCAAGTACTAGGTTCATGTTAGCTGTAGTTAGTTATAAAAACTGGAAAACTCACACTATTTACAAATGATAACACATATAAGGTAGGTCTTACAGTATGAAGCTGAGAGCAGGTACAGTTGTCTAATTAATTACCTAAAACAGGTATCTAAGATGCTTTGGGGTGTCTCAGGGAGCTCAGACCTGGCAGGTGCCACACAGATCCTACAGGAGACTTTGGCTGTTCTGCACAGCTGCTGCAGGGCAAGTGGGGAACCCTAAAACTTGCATAATTGTTGGGCACCTGACTGAAACTCACCCTTAATCTACTGATTTTAGCTTGGAGAGGTGAAATGAAAATTGGAGCTGGTGCAATCCTACATTAGATTAATTCAGGTTAGAGACAGAGCTGTTGTTTCCTGCAGAGACACTAACAGGGCAAGGTGGTGTCACCATGTTTAGGAAGGAGATCTTTGGGGGTGGCTGCCTTCAAAGTTTGCTCTTGGCAGCCTGACCTGTGCTAATTTCAGTACACTCAGGCTTTCCTGCTTTCTCAAGCCACCAACTGATCAGCAGAGCTCAGGGATCACCGCTCACCCAAAAGCTTCAGCCTGAGGGAAAACTCTCCCCTTGGTTCTACTACCCTGGGTTTCCAGGGCTGCTCACCTGGAGTTTGGCTTTCTCTGCAGAACAAATTTGGACTTACCTTGTCACACACAGCATTGTGAATTAGTTCCTTGCCATCACAGGAGCCTAAGTTCTAAGTTTATGTCCATTTCTCCAATTTCCCAGAGGTTTGGCTGCCTGTGGGGATGAGTGCTTGAGTTCAGAGTCACCTGGGAGAATCTAAGAAGGAAGCAGTGACTTGCAATTCACAGCAAGACAAATTAAATGATCTAATCACCCCTTCTGGCCTCAAACCATGTGAAATCATATGAAAATAATAAAAAAAGGACTTGCCTGTGTGACTGCGAACAAAAGGAAATGTTTCTCGTTCAGCTGCAGATAATGATTTTGACATCATCTCTGAACTCTTGGCTTTGCAGATGTCAGAAGCTGAACAGCTTGAGGGAGTTCTGATCTCTGATTCCAGCTTTTATCTGTGGAGGTGGGAGACAAGGAAGCACTAAGTGCAAAGCTGCCAGAAGGGGCTGCTTGAGTCAGCAACTTTCAGCTCTTCCACTGTGATTGTAATTGATTTCAAGTCACAGCTTACTGGGGGAAAAACCACACCATGACCAAGATGCACCTAACCCTGGACTCTGCAGGAACCTGGGAGGAATGCTGCCTCCAGGTTTTCTGGGACTGGGATCTTTGAGAGAGGAAAAAACACATAAGAAACCACTTGGTTTAATAACAACTGTGAAAAAAAATGGGATTCTGAATTGCAGTGGGCATTACAAATCTGCTATCTCAACAGAACATGTAAAAATAAATTAAATGGTAACATAATTGCTCTATATTTTCTATTCTTTCAATTTATTTTGCTTTCATGTTCACTGACACTTTTGCCATGCTGTAGCATTGTGCTTTGAAATGTTCCTGCCCTGCTCCAGGAGGTCTGCTGGGGTGATGTCTCTAGCACAGAAGTCAAAACTCTCTAAATTAATTGCTCCTTTCATCCCCTAATTAGAACCATGCTAATTTCCTTCAACATCATTATTCTATAAAAAGCCACTCTTTCAGCTCCACGTTGTTGATGTGGGAGATGGAAATCAAAAGAGAACCAGTAAAGAGGACAACCACAGGCAGCAAAGTGATTTTACTACTCTGCATCATTTTCTAGGATGTAAAGCAACAAGATTCTTCTGATAACTCCACAAATTGTTGTAAAATTCCCCCTTTCCTGGTGGGAGTCCAGAGCAGCACTTGGCAAACCCCAGTCATGGAAAGTCCTTCCTCAGCTGGCCTATGCCACTGGGTGCTGTAACAAATTTCAGCCTAAAGAGAAATGAAAGTAATCAAAGCCACATGTAGGATATGACATTGAGTCTTAAGTAGTTAGTTTCTGGTTCCTCATACTGAAGCAAGAAGAGATTTAACAGTAGATTTTTCAAAGCTCAGGTTCATTTCTGGGGTTGTTCTGGGATTTCTGGGATTGTTCTGCTCATTGTTAGGTTGACCATGCAGGTATTTTGCAATACATGTTTGGTTTTTTCTGTTTGTTCTGAAATTGAAATGGTTATTTTAAGAAAAGAGCCACCTTTAAAGCTGGAATGTGGAAGGTCAAACATAGAAGAGAGTATTCAATTCAGGAAACAAAGAAGCCTATTTAGAAATTAAGGACCAAATGTGCTTTAAGGCAAATGACTTTTTGAGACAAAGAGCAATACAGTCTTTATTTATTTTCTTATTTCTTTATAGTTGCCATGAGAATATTTTAATAACCTCTGTAGAGTTTAAAATGATGCAGGTAATTGCTTAAAGTAATTTTAGTGCTATTAAAGATAACAAACCTCTTGTGTGAAATACTTTGCTAAGCAACAATCAGCAGAAAAGGGGTAAAGATCTTTTTATTGCAAATTTGAGTTCTTTTTATAGGTGAGCTGAAGTGAGAATATAATTACATTATCTATAAAATAAAAGGTGTGCAGGTATTCAAACACCCACCATCAGTCGTGCGTTGGCTCATGCAGAGAACACAGCAGAATTTTAAGCAGATCCCTTTCTCCCATTCAGCAGCCTGTGTGTGATCTCTGAATCCACCTCCAGTTTGCACTGATAATGTTTAAATTGCAACTTTATTCATCGCAGCACATTCATAATACCTGAAACAGGATTCCTCCCAGATTATTTGGGAGAGAGACTCAGTGGAAGGAGTGAGTATAAATCCTGCCCATTCTGCTTCCATTTTTTTTCCTGACCTCCTTGATTGTGGCTATAAAATAATTTCCTCCTTTTTGGCTCTACTTCATGAAAAACGTGTCAGAGAAGTTGGTCTAGGAGAAGTTTGAGACTTTGAAAAAACAAGTCACACAAAAGCTGGAAGGCCCCAAATGAGCCACAATAAAACTTGTTTCTCTAAGTTATTATGTCCTGCTAATGAGCTGCAAGAATCCTTACAACCTGAATAAACAAACAGAACTTGCATTTTTTGTCTCTTTCAGGCTTGTTTAAGGGATGCAAGTGACACAAGCAAAGCATAATTTCACCAACTCTTAACAGTCAGTTGACAGTCAGGTTTGCCAGGCATTGAAGTTGCTCTGCTTTCCCACAAGAAATCCCAGTTTAAACAGATCCTGGATCTTTTGGGATGTTGGATTTAAAGCCGGGTGGGAACTGGAGGCTGGTTTTTTTCCCCTGCCTTTGTTGTGTTCTTCAGCTCTGGGATCTGTTGCTCCTAAATCATGAGGGGATCTTCAGTGCTAATTGCTCCAAGGAATATGTGAAACAAGCTGAGCAGCAGTTGCCAAAGCAGCTTGGAAAAGGAAAAGAAAACATTAAAATATCAGTTTATCTAGAAAACGCTTCACATTTCTGTGACTGTCAAAGCTCTGTCACCACCTGGGACATGCTTTAGGAGAGTATTGGCCCAGCCACTCTACATTAACTTCTTGCCAAACTGAAAATTAAGGAAGGCTTCTTCCACTTTTTTTTTGTTATGAGCCATTTCTCTCTCCTAAAACAGACCAGAAGAGCATTTCAGAGCCTGCTGCTCACAACAGGAATTTACTTACTTTCCCTGCTTTTCCTTTTCCCTCCCCCTATTTATTTTTTCACCCCCCTGAACAATGTTTCAAGGTGGAAACAGCTATCTTCCAAACTGCTTGAAGGAAGGAAAAAATTCTTTCTTTCCCATTTTCCTCAATGAGCAGGATTGATTTTTTAGCCATTAGCATCTGTGAGCTGCATGTTAATAATGAGCCTGCACAGAATAAGTAATAATGATGGATGCTTTCCACGTGCACATATGGGTGGCCAAGCATTATTTCCTTCCATAGGATCCCTGCAATGGCTCCTACCTACAGGACCTGCCACTTGGGACATATCCATCCCTTCCTGTGCCATCCTTTCACCAGAGCTCAATGTAGGAGGTGACATCAGTTCACAGAATTGATGCCTAATCACCATGATTTGGGGAATTTCCCTTCCTTTTCTTATTTATTTTTGACATAGGAAGAACTGTGTTCTTGTAGTTTTCCCTCCTGATCTGGTCTCAAGCAACCAAAAGGGTAAAATTCCTTTTTGGTTGCTTTGGTTTGGTATTTTGGGGGTTTTTTTTATGTAAAGCTTTATCTCCGAATATTTGCCTCATGCAGATGTTCCTGACTAGGGCAAGCAGCCCCTAGGAAAGTCACAGAGCTATTTGTATTAAGTAATGGGAAAAAAAAATACAATTGAAATTTGTCAAGATATTCCTTCACTCCACTCTCTAGGAAAAAAAAAAAAATCAGCCCTGAAGAAGAACTGAATAATATGTGCTGTAATGACTCAACAGTTCTTAATTTTACAGATTGGTATTTCTGCCAAAGTAAGGAGTCAGTGAGGAATTGCTGGGTGCTCTTTCTCTTCTCATTCACATCTAAACCAGTAAATGTGCACTGGTGGATCGAGCTAAGCATCCTCCTAACTCACTGCTCAGTCTCATTTGAGAATTACTCAAATTACTCAACTGCTGCACAGCATTATCCTGGACAGCAAAGGGTGGGGAGGGATCTGACCCAGCACTGCTGCACAGCTCCAGAATCAGACATGCTTCCCCAAGGAACAGCTTCTCTCAGAAGGGTTTCACTTGCTCCTGTCACAAGTGTTTCCCAGGGAGAGATCTGAGGCATAAGTCTCCAGAAACAAGGCAAAGGACTTGTTAGAGGAATTTGATCCTGAGCAGTGAAGCAACGATGTCAGTGACAAGGACTGATGGGAATGTGCCTTCACCTTCTGTCTCTGTTCTTGGAGAGACTCAAAAGGCTTTTCAGTCCCCAAAAGCTAAGTTTTAATAAAATACAAGTTAAAATAGTTAACTTTTCTAACAGAGGAAGCCCAAAGAGAGTAGATTAATCATCACTGAAATGAATGAAGCAATGCAATAGTTCCTCCCTGCTCACCATGCAGGTGATTGCTGAGGCTGCAGGTGGAGGACAAAGCTCTGGCTGAGATCTGGATAACTGGATGGATGTGGAAAACTGCTAGGGATGACACAAGGAAGTGCTGAATGTATTAAACAACAATGTGAGAAGCCAATAAATCTGCAGATAGTGCTGTGGGGAGTGGCCAGATTGGTTGGGTACCTGGATGGGAACACCAGGGACCTTTTGAGGATCCAAGTGTGGCAAGGCAACAGCAGCACCTGGGGAGCTAAATCAGCTGTGCTGCAAAAAATGATATTGCAAATATCAGAAATAGCAAATAACCATATCAGAAACAGCAAGTTTGGGGGTGGACACAGCAGAATTGTGACCACAGGGGAAAAAAAAAATGAGTAGGTGTGGGTTGGTTACTGGGGAAGGAATAAGGGTGAAAAGGAGGGAAGTGGAGCATCCATTGTATCCACACCTTTCTTCCATAATCAGGAGGGACTTGGGATGTCCATGGGAACAGTGGTGGAGGAACATGGGGATGCTCCCACCTAACACCAGCACCCCTTCACAACCCTTTAATGGGCAAGAGAAAGCAAAGATTGCTTTGCATATCTTTGCCAGATGAAAATCTCTACAAAATTGAAATATTCTGGCAACTTTTATTTTTCCACCTGTCTACCCATGCTCAGACTATCCACTCTCCTCTTCCCAAAAGGATAAATTTGAAACCTACTGCCAAAATCCAGTGGAAGTCTGGTTTCTAGAGTGGGGGTGATGGTGTTTGTGAGGCTGTAGCCACAAGAGGAAAATCTTGTGAACAAAGTCAAGGCAGGAACTGTGGATTTGGAGATCACCAGGATGTCCCACTCTGCACACCAGGCACGCACACACACCCCACCAAAACAAAATTCTCAGTCTTGCTAAATAATTTTTAGTAATGTTCTCCTGGTTAATTTTGGAGTGGAATTTTCTTCACTGCAATGCAGGTACAATATTCAAATATTCCCTCCTCCTTTTGGCCCTAATACACTCCCTGCTTTGTAGTGACTGACACAACCTCAAGTACAGCAAAAACAGCAGCATTTCCAGCTTTTTGCCAGCTATAATTTACTTTACAAAGGAGCAGCTCCATGGCCATTTTGAGAGGCCTCCTGACTCTGTGAGGTGACTTTGCCTGGGGAAAAATGTCAGTATAGGACAGAGAACCCATCCTACCCAAACAGGTCATGTCTTAAAGTTTGTCTTTTGTGTGTGTGTGGCTTTTTGTGCTTTTATTTTTCCCTGTTATTTTTCTTCCTAATTTTCAAATGAAGAAGAATAACCAAGTTACTAAGCAATGGGTAATAACTCTCACTTTACATCCCCATCAAAGTGCTGGTAATTGTCCCCTCCTTCCTCTGAAAATAAGACACAGAAGCAATAAGGTCTGGAGGTAAGATTGTAAGTACCAATAATTATTTTTTTCTATCCACTGACAGATTGGACCTGACAGTCACCATTGACTTATGTGCCACTTGAGCAGGAGTTCTGGTGTCATTTGCAGGGACGTGCTTGATGAGGCTTTTATGAACAATTACACAATGGTGTAATTTAGAGCATTAATCTGCAGCCTGCAGCAGGACACACACAGCAGAGTGGCACAGGAAAACAGGGGAAATCAGGAAAGCACAGCACTGCCCAGGCAGCTGAGAGGCTGGGCAGGCAAACCACACGAGATCCACTCTGAGAGCTGAGGAAGGCTGTCCTCACCTTGGAAGTTCATTCTAATGCTGAGAGCCAAATTAACACTGGCCACTCTACCTTTGGAAGGCAGAGCTTGAGCATTTATGAAGCCACGGTAAGTTTATCAACATTTAAGTTCTTCAACTCACTCCCCATTAAATCTTTCCACCAAAAGCCATAATGATGATGGCTGTCATTATTATTATTATTATTATTATTATTATTATTATTATTATTTGTCATCACAGCAGCAGCATTTTGTGAGCAGCCAGGGGCTCAGTTGTATTGCAAAGTTTAACCCTAACTTGTATTGATCCAGTTCTCAAACCAAAAGCCATTTCTGAGATTTTTAGGTTATTATTTTGTACGGATCAAAGAACTGTGGGCAGCACTTGAGTCACCCCTCTGCAGGGGAGTTGTCATGGACTGTTTTAAACCTACAGTTCATGGACTGAGACATCTGCCAGAGCTTGTGCTGTCAGTCAGGTCAGAGACTCCTTTTCTCTCAAGAAACTCCTGAAGAGCCCCCAAAGCCAGCAAAAGTCTCACAGTGACTCCCAGTGCACATCAGCCATGAACCAGATCCAGGCTCCAGGATATGAAGAAGAAAAACTCAGCTGACCTGGAATCTGGCCCACCCATCTCCTCTCACCCACCGGGGCTCAGGTGACACAACCACACCACAACTGTGGGTCAAACTCCCTCTGTCAGGGGCTTGGGGAGCAAAGCAACACAAGTTTCAGCCCCTGAGGTTTGAAAGAAAATGAGCACAAAACAATATGCCACTTCTGGACCAAAAGTCTTATTAGGCTCTCATGCACAGGCAGGTATCACTGATACCTGCTGTCTTTTTCAATGAAAAAATGGCCAGTTTTCTATGGTTAAAAAAAAAATAAAATAAAATATGAAAAGTATGGGTTTTGTCCAGAAAAATCTCGCTAAAAAGAGGAAGCCAGCAAGCAGCTGCAGGTGGATACCAAGGTCAGGGAGATCCTTATGGGCTCTGACTGGACTTGCAATTTCCCATTGCTTGTCAGCCTGAAGGTGTTTATGGACACCATTTCCAACCTCTTCATTTTCCCACTTCACTACAAACAGAAAGTGAGCACCACCCTCAGTCTTCTGAACTTCTCTGTCCCAAACTGCTGCACAGTCCTGTCTGGTTGTTTTGTATTAAATTTCACCACATCTCTGTTGCACAGGATTTAGTGGGAGCTGCTTCAGAAGAGGCTGAAGTGTTGTCTCCACGTTATTCCTCTGTTTTATACATATAAATTCTAACACATTACTGAATTTCCATTATGTTCTCCTTTCACAAATGAGGAAAGTGGCTCAGAGCTGTGAAACTGCCCGAGGGTGTAATGGAACACTACAAGATCTGAGTTTCTCTGTTTCTAGTCCCATACTTAACAGCAATTCACAAACAAAAGTTACTGAGCACCCAACATCTCTCTCCCCAGCACCAAAAAGAGATGCTGAGCTTGTCACTAATGTATTCTTACTGTGCAGCCCTTTTTGCTGCCAGTGGGCCATTGCAAAGGGAATACCCTCCAGTCGAGTTGCTTTGAAAGCTGTGGCATAAACTATAAGTAGGTGATCACAAAAAAATTAATTAAATCCCCTTGGCACCCACTGAAAAAATAATCAGTGTTCTTTTTGTAGCAGACTTGACAGGTTTATAATAAGAAATGTTTCATTAAAGCAGTAAAGCTCATTGTCTGCAAATGTTGTAAAGTAAAATAAATGAGAATTAAAACTAAATCTTTATTAAGTTTTGATGAAGATTCTGTCCTTGAGCTGTAAATCCAGGGCATTCCTCTCCTAGAAAACCACTAGGAATGATGTATATGATGTACCACAGATGGAATATTTTCCTAGATAATGAAATCACTGAAAACTGTGGGTGAGAGTTAGAGTTTAATTTGTTCTACCTCTTCCCAAACTGCCAAGTTCAGGAACCCATGGATGACCTTGCATGTGCAAGGATGAAACCCAAGTTCCTCATGGCCAACAAAACAGACAGGTCCTTCCACAATGAACTTCATTTGTTCAGGAAACCTGAGAGGGAGGCACAGAGCTGAAGTCAGCTGAGCTGTACCCTGCCCCAAAATCCACCTGTCAGCCTTGGTAAGACCTCTTTTAACTCAAGGTGGGCACCTATGTATTTCCAGGCACAGGTAAAGAGATAGCAAAGCATTTTAGAAAGAAATTAAATCATTCTATATCTAGGAAAGGGCAAGGCTGAAATGGGAAATGTGGTGGAAAACTGGTGAGAGGATGAGATATGGGTGAAAAATGATTCTTCTGAAATGAGGCTTCCCCTGCCTGGCAAAGAGAGCTGAAGGGACCTAATTCCTCTTGGTTCATAACAAGAGACAGAGAAAAGGACCCTGAAGCTGAAGGAAAACGCTGACAAAAAGAGAAATTGCTGGGAAATTGATCATTAATATATTTAAACTGGCAATTAGAAACAACTTCCACTAAGTCAAATCCCAGCTGGAGATTAAAGAAGAGAGAAAAAAAAAAAAAAAAAACCTCTTTAATGACAGAGCTTCACACTCTCTGAGAGGAGGGTATGAGGTGCTGGTTTTTATTACAGACAACTCGACACATGAGACCAATTCCAACCTCATTCTGCTGTGCTCTCCAGCACTGTCAATGCTGTCATCATAGCAACTGAAAATTGAGGGCACTCAGCATCCCCAGTCCCAGATTCGAGGGCAGCAGAGAACTCCAAGGCTCAAATTTGCTTTTTTCAGTTGCTGAAAGTATTTCCTCAACACAATCCGAGAAGAGCCAGCTGGGCAGGGCATCCCTGGCCCTTTTCATTTCCTTCAGAAATAATTTCTCAGAAAACATGTTTCCATTTTACAGTGGAGTCCCAGGGAAGTCCTGGATCTGCTGTTCTACTTTTCTCACCTGCCCATGCAAACAGAATTTAGCTGCTGCTAACTGGGGCTGCAGTGGCTCCCTTTGGAAGGATTACAATGACAGCAGAAGAGGCTGATGAAAACTGTGACAATTCCCTCTTCCCCCAGCTGATTTGGAGCAGCAAACGTTAATGTTAAAATGTACAAATGGCTCTGCATGCAATTTTAATATGATTATCATATGAGAAAAAGAAAGACCATCTGTGGAAGTAGGAGATCTTAATGGGAGATTTAATTTGCTTCATTTATCTAAGGGGAGATACACGTGTTTCAGGAGCTCCAAACCAGTTACGTTGACACCTTTGCTGTGCTAGAATTAATGGTTTGCTTGATGGAGGGTGCAGCACACCTGAGGGATTGTAGCTGTCATAACCCCCTCTGAACAGGGAAAAGCAAAGTTATAAATCACCTTTATCACCAAGATGATGATTAAGGACAGAAAGTAGCATTTTAGCACAAGAAAGGGATGAATGACTGTTGCAAGACCCAAAGGCCTCAGACCATAAAACAAATAACTGTGATTAAGCAGATCAAAAGTCTTTAAATTATCCAGGGCCATAAGGACCAAATTAAACCCCAAACCATTTAAGGAAATGGGCTCCATAACATTTCTTGTTATGAGCATCTTGGCGGGTGTTCAAGAACCTCATTAAGAAATGGGAGAGACAAATCCACTTTATTAAGACAAAAAGATCAGGTTATTTTGCATTTCTGTGTCAGGGAGAAAGTCAGCAGCAGGGACAACCGTGGTTCTGACTAAGCACAACCCATCCAGGCACAGGTGGTGCCCAGAAGGGGCTCCAGGGCTTGTACATCCCATCTTCCACATCCACCTTAACATCACTTAACTTCTTTTGCCTTCCTTTTCCTTTTGCCTTCCTTTTCCTTCTGCCTTCCTTTTCCTTCTGCCTTCCTTTTCCTTTTGACATCCTTTTCCTTTTGCCTTCCTTTTCCTTTTGCCTTCCTTTTCCTTTTGACATCCTTTTCCTTTTGCCTTCCTTTTCCTTTTGCCTTCCTTTTCCTTTTGCCTTCCTTTTCGTTCTGCCTTCCTTTTCCTTTTGACAGCCTTTTCCTTTTGATAACCTTTTCCTTTTTATAACCTTTTCCTTTCGACTTCCTTTTCCTTTTGCCTTTCTTTTCCTTTTGATAACCTTTTCCTTTTTATAACCTTTTCCTTTTGACTTCCTTTTCCTTTTGACTTCCTTTTCCTTTTGATAACCTTTTCCTTTTGACTTCCTTTTCCTTTTGACTTCCTTTTCCTTTTGACAACCTTTTCCTTTTGACTTCCTTTCCATTGTCACTGCCAGCAGAAATTGGCAAGGGTTTTCTAATCAAACTGTGTTTTAAAATGCCATTTTGTCCATATTCAAGCCTATGTAAGGGGGATAGAGCTAATTCCTAAGATCATCTTTTTTTTCCTGAAAATTTTAAATTAGCATTCAAATCTTCCAGAGGAAACCAGAAGGGTCAAGAACAGCTTGTTTATTGACCTATTTCATACAAAAGGAGATGCAAGAAAGACCATCCTGCCTAGGGATGTCTCCCAGTGGGATATCTACTGTGATGCATCAATGAAAAAGAGAAAGTAGGTGATGACAGTCCTTGCCAGCATCCCTAAAAAATCCTCTGTGCTCTTGCCTACACTCCATTTTGTGTTTGTTATACAAGGACTTCCTTGCAAAAAAAAAAAGCAAAAGTAAAACTCTTACATATATCTGTAAATAATAATGATCAAATATATGTGTATTATCTCAAAGAGCACAGCTGTTCTCTAGCAGTTTCCCTCAGCACAAGTTACCAAATTTCCTTCTCTTAAGTTACAAGAAAGGCAGAGAAATTTTGCAGTCACTGACCCTGTCTGGAGCTCTCCTTTCCAGAGGCATTGAGATGACAAGGTGAGATGTTCTTCACTGGCACTGCTGCAATTTATCCTGAGCCTTGAGAGGTGTAGAGGTGAAAGAGCAACTCAACGAGGCTTGTACACCACTTTAATCCTTCAAGTGCTCTTGGAAAAGCAGGAGCAGCTTAGGAAGGCACAGATTTGCTCTCCAGAGCCAGAGCAAGTCATGTCAGTGCAGATGGAAGGAGGGGAGAGGGGGGCACATGGATATTCCTCACAGCATTTAACCCAGACTACACCCAGACAGAGGTTTTCTGAACCCCTATAAGGCAGGACTCCTTAAAGCTGCTTTTACACTGGATTTTTTCATGTCCAGAGAAGAGAAGAGAGCTTGTGAAGGAAGCACAAGTCTGATGAGCAGCAGCTCAAGAAACTGGGGATGTTTAGCCTGGAGGAAAAGAGGTTCAAGGAGACTCACATTGCTCTCTGCAACTCCCTGACAGGAGGCTGCAGCCAGGTCAGTTTGTTTTCCCAGGTGACAAGGGACAGAATGAGAGGAAATGGCCCCAAATTGCTCCAGAGGGGATTTAGATTGGATGGAAGAAAAACTTCTTCACTGAAAGGGCTGTCAGGCACTGAACAGGGTGCCCAGGGCAGTGGCTGGAATCATCAACCCTGGAAGTGTTCAAAGGATGTTTAGCTGTGGCACTTGGGAACATGGCTTAGTGGTGAACACTGAGGTGCTGGCTTAATGGTTGGGCTCAGTATTAGAGGTCTTTTCCAACTTTGATGATCTTGTGATTCTGTGTGAGCTCTACAGCCCTGGTGACCCAGGCTGAGTGACCTTGGTGACTTTGGAGGGGGCTGTGGCACCCCCAAAGGTAAATTGTGTGAGAGGAGCACAGGGCAGATGTCTTGGGTTGCAATACAGGATGTGACCAGAAATGTGAATTCTGTCACCATCTGTTGCAGCCGGGTGGGGCAGTGACCCTTATCTCCTGGCACATATTATCTGCTAATGGGCCATCTTTAAACCAGCTGGGGCAA
>JAOTQP010001652.1:63651675-63679521 GCA_026413545.1 Cichladusa arquata | reverse complement strand
AACACCCTGACTGACTGACGGGTGTCAGCTTGGATTCTGACTCTGTCAGTGTTTTGGGATTGTTCTTTGTAATACTGCATTTCTATTTTAATTTCCCTAGTAAAGAACTGTTATTCCTAGTTCCCATATCTTTGCCTGAGAGCCCCTTAATTTCAAAATTATAATAATAATTTGGAGGAAGGGGGTTTGCATTCTCCATTTCAAAGAGAAGCTTCTGCCTTTATTGGCAGACACCTGTCCTTCAAACCAGGACATCATGTTCCAGCCTCTCCCAGGGTCAAGGGAGCACAGCTGAGATGCAATCCTGCAAAACCTCTGCCAGGACACCTGGAAATCAAACTTCAAATCCAGCATCAGACCTTGGTGGAGCACTGAAGTTTGAAGCATTTAACCACAGACAAACCTCCTGCACCGAAATAAATATCACTTTTAAATCATCTTTAAACAGTGCAGCAGCCAAGGCTGGCACACAGAGCCCTTCCACGCAGGACTGCAGCAGAGAGGGGCTGTCCTGCTCTCACTTTAAATGCTTCCCAGCAATCTGCTTTTCTGAAAAACACTCCAAAACAGCCTCTGGTATCCAGAAGGAAGTTTTTCTGTGTAATACACTACCCTCTGCTGCTCACACTGCTAATTGCACTGCAGCATTGAAATTCCTGTGCTCTGAGCTCTGTAGGGCAGAGCTGGTGTTAGGTGGTATTCCTGACATTAATCCTAAAGGCTGTGAGTTGTTAATTGCTACAATCAAAATGAAGTAATAGCTTGTCTGCTCATGATAACTGGATTTATTTAGAAGGCATATCTACATTCTATCTGAACTTTCAGGGTTTTTTTTCCTTTCCTGAACCAGAATTTGTTCTTTGCAGAAATTAAGGGCAAAGACTTTCTGCAGCAGATTGTACTGGGAGGTTCGTGGAGCCACAAACATCAGTACATGCAAAATGTGTTTCCAAAGTGGATTATCTGTCAGTCCAGTCCTTCTGATTCAGCACAGGACATGAAGCTCATCACATCAACTACCAAAAAACAGCTTTCTTTCAGAAAATAATAAAGTGAGGATAATTTAAGGACAGCTGGTGATTGGCAGTTTTGGATCACACCCTCATATATTTATTTGATGTAAAATGTCCACAGAGAGGCACACAGACCCATTTATCCCAGGTCCCTTCCTTCTTCCTCTCAGTGCCTGGCACAGGTTGCTCTGCTGCCTGCACCCTCCCATGGGGGCGAGGCAAAGGAAAGGGAAATGTGGGATCGCTGCTGCTTCTCAGGGAGGAAGGAGAGCTCACTCTCACATCTCCTCTGTGTGAGGACCTGCAGAGCATCCCACCTCAGCCCCCTCTCACTTGAAAACCACCCAGTCAGAGCAGCTGCATGTAAATGGATGTTTCTGTGGAAGTTGCTGCAGGAATTGCTTCTCCATTTTTGCTGCAAAATGGAATGGCACCAAACTCTCCTGCCTCTCAAGAGTCACCCACAGGCTTCTGACAAGGATGGGAGGAGTAAAAATAAAGCCCAGGGCTGAGCGTAGTCTACCTGCAAGGCCTGGGCTGACAATACAGAGCATGAAATCAGTGTATCAAGGTCTTTTGGCTGCTGAGTGCCTCTGCAGTCGTTGCTCCCAACTACTCTGGGATGGATCATACACAGACACCAAGGCAACTTGCTTGGTTCAGTACCCTGAGCAACTCTTCAGAAGATGTTTCTGGTTTTCAGACTCACAGAACCTCAATGACTTTCTTATTGTGTTACCTCCTACCACTGATCCAGAATCTATTCCCAATGAAGCATTTTACTGGCATCTCTTTACTGGAAGGAGAAAGATGACTCTGGATGGGCTGAACAGCCATGCCAGAAGGAGAGATACGTACACCTCTCCTCTAATGATGCTAGAAGGTTCCCTAGAAGCTCAGATTCTGCAGAAGAAGGAGTTGAAGCAGGGGCACTTTCAGCACACCTCACTAAGGGTGTTGCAGCCACCCTTAGACTCATTTCTGAAGATTTCAGTGACAAGTGATTAACTCAATGCTTGGGCAGAGTCCCCTTGAAGGCTAATGAGCTTTAAATGCACAGGCAGTGGGAATTCATTCTCCTTGCTAAGCCAGGTGCATGGATTATTCTTGGTTGATTCAGGACCATGTTCACAAGAATAAAACCAACTGAACCCACTATATTTTGTGTGACCCTGCTCAGAAGAACTTGTGAGGATTTTCCTTCTAATTGAAGAATTGAATTGGTTATAATCAACTTTCATTCCATCTGATTCTTTCATCCTGATTCCTGCAGAGCAGCCCAACACCTTATAACAATGGGAATAGAAACAACTGAGAGTCTGTTATTAATTACTTGTGGGAATTGATTTCTTCTTAGCTCAATATTGACCATTTTAGGAGGATTTTTTTGTTGCAAGAGGTAGGAAAAATTGCAGGTAGGTGTGTCATTGGTTCTAGTGCCATTCTTGTACATAACTATCTCTTTGTCTCACAAGATACCATTGCCTAATGCATGCAAAAAAAAAAACAACGGGAAAATATTGCTTTTAATTGAGTGAACAGGAAGATGGTCTGCTCCCTCAGCCCTCACATGAGAGGCATGAGATATTTGCCATGACAAGGATCAAAAGCATTCAGCCTGCAACTGAAATAGCTCATGAAAAGTCTTAAAATGCAACAGGACACAGTGCAAGGCCAGGCTCTCTTGTGGATTGGACTCTCTGGCAATGCAATTCTCTGTGGATTTACCCAGGAGTACTTAAAGCCCTCACACTGCCTTTTTTCTCCTATTCTGGAGATTAGGAATGAATTCTCATGTCTAACTGGACACTTCTTATGCCTTTTGGGTATCATTCCTACCAATTTTTGGTTTAAAATTTATGGCAAGACATATGCAAACAGTCAGCAAGCCTGGCCTCCTTAGGAAGTCAGGCTAAATATTCAATTAACAAGCCAAACAGCATGAAACTCTACCTTGAAACTTCAGTAACTTATTAGCTTTTCCTTTGCAGGTGCTGAAGACAATTAAATTCCCAATGTTGAAGCCCTAGTCAGATACTGAAAAGCAGCCAAACTCCTAAGGCTGGGGCACTGGAAATAATCTGTTTCCCTGCCACAACCAGAAGAAAGTTAGCAACCAATTTAAGTTTCAAGGCAAGCTGCTTTCATGTGCATTGTTCATTTATCTGTCTTTGCTAGATAGGTTTCTGCTTCCTCTCAGTCCTTAGCTCGTACAAGGCTGCCAAGGAGGAGAATGATGTGGTATGAGGAGGAATTGGAAGGAGTCTCAGACTGCATAAAAGTGTTTGTTTTAGAGGCAGAGACAGAGAGGCTGAATCAGGTCCACGCTGCCAGATTACAGCAGTCAAACACACTCTAAGCTGACACTATAAAGAAAGCCATCAGCCCACCTAATCCAGGGACAGGCCACAGCATAAACCAGGCTGTTGATGCTGTATGGGCTGTGCCTTGTGGTTGCACTGCTTAGAAGAAATTCAGATTTAGCTGTGCCAGCTCTGCCACCCTTGGCCATCTGAGCCTCAGGTTCATGTGCTTGAAAATTTGTCTGTAAAGGGGAAAACAAGATGCCAGCTCTCTGCAGACCACCCTGCAAAGGGCCAAGGAACCAGCCTGCCATAATAATTGCCCTTCTAATAACCTCCTGTTTAAGGAAAAACTCAGGCTGTTGCAGCCATTTACCCTGGTGAGAGTCCTGGAAGGTTGACAACCTTTCCCATTCCCTGTGAAACCCTTTAGCTCAGCCCAGTGTGTGGTTACTCAAGTCTTTCTGTAAGTCTCTATAATTCAGGGGCTGCTGCTTCTCCCCCTGGGTGGGCTGTAATCCTCTGCTGGCTGATTCTGCCCCTCATCCATCTGTGCAGGCTTCAGCCACTTCAGCAAAGCTCTTTGGAACAAAGTAGATGTTAGAGTGATTAAAAGATAAACCATTAGTCATTTACTAATGATTCTAACTTCAGCTCCCAGAATATTTTTGGGTGTTTGACTAATGACTGAATTTCAGTTGGAGGATTAATTCTAGAGATATATGTCCACTCATTTCCCCCTCCCTTCCAGCAGAGGTTTTGAATCCTCACAGATCTTAAAACATAGATGATAATTTCCTTCCCATCATAGTACAGAATGTCTCAGGGCTAAGATATGAGAGCTGTCCAAAAATTTGGAAGGAACAAGTTTGGAAACACCCAGGGGAGACCCAGGCAGCTCAAGGCCAACAAGTCTCTGCACAAAGGGTCAGGACACCGATCTCTGCTCTGTGGTGACAGTGACAGGAGTAGCCTGGAGCTGTGTCAGGGCAGGTTTAGGTTGGATATCAGGAAAAGGTTCTTCCCCCAGAGGGTGTTTGGGCACTGCCCAGGCTCCTGTTCCCCTGCCAGGGGATGGGGTGCACAGACAGAAACAGCAACTCCTGAAACATCTCCTCTAGGACACAGAGCTCACTTGTTGGGCACACACTCTCATCAGGTCAAGAAACTGTTTGAAACTGTTTGAAACTGTTTGAAAGTCTGACCAACTTCTGCAGATCAGTTTCTATCCATGGAAATTTGACACCTCAGGGTTTTTGTTTGGTTTTGGGATTTTGGGAGTGATGATGCTTTGTTGGGCTTTTTTTTCTCCCCACAGAGAATTCTAGCTGGGATGGTATTTCTTAAAAATTCACCATTATTTCCAGCTGTGCAATCTGTGATCATGTCATGATGCTTCAGTATTAGCATATGCCTATGTAACATTTCTAATTAATATTGAATGTTTGGGTGTTGTTTATTTACAGAGCTCAGGAGCATGATAACAGACCCATTTAACCACAGAACCACCAGTCAGCAAGAATATTCTTCATAATTACAGCCTTTTCCCAATCCAAACACCTGTTTCTCATCCTTTAATTTGTATCTGCATGCCAAACACTGTCACGCTGAAATCCAGAAGAACAGCACTAAACAAACACCTCTTCACTGGTCCTGTGGAAGCAGCTCCCAGTCTCAAAGGTCACCTTGGAGAAATAAAGAAAGGTTGTGTGTCATGGAGGGAGAAGCAGGTGAGCTGCAAGATCTGGTGGCAGGGAAAGGCCACTGCAGTGAGAGTTTAAGAGTTCCACAGAGTGAATTTTCACACTCTTGTTAAGACCCCTTTAGAGCACAAAGCCACATGCCTGCCCCTGAGAGCAGCATGCAGCTTTCCAAGATCCCAAGGACAGCCAGCAGTTCACAGATCTTAATTCAGCTCCTGATGCTTTGTGTGTCTCCAGCCAAACTGCATTTGGGAGAAAAACCTTTCCCTTGCAGTACTGACTGCAACATCCTCATCCACAGCAACTGACCTCCTGGTGTTCCTTCATCCCTCTCTGCATCACTGCAGTGACAGCTTCAGAAGGTGACTGAAACTTGAAGGGAACAGAGCTGGTGATGCCTCCAAATACTTGCTCAAGCAGCAGCTGTGAGGTTATCACAGCTTCAGAGGGTGCAAAGCTTTAGACACTGACTTCCTAGACCCACATGCATATCAGTTCCAGATTTCTATGCATTCAGTTAGGCCATGAAAGTATTTAGATCTCAAAGTAGAATCACCACAGCCACTAAAAGTACTTGAGCATTGATAATTAGCAGGGAATTCCCAAATTCTGTTGTGCTGAAGTGTTGGGTAAGTCTATGGGAGCTGTCTGGAATTTTCCACATATATTTAGAAGATACATTATCAAAGATTTGCCCTTTCAGACAGCAGCTTTTGCCACCACTCCTCACTGTGACCTGCAGCTACCACAGGAGCCACACTGCCCTAGTTCACACTGTCATATTTCCATCATGCTGCAATCAGAGTTATTATAAACACAATGGGCCTTCTGAGGGTGTAAAGGATGTTTCTAACTCCTGTTTGCAAGATGAAGAGGCAACACTCAACAAACAGAGTTAAGGTGCAAAGGTCAAGTCATACACATTTCTTCCTGAACAGATTTGTACTGGAAATGAGGAGTGTCCAGATAACAGAGCACTGATCTAGTAGAGCCAGTGAAGAAAAAAAACTGAGTTTGATTTTAGACCTTGGTGTGTGGACTCCTCTACTCAGCTTGGCTATGTGGCACAGAAGCACCTTGAAGTTGACAGGGGGTAACAACATTTCTGCCAAGGGAAGATGCTGTTTGTGAATTCTTTTCCTGACTCCTCCAGATTTTACAACATTTTTCAGAGGCTGGAAACAGCTGAAGTGCTGTCATTAGCAGTAAGCAGCCAAAGAAAAGGAAGGAGAAAAAAATGGAGCCATTCTTCTAACCATATGTCTGTTCCCCAGGTCTGTCTAGAGAGTGCAATTACCAATAGATAATCACTCAATTTAGAAATGTTAGACCCTGTAGGCAGCTTTCATGACTGAACACAAGGGATGTGCAGTATTAAATAGTTACTCTGCCTCAAGAGATAATTCTCAGTAACAGTGGGTCAGAAATCGTGGCTGCAATCGAATCCAGGTTTTACATCTTGGTCTAATAAAAATATATCAGGTGCAGTTTAGAAGAGGAAAAAGAAGCTGGCATGCAAGCAGACATAAACCAGGAATTTTCCCTTCACATCTCCCTGCCCATCTTTTTTTGTTTGCTCTGCATTAGAGAAACGGGAGGCTGAGACCTTTTGCCTCTTTGCTGTGATGAATTTATTGCCAGGTGGGTCCTCCTCAGAGCTCTACCAGCTCTATGGGCAGAGGAGAGGGGGAAAGAAGTTCAACCTTCCCCCTTGGAAGCTTTCCCTATCCAGAGATGTGTCCTCCTTCTTCCCAGGTACCTCATTCCTGCTGAGTTTCAGCTTTTATATTTTTCAGATCCTGCACTGCATTAGTGTATAAATCTGAACTTCATATGGAGTGTAGTAAGTTCTCATCACAGTTTGGTCAGACAAAACAAACCTTTCCCAGATGGGAGCCAAGATCATCATCTCAGCCTCAGGCCCAAAAAGTATAAACAAAAGGGAATTGGGGGGGCAAACTGAGGGATTGTGACTTTATTACCTGAAGCTGTAATTGGACAATTAACCCCTGATATGTAAATAGACCGAATTTACATCTGTCTGAAAAACTGTGGCTGTGATCCACCTTGGGTGTGGCCCCTGCCAGGCCCCTGCACTGCCCACGGTGTATCCTTTGAAGGCATTTCAACAAATACCTCCCTTATTTTCTGTGTAGCCTCTGTTCTAGGCAGCCCCTCCAAGGCACCACTGCCTCTTGGAAGGGGTTGCTGCAGCTGGAATGGAGCTAAGGGATGGTGCTGGAGCCCTGGCAGCCAATGCAGAAGGGAGGGAAGGTCCAAGGCTGGCCCTGCAGCTGAGCCCAGAAAGCTCATGGCACAGGTGCCTTTCCTGCTGAGACAGAGCAGAGCATGACCAAGAGCAGATCTTCTCTTTCTTGTCCCTTTGGTCCATGCCTTTGTATCCCAGGACTTTGGAGCAGGGCCAGCACCAGCACTGGGTGTCTGAGCCTTGGTCCCTGCGAGGAGACCTTGCCATCAGTTTAATCTTCAAGCCCCACTCAACAGCAGCCCAGTAACCCTCTCCAGGTAAGAGCCAGCAGGATGGATCTTTCCAAAGTGCTGAAAGACACTTCTGCAAACCAATTTAGTCTCCTGAGACAGAAAGACATAAGGAAAGAGCAAGTTTGCCCTGCCCCCATCCAGACAGCTTTATTTGTGCTCTGGGTAGATTTGTCACAGTCTCCTGACTAATGCCCAAAGCACTCAGTGCCCAGAGAGGGAGGCACCAGGATACAAAACTAAAACCCCAGTGTCAGTTTTAACACCCCACATCCATCATTACTGCTGCTTCTGAGAAGGAAAGTGGGCTGACTACAAGCAGCAAAAAGAGAGCAAGGTCCTGCTCCCCAAAACCATAAAAATAATCCCCTCTCAATCTCCCACCAAGAGCCCTGTGAAGTTCAGGTGAAAGCTCTTAGGCTCAGAAAGCACAGCTGGGTACATTTTGGCAATACCAAGGACCTTTCCTGGGATAGTCCCACCTTGATCTTACAGAAATCCAATTGTTTTGGCCCAGATAAATCCCACTGAAGCTCTGACACTGCATGCTGAGAGTGCACAATCTGAGCAGCATTTCCCAGCCCCACGCTGCTCTCAGAGGTCCTGCAGCACCAGCCCTGCTCCAGCCTGAGTCACAGCACTGCACCCACATTTCTCCTGCCCTGTGCCCTCCTCCTCCTTCCAAAGGCAGAGCAGATGACCAATTTCAACACTGATGTATTAAAATACATCTAAAGACTGGTGAGTTCCTGCCTGGAAGGGCTTTCCTTTGAGGAATTTTATCAGGAGTTACATGAGAAGCAAGCTTGGGTGATCAGGATGGATGGACTCACCTTCAACAAATGTTATTTGGGCTCCTCTTGCTAAGGCAGCAGGGCAAAAAGCCTTGAGATGTATTCATTGCTTGAGCTGGGAATAAGTTTTTATCTCAGGAACTCTTTGACATCTACAATTCTTAGTTTGTTCACAAGACAACCACTTTCAACTTGGCATAGTTAGAAATCAATGAGCAAGGTTAAAATGACGTTGTAACTCAACATTTTCGTGCCATAAATGTGACTGTAGTTATGCTAAATCCCTGGAATATGGTAGCCTGAATTTACTGTTGAGTCACAGCAGTTAATTCATGGATATTGCTCTGGCTGGTTTAGAGGTAAAAGGGTTTTTAAGAACAGCACCCTGGAGCAGTTCCCCCACGGCTGTCATTCATCCTCCATCCAGCCTGCCAGGCTCTGAGTGTGCTGAAAGAGACTTTGATTTCAGCAATAAAAATAGGTAGCTGGAATTTTGCTTATTTTGTTGCTGTGTAAGCACAGCTCCCCTGAAATGATGTTGTGTGTTTCAAAGCCATCAGCTTGGCAAACGTGTCTTTAGCTTCATGAAGGAAGTGGAACTGACTTGCTTCTTAAAAAAAAAACAGCAGTCACTTCATTTTTTAACCTTTTATTACTGTTTATACAAAATTCATTCATGATAATTAGCATTAATATACATGCAACCAGCTTTGCAAGCACTTTATATCTACAGCTGCCCTGCCTCTTTTTCCGTGGTAAAAATACCCCCCACAGGTCCCTATGAATTTGGAAATCATCTGTAATTTATGCCACTGGGTTAAGAAACATGAGGAAAAGCAGGAAGTCAGACACCACGTGAGCTCAACAACATCATGTGCCTTGATTATGATATAAAACCCACCTCAAAGAGAGATCATTATGATAAATTGTTTTTTTTGGTTTTTTTTTTTTTTTTTTTACTCAAACCTAAGTTGAAATAACTCATTTTGAGTTACACTGGGAAAAAATAACTCTATTTTCACAACTACCATCACTGTGGTTTTTGGAATGGAGATTTTCCAGCTTGCTTGTGCAGATCACTGAGGTTTGTATGCACCTGGATGTTAAAAGACGAAAGGGTTTGTGCTTATCTGATGGCTTCCATTAAAATCGTGCTTGGGGATTTTGTGAAGACCTTGCCATGTTGATTTTTCCAGAATGGCTGAGAAAATTTCTCACTGAAACTAACTGCATATGAAAGATTACGTGGCTCCACTGCAGTGTGAAGTGAGGGTGACTGGATTATGAATTGGTTTGTTTCTGCTGGAAAACAGGTTTTTGTCAAAAGGAATTAACATTCTACAATGAAATCTTTTTTGGCTGTCACCTTAAAATCATTTTCCAGCAGGAAATTTTCAAATAAAGCAAATATTTTAATCTACTTTGCTTTTCAAAAGAACAGATTGCAGAGTGAAAGCAGAAGTGGAATGGAAACCAACTTTTTTAACATAAAAGTACAGGTACATGTTCTTTTACTTTATTTTCCTCAGAGGATTAGAAAATAAATAGATGTATAATAAAATGAATTAAAGCAACATCAGTAGGGTTCCCAGCATGTTTCTTGAAAGAAAAATGAAATATTGTTGTTTGTAGAGCTGCATTTATAGATTTTTTTTGTTGTTGTTGTTGTTATGGTCATTTATTTTGAGAGCGAGGGGGGTTATTTGTATGGTTATGGCTTCTTACCAGGATTATGGCTCCCCATAAGATGGTACTGCTCCATCATACAGGGCTCTGAATAATTTCAATAGGTTTGCTATAACTTTGAATTTCCCAGGAAGAGGCAGGGGAAGTGGGAATAGAAAACTTCAGCTGACTTTTTTTTCCCCTTTCAGCGCTCAGCTCCTGCTCACACATGTTTATAGCCACTTCCAAGGATGATAACTTCTTTGAAAGGGTTGCAATTTGAGCATTTTTATACACCCCAGGTGTATTGCATCTATATAACTCTTATTACCATATAACTCTTTCTAACTATAAAACTCCTTTAGGGAACATAATGCTGTTTGCATTAACTCAGGAGCTCAGAGCCAGGCAGCAGGATCCGGGGCAGGGCACTGCACATGTCCACATCCTTCACTCCAGGATGAAACGGGCCCACGAGCCCTTTTTATTCCTCATAATGGCCAAATAGATTATAAAAACATTTCTCTGCAGGAGTGGCTCTGGAGATAAGAAACGTTCATCAGGATTCAACGGGAGTGAATTTAATTTCAGCCATCTCTAACTTTGCTATTGTGCACCTGGTGCCTTCTCACGCTCAGCTTTGAGGGGAATAAAACAACAAAATTCCTGGCAATGGAAAAACCAATAGCAGGAGACAAGGGACCAAAATCTCCTTGTGCAGAGGAATATTTATAGCTGCCACGTGAACATCTATTTTTCTCAGATTACACCAGAAGATGTGATAACAACACTGAAGGAAATTACTTTATGAATTTAATTCTCATATATTTCCTGCAGTGATTTCATTTATCTAGGTTTGGTAGCATTTTATGTGGGTGGTAAACTCTGTTCTATCACTGTTCTTATTACAGCTAATAATCATCATCATTGTTATTGTAATTAATTGCAAATTTCCTCTTAAAAAATCTTCTGTGAAAACAACTGGGGAAAGATGCAATAACAATAGAAATATAGAGGCTTTTAGGAATTGCTTAAGTGGTCAAACTGTCTAAGATCTTGTGCTAAGGACTTCCTACAGCTAAAATATCTCTGACACACTTAATGGCTTTCTGCTCAGCACCAAGGGGATGAGATTGCACTGAAATGAGGAATTTGTGTCCTTCTCCAAAGGGCACACAGCAGGAGGGCATGTCTCAAGTGCCTTGAAAGCCTCTCAAAGCTGCCCTGGAAGGGGAGAGAAGACCTGGCTGTGATGAAACAGGAGCTGATTTTGTGAGCACTGGACACAGATTTTGGTGGGTCTATCCCCTCACCAGACTGCTAAAGGTGAAGCAAAATGCAGATCCCTCCATCTGGGGTACCAAAGATGAAGAGACACAAAGGCACAATTTAATGACCCAGATTGGTACCTTGGGCTGTCTGGGGTGCACTGGGACATGAGAGAACCTCCTGGAGTGGGCACAGACCACTCAGGACTCTGGAACTCCGTGTCCTTCTGTCTAATTTGGGCATTTGGAACATCTCAGGCAGCACCTGCTCTCTCCTTTAGTCTCTGTGCCCTCCAGGGAGTTTTCTCTGATCAGTATCTCCTCAATCCATTCCACAGCCAGACCCATCTCTCTCCCATCTGGACAAAGCCAGTATCTGTAATCCCCATGCTCAGCACAAGCCAGAAACACAGCACAGAACATTTACCAGGGTCATCTCCCATATTGGTCCCTGTTGTTTTTATCACTAGATAAACAAAATGAGTGATATCAACTAGAAATTATCTCTTTAAAAAAGGTTTGGAGTCCATGGGCTGTCTCAAAATTTGGTAAAATCAATGAGTTCTTCAAATAAGTTCTCCTCTTACTTAGAAAAGGCAATTAAGCCCGCTTCCCACCTAAAGACACCACGGAACTTGGGTTGTGTTTGACCTGATCCATCCCATGACACAGCAGGAAATGCAGCACCACAGGGGAGCACATTCCTGGAGCAGGTGTCTCACTGCCAAGAAAAGAAAAGGTCTTGAAAGAATGACACACAGGGTCCCAAGGAAGTGATTTTGAGTTTAATACATGAAGAAGCAGCAGGAGTGGGCTCTGATTATTGTCAGGCTGCCAGCAGGTCAGGCTGGGCAACCCAAATTAGATATCAGAAAGAAATCATGGACTTTGGAGCCTCCCAAAAGGCTGCACTGAGCTCACCATGAAACTGCCAGGTGTCCTTATGTTTTCAGACACAAGAAAAGCACTGGTCACTTCAGCACTTGGGAGAGTTGTCCCTGCCTAGGACAGGTCCCACTGTGCCACTGTTTTCCCTTTTCCAGTAGTGCTTCAGACACTGACCTGTCTGCCTGGCTCCCAGTGTCATCCTCAGCTGCTTTTCCTCCCACCTCAGTCACTGTGAGCTCTGTGACAGGAGCACATTTCAGACATGCTTGTGGGGAGGCTGAATTGCCAGGACTTTACTCCAGGAACATGCAGACACACTGCAGGATTTACAGCCCCATTCCTCCAGGCACCACACATGGGTTTGGAGATACACTCCTTTTCCTGACCTGGGTATAAATGAAGCAAAAAAAAAAAAAAAAAAACCACCTAGGTAATTTATTATAGTTACTCAGGAGCAGAGTAAGAAAAAAGAAATGCCAGTCCCAAGCTTGGTGTTCTGCCCAGACCCTTTTACCATCCCTGGCTTTTAATACATTCAACTTTAGCTTTTGCTGGCGTTTTGTTGAAACAAACTTTATGGTCCATAGCATCAATGGCACTAAAATATAACAATTAATCACAGTCAGCCACCAAGCTTGCACTGGGTTCAAGCATTTAAGTCACAATTAGCAGACAGGATATTTCAGGATCTCAGTTTAGTCAGAACATGGAAATGCTGAACCAAATTTGATCTATGACATTGGCAGAGATGCAGCCCATTATTGTACAGCTGTATTCATCATAATTTGTCTGCTCTCTATCAAACTCTGCTGTGCTCACCAGGCCATGAAGGCAAGGACTATAAGTAATCCTTGAATCTGCAGAGATGATGGTTAAAGCTGGGTTTGCCCAGCAAATTTTACTGTCCTGTTTCTCACACGCACAGCCAGTAAAGTTCCTGAGAATGAGCACTTTAGGAGCAAAAGGAACAATTTTTGCAGTAACAGGCTCTGGTAGTGCCAGACCAGCTGTACATTCAGCTCCCAAAGATGCTGCCAAAGCAAGAGCAAGCAGCTCCAGGGCAAGGAGGGGCTCACCCACAGCTTTCTTACAGGGGAGATGCTCTGGTATTTACACTGCTCTTCACCAGCAGAGCAAACAGCCACTAAACACCAAAAAAAAAAGATGAGGAAAAAACAGCCACTAAACACAAAAAAAAAAGATGAGGAAAAAACCTTTAGCTGCCAGGGAGAACTCTTCTCTTACCTCCCTGCAAGGCCAGTGCAGCATTTCAGAGAGGGGCTGCTAGGCGCCAGAGAGGATATTTGGGAGATGCCACTGGGTGCTGCAGTAAATGCTGAGGGTTCAGAATCAAATCAGATCTCCAGAGCTCCTTGAAAAGCAGATGCAGGAGCAGCTGAAAGGCTGGCACAGGTGAAGCAGACAGGGCTAAAACTGCCCATTCAGATGCACATCCTGCTTGAGCTTCCAACCTGAAGGATACTACTGGAATTATAGAAGTTACACACTTGACATGGCAACAAAAAAAAAGGGATCTGTGAACTGACTAGTCTCATGAAGTACAAGTCATGAAAAGAAGCATTTCCCCTCTCCCTCAAAAAAAAACCGAAAAAACCCCAAAAAAATCCAACCAAAACCAAAAACAAACAACAACCACCACCAAAAAAAAAAAAAAAAAAAAAAAGGAAGAAATAAGCAAAAAAAAATTAATGGTTGAAAGGAGACAATCAGAAAGGTAAATTTAAAAAAAAAAATTTAAAAAGACTGGTTCATTGTCTGGTAGCCACTGATAAATAGCAGGGAAGAAGAAGAAGAGGAAAAATTAACCCCAAAGCATTGGTGAGAACGTGCCCAGTGAGACTGAAGTGTTGCTTACAAATGAGCTGCACTTTAAGGCTCATAACTGCACTGCACAGAGCAGATCCCGTGGGGAAAATGGATCCACTTCATCTCCCCATCCCCACAGGCTGAGCATGTCCATGAGGTGTGAGCGAGGCCAGGAGCAAGAGCCAAAGCCAGGACTGCTGGGTCTCTCTTGCTCTCAGCATCTGTGATCCAGCCCAAATTCACAGAATCCACAGAATTCACAGAATCACCAGGTTGGAAGAGACCTTCAAGATTATTGAGTCCAACCTATGTCCAACACCTCAACCAGACCATGGCACCAAGTGCCACATCCAGTCATTCTTTAAACACATCCAGGGATGGTGACTCCACTACCTCCCCATGACCATTCCAGTACTTTATCACTCCTTCCATGAAAAACTTTCCTAATATCCAACCTGATTTTCCCTTGATGCAGCTTGAGACTGGGAGACAAAGAGGCAGCACAGCTCCTGCTTGGTTACCCCAGTGCTCATCTCCAGAGTGGACACTCTAAACAATTGTGCTTAAAATGATTTATAGTTTTCCAAGAGCCAAAGTCAAATCACATCACTGGGTTATTTTTGTTTTATTATTCATGAAGCTCATTCAAAGCTCAATTCAAAGGGTGTTTGTACATAGTGGGGGAAGAGTTGGGACAATGTGAGTCATTTCTCAGCGGAGAAGGAAAAACTTACCATGTCAGCAGGAAGAATGCATATGGCAGAGCCCTGAGAGAAAAATAAAATGGGGTTAAGGGAATGCAAATACAAGGAAACCTTAGGGAAAACTGAGAGGGCAAAATATACAAGTGGAAAGAGTGCCAGATGGAGTTGTGTAAGGAATTACTCTTATGAAGCTTTTCAAAATCTCCAAAGCTTCAGAATGAGAGAAAATCATTCAGTTGTAAAACTACTTTGCACCTCCCTTCCTACTCAGCTTACTTCTCAAACTGGGTGTCCAGGTGCAGAAGAGGTGGTGTAAGGATTCCCAAAGGGAATCAGCCTTGTAGACTTTGATCCATGAATAAACTTACCAAGTTGGGACATTATTTTCTAGGAGGTGGCTGGCTCAGAGCAGACTGGATGGCAGGTGAAGGCCAGTTCACAAACCTAGTGCCATTGTTCTCCAAGGAGAGAGAAAGTGTCCAGGTGGGAGCATTCACAGTACCAGGGAAAGCAGGTAGGAACATTTTCATACTCTTGCTGCTCTGTCCATGACAAATTTTTGGTCTTTACAGACAAAATTTTCTCTTTCACTTGGCAACATCAGCCTTTCCTGAACTATCTGGAGCTGGTGTTTTGTTAGAAAAGTACAAAGTGGCCCTAACTTTATGTGAGCTGAATCAGAGCTGGGCTACACCAGTGTCTCTGCAGGGGAATTTGGGGGAATTTCTGTTCTACAGGGGCTGCCAAATCAGAGCCAGCCCTCACAGCTCCAAGGATGAAGGCTGGTACCCTGCACAGCTGGCACTCACACTGCTGCTCACAGAAGGAAAGATTTCTTCCCAGGACAGACCAAAGCTTCCTAACTCAGATGCCAAAGGTTCATCTGCCTCTCAGGCAGGGCTCAGCTGCAGGTTTAGTTCCACTAAAATAACAAGGTGTTTACACCACCACTGGCTCCAAGCCTGTTAAAAAATATTCTTGGGCTCACCCATGTCAACCTTTGCAGCTGCCTCCTTCCCCTCTACCTGTCCCCAGCCCAGGCAGCTCTACCACCCCTCCTGGTGTCCCCTCCCATGTGGTGACTATACTTTTGGTAAAAGTGTCAGTTCTTTTAATTCACTATGCGTTTCTCAAGAAAATCTCCTGATGAATTTTTTCCAGGTACTTCTGTATTTGTTCTGAGGGGTTTGCTTGCATCACTTTAACATGTGTTTCATCAGGAGGCTCCTTGCTCTAGTGTGACTAGAAAAGCCTGGGTGATAGACTCACCTCTTACAGCATCATTGTATTCATTTCTCTCAGCAGAGGTTTTTTTGGTGGGGCTGATTCTTTTAATTTTCTTTCCCTGAAGGAGGTTTTTCCCACATCTGCTAAAAGTGCCAACAGAGGCTTTTCCCCTGCCTGGTGGCTGATCCTGCAAAGTCCATCAATCCATGTGGGAAGCAGGAATGGCTCTGCCTGGAGCAGGCAGCCCCGTGGAGCAGCACCTGGCTCTGCAAATCAAGCAGTTTTGAATTTAACACCTCAGCTCTTTTGCCACGATCGTGGTTGTAATCCTTCACAATTACCTCCAAGTGACACTTGTTCCCATTCAAATGAATAATCTCCTGCAGGGACTGCCAGGAATACATGGAGGGAGGGGAGAAAAGGAGGGATAAAAGAAGAATATAACTAAAAGGAAAGAGAATGCAACAGAACTTCTTTGGCATCTCCATGTGGAAAGTTGAATCCCACTTCTACATTTGTCAAAAACTGAATTTGAATTTAGGTGCCTGAACTTGGAGCTGAACAAAAGTATTCTCTTCCCCTTCTGTGCCAGCTCTTCACACCATCAGGTGTCTCTTCCCCTTCTGCTCCATCTCACAGTCTCCTAAAACATCCTCTAAGGAATCATTTGCCAGTTTGTAAAGTTTCTAAAGAGCTTTTAGGGTCTTTAGGGGGAAAAAATCAATTATTTAATAAGTCATTATTAACCAGGATATCAATATCCTTATTCCTTATTATGAGCAGGATTTAAACTGTCCCATCTGTGGAAGCAGTGGTTCAATTACAGGTGTGCTTCTTTAATATTTTGCATGAGAGGGCCTTGCCAGGCCATAGGAAAGAGAGCAGGAATGGTTTGATGCAGACAGGAGATGCACCAGAGGTCATTGGTGGCACAAATAAATCATCAAAATTTGTGGCCTCCTGCCACTGCAGGACACTCTGGTACCTGGGACAACTGGCAGTTATTAGCTGATCTTTAGTGCTGCATCTGTGAAGAACAAAATTTTCAAATCCTAAGGCTGGAATTCACTTGTCCAGTGAGAAAAAATACACATAAAACAAACAAGTGAATAGGATAGAAATATTTCCAAATGGAATGCCACCAAGCTGCTACTCTCACCCTGTCTTTAATCACCTGGTTCATTTAGTGACGTCAGTCTCCCTGGGAAGAGTTCAGGCTGTGTAGTCCTTGAAAAATCTCCACAAACCTGAATTCTTGGGATTCTTGGGAATCTCAGCTTGAATTCTTGGGATACTCAGAGCTGGATATTTGTTCAGCCACATGAGAACAGGGTGTTTTACCACAGAATCATGGTTTGGGTTGGAAGAGACCTTAAGGATCACCTAATTCCAAACCTTCTGCCATGGGCAGGGACACCTCCCTCTAGACCAGGTGACTTTGAGTCTCATCCAGCCTTTGGATGAGATCAACCCAGCTGGTCTTTAAGGTCCCTTCCAGTCCAAACCACTCTCTGGTTCCATCTCTTGCCTCCCTGTAACCCCCAGACCAGAGGCAGCTCACTCACTTCCATGGCAGAGGTGTGGTCAGGAACAAAAAACTCTTCCATTTCTTCCTGGTTCAGAGCCTCCCTGGAAGCTTTGGCCACGCTGCTTAACAGCTTCAAAGGTGGGAACCTGCTGCAAGGTAGGAAGGGTCCTCAAGACTCCAGCTGTTGAATCTTCTAAAGAATTGTCTGCTATTGCAAAGGAAACCCTTCAAGAGGCCTTTATGGCTGTTCTGTCTCCAGAGGATGCAGAGTTCCCCTCATTTCACTCTCTGAGCTCTCAGGGTGCAGGCAGGTCAGGTTTTCAGGCTTTTCTCCACAGCCTTGGGGTACAAGCTGCCAAAGTGTCCCTCCAGAGAGAGGCACAGCCACTGCCATGGGCTGGCAGCATCACAGGGATCTTCTGGATCCCAGCCCTGCAGCTGGGCACTTCAGGAGCAGAGTTAAGTTACAAGGCACACAACAAGAACTTGGGAGTTGGCAGCAGGGCTTTTGGTCTGAACTTTGAGTTCCTCTAATCCAAACCATCTTCAGGCTTCTGCATGACTGGCATCCAGGAGATTCTTACAGTCAAGGGGAATGAAACAAACCCCAGCCCATTACAACTATCCTCTGACAGAAAGAAACAGAGTTTGAAGCTGTAAATCCCAGCACTCAGACTCTAACAACATAAAAACAATCTATCCAGCAGAAGATGTTCTCCCCATCCTGCAAGCATTATTCACACATTAAATCAGAACTGACAACGCAATCTTTTCAGCTGAGCTGTTCTCATCCTTCTTTTTTTATCATGATGAAATAATTCCCCTTTTTAACAACTTCCAAATGTTCCTACGGATGCATTATTGAAGTGACAGTGCAGACTCCAAGAGGATGTGTTTGGGGTTCTTTCAAAGCAGTAAATATACAGGATGTTAATGAATTGGGAAAGTATTAAAATTTTGTTTTGCAAAAAGAAATGTTTTTAACTCTATAAACTGCTGCAACAGCTATTGATTGTATTTCCACCCCAACAAGGCAGGCAGGCAGGGGCTGATTTATGACAGCAGCCCACCCTAACTATCTAACCAGATTTAATATAGTTGCCATCCCATGACACAATGATGTACACTTTGGTGGCAATCTAGAAGATAATTTGCAGGGAGTAAGAGCTTGTTCTTCAGGCATCAGCCATAAAGCTGCCACGGGAGGGTCCCCAGCCCTGTCTGTGGGACAGTGATGTAGTGAGGAGATTGCAAAGCCTCATGAGCTGGGGGGAGAATGCAGGATCTCAAATTTATGGATAAGAGCATTTTCAAGAGACTGTGTTGTTACTGGGTTTATTTAACCATAAACCAAAGGTAACAACGTCTCCTTTAGAATATGCAGTGTTTGCCAAAACCTCACTTTTCCCTGTCTGACGAAAAATTCAAATGGACTGTGTGAGCTCACAGTGTGGTGTTTGGTCTGGAAGGAGCTGGAAGCAGCTTTCCATCTGGGAAACCAGAGACAAGGTTAAGGAGAGATGAAGAGGGTGGAACTCCTCAAGCAAGAACACCAATGTCCACAGGCTGCTGGGACACAAAACATTGTGCAGGAGATGCCCTGAGGTACCTCCACAGCTTTGCAGCTCCAGCCACCACCCTCACTCTTGGGCTGGCAGGGCTAGAGAGAAGCACCAAATGGATTGGAAATTAGGAAAAATTTCTTCCCAGAAAGGGTGGTCAGGGCAGTGGTGGAATCAGCATCCCTGGAAGTGTTCAAAAGCCACGTAGCTGTGATGCTCAGGGACGTGGTTTGGTGGGGACCTGGCAGGGCTGGGTTAAGAGTTGGAATTGATGATCTTGGAGGCCTTTTCCAACCTTAATGATTCTGTGATTCTCACTGGAGGAGAAGCCTTTTCCTACCCAGTCCTAATTAACTGCTTCCCACAAGATAATTTCTACCATTTATCATAAGCAGAGCTAATAAATACCTTGACAAGCAATTTCTTTTCTGTGCTTCAGTGCAGGTTAAGTGGTTAAGCAGTAAATACACACAAGCCACTTCCCCTCCACCACTCCTCTGCTGCCTGCTCTCTTCTGCCTCTGACGCTCTCCAACACTCCCATTATTGGGGTTTGAGGTATTTTCTTTCATTTTTGTCATTGCTATATCACCCCCATTTGGGGTGCACTGGTTTCTCCACCAAATCTCAAAATCTGATCCACAGGATACCCCCAGAGGTGCTCCAAGCAAACTTCAAGGTGAAAATACAGAGGACAGGAGGGCTGCAGGTGCTTCAGGCTGAGTGACTAACACCACAGCAGGATTTTCCAGGAAAAAAAATCCATGTTTGAAGCCTCTAAGGATACCTTATTTGCCAGCAGCAAATAAAAAAATGAGCAAACAATAACCCCTAAAGTTAACCACAGAAGACAGCCCCTGCTGGAAACAAGCTGAGCATATTTTCTTTAGATGACTAATTCTTGTTTATTCTTTGAAGGCTGATGCTATAAAACTGACAATCCAATTACAATTTCCAGGCTGAAAGAATGGCTTCTAATTATATTGTTTTCCATCATTGCACGAAGCGGTGGATTAATGCTGCATGATTTCATTCCCTGTACAAAATCAGATCTCAATGTTCTCAAGTGCTTTATAAAAGACACATTAAATAAATTATTAACTGTGTTTTTGCAACAGAAATGGGCTGTACCATAAATAGGACAAATTGAAAAATCCAGATCTGCTGCTGTGTTTCAATGCATCAGAAATGAGGATGACACGGCGCATACCAAGTAAAATGGAGCTAATTTAAAATTGGAGGGAAAGCCCAGGTGACTTTTTGAAGTGTGGGAGTGACTACTTGACTTCCAGCATGATTTTGGGTAAGTCACTTGGCCAGGGGGAGGGAGATTGCAGCTCCAGCAGAGCCAGCCAGGCTGTGCTGCAGGTGTAGCTGTCACCCCAGGTGAGGGTGTCTAAGTTTCTGCTCTAACCAGGAGAGTCAGTGATCAGGCATGTCTGAAATGTGCCCATTTCAGAGGTTCTGCTATCTTTGCCTTGTTTCTTGTGTTCCCCAAGCACTGGATTCCACTACATGTCTAAACTTTGGGATATGGATATGGATCTTGCCCCAAATTCCATGTTTCAGGACAGGGCTGGGTCTTTGTCTAGGCTGGCATCTGTGAGCTTTGGTTGGATTTACATCCAAGTCATCTATAGTCTGGGGGAGGAAAAAATTTAGCACCTGTCTTGAGCAAACATAACAATTGCCTACAGAAAGATAAATAAAATACACTCAGTTAAAAGACTGAAATGATCTCCTGCCTATTGCTTCTCCTCCTTGTAGCTAGGGCTCCAGTCAATATTAGACTTGCAGTCTGAGAGCAGAACAAGGGAGAGGGTGACCTTGAGCTGTCCCTCAAGGTACAAATCCTTCAGAGCTTCTTTTACATGCACACATCTGGCTCCCCACACACAGCAGCTGTTCCCAGACACAGCTCCTGGCCCACAAGAGCCCTGGCAGCCTCTTCCATGCAAGGGCTGGCACTTCAGACCTCCAACTGTGGGATCACAGAATGGTTTGGGTTGGGAGGGACCTCAGATCATCCAGCTCCAACCCCCCTGCCATGGGCAGGGACATTTCTCACTGGGTTGGTTCCACTAAACCAACTTGATCTCATGCCCAGCTGGCACTGAGAGGAGCAGGACTGGTCCAGCCCCAGGGACACAGCTGACCCACGCTGCTCACAGAGCCTGGTGGATGCAGCAGCACGGAGGGTGCTTCTCTTCCAAGGAGCAAACAACTGAGCAAAAGAGGAAAAAAAAGTGAAGTCAGAGTTGCTAAGCCGTTGAAGAAACAGTCTGAGCCATTTCTTGCCTGTTTCAAAATAAAGACAGGTAATTTCTCTAAAGCAGGTCCCATTTGACTGCCAAACCCACACAGTTCAGACAACACAGAGCAAGAAAAACAAGGAGACATTTCAACATCAGGAGTGTAGTAAGAACACCATGAGAAAACCAGGCAGGTTCTTTAACACCTCTCTCCAATTCATATAAAAGGATATGATCATAAATCAATTGAACACACAGAAAGAATAAAGTAGCAGTGGTTTGCTTCCATCTTTTATTTCTCCAGCACACTTTGAGTTCAGAGCAGGAAGCAAACTCACATTTTAGAGTCAAAACCTGCCACCTAGAGAGCAAAACAGCAAATGGAAAGGAACAGGCTTGGAGGCTGGAGGGGTTTTTTAAAGCAACTACCTCGTAATGTTACAGATGTGCTGGAAACTATAAATTTGCTCTGCTGTCTTTTACAGCAACAAAACAGGTTTTAAGAGACCCTCAATTATGTATCTGCACAGCACAGACACCGTTACAGGATATTGCTCCTACTCCCAGCACCAACACTGCTCTGTGTGGTTACTCATTACAGCACAGAAACACGAGTTTACTCCCAGTCCTAGAAATTTATGTGGTTTCTGTAAACAGAGAGGCATCTCTTGCCTTTTCTTTTGAGATCATGTACCTGCTGCAGAAATAAAATCAGATTTAATGAGTCTTTGTATGCTCTGAGGAGCAGAGAATTGCCTGGGTCTGAGTCCTATGAGTGAGCTACAGATGGTTCAGCAGGTCAACAAATATTGGGGGGACCTGGAACCACCAAAAAAACCCCAAAACACACAAAAAAAACCCCAAAACCAAAACAAAAAAAAAAAAAAAAAAAAAAAACAAAAAAAAAAAAAAAAAAAAAAAAAAAAAAAAAAAAAAAAAAAAACAAACCTAGTGCAACTCTGAGCAAGTTCCCTGAGGTTTTTAACTTGAGCAAAACTCTCAGATTTCCACTTCTAGGAAAATATCCTGTTTGCCCCTCAAGTTCAAATGGGATGAGCTGGTAAATTCCTTTATAAAATTGAAAGAGTTTCAGCATTTCTGAGTCAAGAAATTTTCCAAAATTGCTGATGTTGATTTCAGGTCGATTCAACACTAAACCAAACTCACAGAGATACAAGGAGAGGGGACATCCTGAAGTAACCTCTCCCTAACAGGTTTTAATTCCTGTGTCACAGAATCACCTCCACCACACATTTCAGTCACAGGGCTCCATGGTTCATCACACAGCCCAGGCAGGAAAGCAGGAAGAGGCAGATAATTTCAGGATTGTGCATTATTTACCCCACATTGTGAAACACCTTACCCCCACCACTCACCTTAACCAGCCCTCTGTGAAGGGTCCTCAGAGCCTTGGGCTGCACAGAGCAAAGGCTGGGCTGGATACAAATCAAACAGCAATTCCCAAATATGCTCTTGCCTGTAGCCTTAATTACAGACCAACTGCACCACCCTGTGCTGGGATAGAATCTCTGATAGAAACACAGTTTAACCTCTTATGCAATAACTCAGGAAAAACAATTATTTAATAATATGGCCAATAGCACAAACCTCATTTAATTGCTACTGGAGTGCTGCAAGTTGATGCTCAAGAGACTTTTTTTTTCTTGGTGTTAAAATTTCTGTGGAAAACATCAAACCTGAACTTCTCTCTCTTCACTAGTCATCCCAAAGCTAGAGGCTGTCTCAGCACTCCCAGCTGCTCCAGGAGGAACAGCCCACTGTGTACAACACCCAGAACCTGCTGCTGCTGCCAGGTACCCACAGCAGCACAGCTCCTTCTGCCACCCTCCAGAATCACCTGCAGGCTCCTGCCCATGGTATCAGACAGCCCTTCCCAGTAAAGCTGTCATCTAATCCTGACCAGCAACAGGCTCTGGGAAAGGGAAGGCAAAGGTGATGGTAAACTGAGCAAATAGTTATGCTGGAGCACAAGTTTCAACAAAATTAAGACTTTGGACATCACAGGTTGCACATTGCTTTGAAACAACCAGCACAGAGTCAGTCTGAAGTTCTTGAAATGTATCTCTCATGGCTCAGATCCTGGCATTTTCTGGCCCAGGGTAAACTGACACCTGGCTGCTACCAGAGAATCCAATCACTAGAAAGTATTAGGAATCATCCAGAACCAAGTATTGTGCAGTAAGAGGAAAAAAACCACAAGGGGTTCTACACCCTTCTCCCTTTGTTGAAGAAAATCAGCATGGCAATAAATTTCCCTGACCAAAATAAACTTCCAGAATTCATCTCTCAAAAGTGGAAGTGATTTACAAATTGACACCATTGTCAAGTGTAGATCAAGAAACACAAAAAGGGCTATTTCATTAAATGCTATGGCAACACCAATATTGGCAGCATTTCTTTTGCACATAAAAACTCCCTGGGTTATACCAGGTTATAGTTATATAGGTTAACTACCAGGTTATAGAGTAGCAACAGCTTTAAGGCTCAACACTAACTTAAGTTTTGCCTTAAAAAAAAAATAAACAAACAATTTTCCAGATCACTCAAAATATTTATCCGCAAGAACATATGGCACTGAACAGATGTGAATGTTTTCCAAAGAGATGCTGTCATTAATTAGCTGATATTTGTCAAGTGCACATTTTAGGCAGCAAGAAAAAAACTGTGCAGACCAAACCTTTCTATCAGACAAGGCTCCTTCTCTCCATCCTGAGGTGACACCAGTTCCAGGTGAGCACAAACTGCTGCCCAGGCTGGAGCAGATCCAGGCAGCTGCTGAGGCACAGCACCAGACACTGCTGCAAACCTCAGAACCAGGGCTGAATTGCTAAACCCATCCTCAGGTCTCAAGACAGAAGGAAACACTTTCTCAGGGTGCAGCAATCATTGACTTTTATAGCTGTCCTCTAAAATAGCTGCTGCCTCTAAAAGGGCTTCCAAGGAGCAATCCCTAGCAGGAAACGCCCTCCTCCTCAGTTATCCTGGAAGAGCATCTGTCACAGGGATGAAATTCAGGCAGCTCATCATGGAGCACTGCCCACCCCAAAGGGCACCAGCACAGCACTATATGAGTTACTCTGATTATCAGGCTCATAAGAAGACTGGCTGCAGTTCCCTGACACTCATTGCTGAGGAATTGCACTCTAGCACAGACTGAGACAATTTAGCACTGCTGTTTCTCTAAAGGGCACCCATTGGTCTTTCTGCTCCAGAATAAAACAGGCACCACCAGAAAACTGAGCAGATCTAGTAAAAAACCCTTATCTGTTGTCATAGGCTTTATCACATGAAGCTAAATGCTGCTTTCAGCTGTCCAGTGACAGTGTCAGGTCCATTTCAGTAAACCAGGCCAAGGTGAACAATGCAGCACCTGTGTCCCACTGATGCCAGATCATACACCAAGTGCATGAATACACCCTCAGTGTGCAGAGACAGGACCTGTCCCTTCTGCACCTCATCAGGGCCTAGCTCTAGGAGTGCAACTGTCACTACTGACACATCTGCTTGCTTCACAAAGAGAACTTCCACAGGGATTCATTTGAGTAGGAAAATAAGACCAGTTTTAAATAAATAACAACACAAGTTTTCGTAACAGCACCTTTATGGAATACAAGGTTAGCTTTAAACAAGTGCCAGGTTACATGAACTTTCAGTCCTCTATATAAAGTAATCTGGGGTTTAATCCATCCTGATGAAACTTGCAACATTAGAGGCACGATACTTGGGCTACAACCACAGTAAAAAAAGGGGGTTTCCATTGCAGTGCTGGGAGTGGTTAACAAGAAGGTTACCTTATGTTCTTTTCTGGAGAATAATAGTAATTCTCCTCCACTATGTCCCATTGTTACTTGGATTTCAGAACACAAGCAGTGCAATGCTAGTTAAGATAAACTGGAAATTAGGGTAACATCAGCTAAAGACCAAATAATCTTCATAGTTACAGACAATTTTAAATATATATTTTGCATGTGAAATTTTATTAGTTTTTATCAATAACCATTCCATCTCTATACACGACAAACAGAATTCCTTGCCAGTAGAGGACTGCACTGTACATGGCTAATCAGCCTTGAAGAGGAAGTCTGGACCTCAGGCACATCCAGCTACGTGGATCAACACCAATCCCTTCAGATCCAGCAGCTTTGGTTTAATGGACGGAAGCTTTGGCCTATTGTTCAAAGGTACTGGCCAGCAACGAACGAGCAGCACTGCACTTCTTAAAAACAAAGCAAAGTGTGGTATGTGCATGAAGTCAGTGCCTTGATCCTTAAAAGCAGCTCTACAAGCAACTTTACCTTAAAAAGGGGCAGTGCTTAAGTTACAAAAGATTTTGTTTATGATGACCGAAGAAAAGGCTCTGCTTCAGGAATTCAAAAGATGGATCAGATTTAGTAGTAGATTTATTAATTTGCTGTGATTTACAACAGGGTGACAATGTCTGGAAACAAGGAGACACCGAAACAGGTTTAGCCAGGAGGCTTATGGCTTCCAAGTCCAATTCATTGACCAATGGCAAGTCATTGGGGCAACTGAAGATTAGCAGACAAAAAATAAGCAGAGGCCTGGTGCTGCACTGGTGTTTTGGAGAAAGTATTCCAAAGTGTCTTCTCTCACAGCAATTTCCTTTTCTCAAACTCCTGCAAAGAGCACACAGATGTTACCAGCAGGGAAAACAGAAAATGTTTCTATTATTCTTCTATTTCAAATTACTTTGTATGTATCTTAGGAAATCTGATGTTAAGAATTAAAAATTTGTATTAAAAATTAAAATATAAAAAGCATAAAGTGTGCAAGTTAGGGGAAAAAGAAACTGAGCATTCTCCCACCTCACATTAACAAGCCAGCTCTGGAAAGCCAGACTGCAATGCTGTCAAGGAACCATTTGCTCCCAGACACAGCATAACAGGCTTGAAAAACACTCATTCTGCATTAGAACTGCAGTAGAATCCTTACAGTAAAGGACTCAAGCCAGGGAAGCAATAAAATTACAATTTTCATTTCACTATGAAAAGCAAAAGCACAACAGAAGAAGGGAAGAATCCCACAGCAGCCTGTGGAGATGCTGTACTATACAGTCACCACAGGAAACAAAAAATACCTAACAGAGCTGAATTATGCATCTCCTCTAGCTGTGAAGCAATCCCTTTTTTGGATATGAATTAAGTAAAATGCAAATAATCCCATTCCACACCTTAGTTTTTGAGCTGCATATATTCAACTATAACTCTGAATTACATGCCAAGGCTCTCCTTCCTCAAATAACCTACTTAGAAATAATGTTCTCATACTTTACATTAATTCAGGCTCTTTGCATCCAGAAAACAATTTCAACAACTAGCAACGCTTGAAACTAGAATGTAATCTCTTCTCTATTTTCCTACGTTTACTTTTCTATAAAACAACATTAAATAAAACTCTGTGCATGTATCTTTTATGTCGTAATTTCAGCTTGTCCAGCCAATAGAGTTCTTATGTTTGAGCAAGTTCAGAGCAACAGAGTATCTGGGTAAGAGATGCACTCCACGCTCATATTCCCTCCGAGGTGGCCTCTCGCTCTGGATGAGGCAATGCCTGAGGAACCAACCTTGTAGATGGTGCTGCCCAGCTGAGCAGGGGACATGCTGACCACAACCCCTGCACTCTGGAGGGCTGAAATCTTCTCCTTGGCTCCCCCCTTTCCCCCAGCGATGATGGCCCCGGCGTGGCCCATCCGCCGGCCCGGAGGAGCCGTCAGCCCGGCGATGAAGGACACCACGGGCTTGGCGTTGGGGCCCTGCAACACAGAAAGGTGGCACCTGGAGGAGGCTGAGAGGAAAAGCAGCTCCAGCTGGCAAATTGTTCATTTTGGGTTTTGATTTAAATATCAACTCGCCAGGCAAAGTTATTAAACAGCTCACACAGCACAAAGGAGTGTGGAGTACTTTCTCTCCTGATAATCATCATAAACCAGAAACAAACAAACTTTAAATCTTTCTACAGACCCACGCATACTACAAAAAAAAAAAAAAAAAAAAAATCACTACAAACTACAGGAATAAAATTCTGAAGTTGACACTGATCTCCAGTTCACAGAACCACAGAATATGGCTGGAAAGATCTCTAAGATCATTGAGTCCAACCTCAACAACACCCTTAATTTCAACTTTTGCTTAAAACCATGACTGTGTTTTTTTGTAAAAAGAGAAGAGAGATTGAACTGAGTTCTCCTTGATGTGCAAAAGAAGCTGGGTAACTATCAAAGTGTCTGGAAGCAAAGTGCTTTAAGACTTACAGAATTATTTTCCTTTAAAAATGCTGCTGCATCTTCTTCAGCATTTCCTCCAATCTCCCCAATCAATATGATCCCCTCAGTATTAGGATCCTTCAGGAAGACATCAAGGCAGTCAATAAAATTAGTTCCATTGAAGGGATCACCTCCAATACCTTAAAAAAAAAAACAAACAACAAAAAAGAGTAACTCAAGAGAAAGATACTGCACTTACAATAAAGTTAAAAAGTAAATTTCAGCATGACTCATATTCCCAAAGGCTCATATGACAGGCAACTCTGAAGGCTCTGCCCAATTCAGAGTGTGTCAAATTCCTGCTCCAAAT
>JAOTQP010001652.1:63633173-63644334 GCA_026413545.1 Cichladusa arquata | reverse complement strand
TCTGGGCACAGGGTGGGACTCTGGGGATGGGGCTGGGCAGGGCCAGGAGCTGGACTGGATGATCCTTGTGGGTCCCTCCCAACTCAGCTTATTCTGGGATTCTGTGAAGAACTTGGTTTAACTTCATCCCTAAAATGGACATGAAATGGGAAAGTCCAGGAACTTCAGCTAAATTAGTCCATATCCCAACTATCCTTCTCTAAAAGCTGAGTGCATTTAATGGGAAAACAGATTTAAAATCCCGCAGAAAATAAATGGCACTTATTCCTTGAGTGAGCTTTGAATCAGACCTGCAGTGGATTCCAAAGGAAACCCACTGGAGGTGCCCCCATCTCTCTGGGAGATGTCCCATCACAGGGCATTGGAAGCACAGGCAGGAGCCTGCTTTTCCTGAGCAAGGGGCATTTTTCAGCTCAGTGGGGTTTCTGCTTGGTTACACCACTTCAGTGGGTACCACAGAGGAGGGTTAGCTGCCTGCTCTCACACTCCACTGAAACACCCAGGCACATTTACCCTCAAACTGAAATATTTGCAGTGTTTAAATTTGCTGGGATTATTGACAGATTTAGAATGAGACAAGCCCTGGTCCTGTAGGAGACCACAGCAAAGCACTCCTCATCATACACCTGTGTGTGACAAAGTACAATTTTGATTGGATTTACATGTGCAGGACAAGAAATATCTGAAAGGTGAGGTTATAAATGGCTGATTCTGGCTGTCCTTCCTCCACATTGGGGTGGACTGCAGAGGAGGAGGTGGACCATGGGTTAGCACCCACATCCCTCCACTGTAACAGGAATCCAGAGTGGCACAAAGGTGTCTGAAGTGCCTCAGGCTTGGGCAGAGGGTTCCCAGCCTGTCTGCGTTCACCTAATTTGCATTATTTGCCTGCCACAAGATTATTTATTACAGTGGCTTTAGTTAAATTCCTCTTCCTCACTTTAAAGCCATGTCTGACTTAGGTGCAGCCTAAAACCAGCTGAGGCCAATGAGTCTGTTCAAGTTGACAGGCTTTGCTAAATGAGCATCTCTGTTGGACTCTGTGGTGCTTTCTTTTGAGATAACACCAAAATCACAGCTCACCCAAGCCTGATGCCAACTCTCTTCATGACTGGAGGGAAGAGAAACTTGGCCCATAATTTGCCCAGGAAGAAAAAAAGGGAAGAAAAGGGAGAAGATAAATATTTTCACCCTCCCACCACCTCCCATTCTCAATATGTAGCCCAGTTTCTTCTAAATCAATCTAACAAATCCTAGATGAAAACATTAATTATAGCTATGGATATAGCCCCTCCTCTGCCCCACATCAGCCTGGGAAGCACCCTGTGAGACCCAGGGAGGCTTCCTCCCTTTGGTGAACTTCCCAAGCTGTGCCAATTGTCCCATCCTCAGGGCTTGGAGCTGTATCAGAAATGCCCCAAGTGATCATCCTCAAGACACCAAAGTTTCCTTGTGTATTTTGCCTTGACTGTTTGGACTGACCTCCCCAAGCATTGCATAATATTTGTCTGGAGAAGCCTTGCCTGTTTCCAGAAAAACAGGATGGTTTCAAACCATCTGTTTATCAGCAGGGTTGACAACTCCTATTGCCAGGTGAAAACTGAGAGCCCTCATCTCTTTTGTCTTCTTGGAACTGCATTGCAAAACAAACAGCCCCATGGCTGGTCAGGTTTGGTCACAACCCAGAAATTCTCTTTATCAACCTGGCTGCTGGCACCTGAGTGCATTAAATCAGACCTTTGTGGGTGATGAAGGCAATGACAGGGCTGATACTGGATTTAGGGGTGACTGGCTGCCTGGCAAGCAGCCCCATCCCCAGCACAGCCACTGTCACCATCCCTGTGATGGGGAAGTAAACAACACAAATTTGAGTGTGCTGGCTTCGTCTCACTCTCCAAAAATCACCTGTTGTGTTTCTGCAGTGACCTGGCTGGTTCCCAGAAAGCATCCCCTGCTCCCACACAGATTCCATGGAATTTTTCAGCACATGACTCTCCATATCCTCCCCTGATCACACCTCTGCATAGAACAAGCCAGTGAATGTGTGCCATCAGGGATCTTTCTGTGAAACACCTTGATTTTTAAAACTGCATTTCACTCAATCTTTCAAAACATCTTTCCTCTCCATCTGTGAATCCATCTGCAGCTGACAGTGATTTCTGGTTCATCAGCTCCCCCCACTTCACTGGAGCTGATCCTGATTGGTGTGGAGGTGAGGAGCCCTCACTGGGGGTTGTCACCCTCTGATCAGTGGAAGCCTTTTACTAGATCATATTTTCCTAGCGAGTAAGCAAGAGCTTGGGCCAAATGAGGTACTCTGTATACTTGAGAAGATCTGAAAAAATCTCTCTGCATCCTCCATTGAATATTCTGAATTCAGGAAAATCTGGTAGCCATCCTTTCCTCTTCTACGCATCCCTCCTAGAATCACATTTTCTGCTCTAAGCAATGCAACACTTCCCTGAAGTGTTGTTATAGTTCTCTGGTGTTGAGAGACCTGTAGGTAGGAGGGGATGTGGGTTGCCTTTGTCTGGGATGGGCACTCCCAGGAGGTGAGGGGTCCTGCCTAAAACAGATGGGGTGAATCCATTTGGCTCTTTCCATAGGGCTCCAGATTTGTCCAAGCTCATGTAGCTTTTGAATGAGAAGTTATGTGAAATAAATCCTACTACTGATGTGGGAAAACTAGGAGTAAGTTGTTCCTGGTCCTGCTCTATCCATCTGTTTGATCAGCAAAATGGCTGCAGAGATGGATCAATAGACAAATAAACGAATTATAGCAGACAATATTTATCTGTGCTTGGCCAGCCATCTGGCTAAATAGCAATATTGATCCAGTAAATAATGATAACCCTGAAATACCTCACTTACTCCTCAAGCAATAAATACAGGGCATGAATTTCTGCACTGAATTTTTCTTGGGGAAGGCAGCCATGCACTACAGAGTAACAGCAACATGTGGATTCTCTGTCTTACATTGATTTTATCTATTTCTCTTAAATTAGTCAAATGAAGACTAAACAGGCATCAGGCTTTTTTTTCTGTCTCATTTACTGAATATTCAGTTTGGAACTCTGAGTAATATTTACACGGAGTATTATTTAATTGAGAAATGTTTGAGTTTTCCAAGCATTCTTGAAATTTGAGTTCCAAGAGTTTCAACTCAATGCACTGAGTTTCTAAGCACTGACCAAACAAAGCTTAGCTTCCTCTTTATAACCAAGACATTCCCAAACTGGATAACTGAAACAAGCTTCAAGAGTTCACATTAAGCACTTACTGACTGCACCATTTTTAGGCAGCTGAGTGTAAGACCTGAGCTAAAACCCAGAACGCTTTTTTTAAAATGATCTGCCCCATGTGAGATGTCCCCATCAAGGCTTGGAGAGGAGTAAAGGCCCAAGGCCAAGTCAGTCCTGATGCAGAGGGATGCAGAGGGATGCAGAGGGATGCAGAGGGATGCAGAAGTCCGGGGCGAGGGTCTCAGTGGGGCTGTGTGGGAGGCGTGGGCTCAGACACCAGAGCTCAGAGGGGACAGCAGGGGCTGTCCTGTGCTGGGCACAGGCAGTTCCAGGTGGTTCTGTGGTTGCTGCAGGTGCTGGGGTGTCCCTTTGTGACAGAGGCTGTTTGTGACACGGGGGCCATGCTGTGCCCAGAGGCCACTGTGACCTCAGGGGTTTTTGAGGTACAGAGGCCGGGGTGCCACTGCCCAAAAGAACCTTTCTCAGGAGGCAGGAAAGCATGACAGAGACACCCAAGGGGGAGAAGGTGAATCTCAAATCCTTGCCCACCCAGGGGCTGCTGAGCCTGAAGAGGAGAAGGATGAGCGATGGGGCAGGACAGAGAGGCTGGTGATGGGACAAGGCCGTGCCAAGGCAGCACCTCCACCCCTGGCCTCCTCTGTCCCACAGATGGACTTGAAGCAGCCGCTGGTGGATCACGGGCAGCCACAGAACGAGCACTGCCCAAAGGCTGCTCCTGAGGCACCGGAGGCAGCGCAGGCAGCAGCCCTGGGCGAGCAGGTGCCCTCAGCAGGGGCACAGAGCCACGTCCCACCCCTGCAGAGCCCCTGCTGTGCCCCAGGCCCCTCGTGTGCCCCGGGGACAGCCCAGACCCTCAGCAGGCAGCGGGCAGCGCTGGCGGCACCAGACGGGGCCTGGGCCGGCGAGGAGGAAGAGGGGGAAGTGTGCCATCCCCTCGAGCCCTGCCTTGGGGAAAACCACACGGAACAAGAGCTTTCCCAAAGGGAACTCAGCACACTCCTGAAGCTGTCCCAAGAGGAGAGCACCAGCGACAGAACACCACTGCATGAGAACTGGAGACACATCACAATCCGGACTGTCTGGGTGAACCCAAAGTACCCGGAGCTCCTGCGGGGTCCCCTCCAGGAGCAGGTGGTGGCAGTGACTCCTTGTGCCTCAGACGAGGAGGTGCCAGCAGCAGGGGCACAGAGCCCTGTCCCAGACAGCCCCTGCTGCTCCTCCTGCTCCTCTCGGACGCAGCTGGCAGCCCCGGCGCTCGGTGGCCCGCGGGGAGTCCCCAGGCACCCCTCCAGCCCCAGGCGGGCGCTGCGGGCGCTCTGCACCCTGCTCTGGTGCTCCTGCCTGGAGGTGCAGCTGGATGATTAGCACCCGCTGCCAGGCTAATGCAAATCATTCTTGAGGCAGGTCAGTTGTCAATAAATGTTTTTATATTTCCAAAGAGCTCTGGAGAATCGTCATTGTCCCTGGTTACTGCACAGACTCGAAGCAACCAACACCTTTCCTGCAGGAGGACACGCCAGTAAAAGATGCTGATTTGCCAGCAGTGCTCAGCGAGCCACCTTGGGACCCAGATGGGTTCCAGCAGCAGCAAAGATTTGAAAATCAGTGGTTCCATGGTCGTTGTGGCCAAGGCAGCCACCAATCGTCACCTCACCCACGAGAGCCTCTCTGGGAACAAGCAGCAAAGCACATTGGGCACCTCTCCACATTAGCTCCCCGAGGCCCTCTGGCAAAAAGTTGTTATCCAGGTGTCTTGGGAATCTCCTGGACCTGTCTTTTCCCAGTGGAATCACCCCACAAGGACAAGAGTAGTTGGGTTGGCAGTGTCCTTAAAGAATAACTCCAGTATGTCCTGGCTGGACAATAGCATATTGAGTGAACATAAGTGAACAATATCCTCTGACTGGTGTCCAGGATTCTGGGCACTTGAGGTGAAAAAATGTCACTTTGAGATAAAGGAGCTTGGATGAAATATTCCCTGCTGACCTGGCATATGGGAGATGTAATCAACTTTGCTTTCAGTTCACTGTCTCTAGAACATCCATGACTTTTAAGAGTCAGGTATTAGATTTACTCCAGGGATAAAAATCCCAGCTAAGTAACCAGATGGGGTTTTCCTCTTCACAGCTCAACACAAGCCAAGCTCATCTGTGGAAAGGGAGCATGGAACTGTGCCTGCCTGCCTGGGAGCTTAAAAACATGACCATCTGATTTTCAGAAAAAAAAAAATCCTACCTTTTTTATCTTTTATACATGACCCAAAACTGATTTAGTTTAAAAACAGAAAAGCCAAGAAATTGTCCAGGCAGGATGGATTAAATAATACTGAACCTCTGTGTAATGTTTTGATGTGATTGTGACTGTCACATGTGGCAAAACCTCCAGCTGTACAATCCAGTGAGCAGAGAAGATTTTTCTAATGATTCTACAGCTGAGGATGTTCAATCTGCTAAAAAGATTCTTGCTGACTTGCTTTAAAAGTGACAAAAAGTTCTTGGCCAGCCTCTGGTGCTAAGGCAATAGTGTTGGTGAGGCAGAGCATCCCAGGAACTGGAAATGAAGCCCGTTGGGCATTTGTGGGTACCAGAGAGATGAATTACAGCAAAGCAACCCCTTGAGCAGCTTCCAAGGGTCAGACTGGGGAGCAATAATGGCCTTGGGCTGCTGGGGAGCCTCTGGAAGGAGGCTGGAAAAGGCTGTTGGTAGCCAGGGCAGCAAATCCACAGGAAAAAAACATCAGAGCCTGAGCAAAAACACTCAGTGTAGCACCCAAAGCCCCAGACAGGGTCAGGTGCTGCTTGAGCTCTCAAAAAAGGATGAAAGAAACATTTCATAAATGATAAACCACAGCCCACAGCTGACCTATCCTGTAAGTACCCTGTCCAAAATGTGCTGATCTGTGGCAAAGAGGCTGAGTTTTCCCAAGGTGCTCATTTGCAGTGGATCATACCCTGAAAACCCTCTCAGTACAAAGTGAGATTATCTGCTTGCTCTTCAATTAGACAAAATTTTGGTACATTACTTATGAGCTGTTGGATTTGACTCCTCGCTGATCTGGTCCAGCCCTAAGTTACATATAAAAGTAAAGGAAAGAATTACAATATCCTCTTCAAAAAATAATACTCATTTAAGGGTTAGAGGAAGGCAGGACTGTCTTTTTTTTTTTTTTTTTCCAGCAATAAATTAAGTTAGTAAGAAGAGCATCCCAGTGTACCATCTAGATTTACAACAGGGTTTTTCAATTTCATTTGCCATTGCCAAATACATTACATTGGGATTAAGTTGTACAGGTTATTAAATACTAATTACAAGAAGACAGCGTGCTGTGGCAGGCAAATAAAACTTGCAAGTTACTGAAATAAAGGCTTTGAAAATGTTTTAAGGGAATTAATGTTTAATTAGAGATTTTGATCTATAAGGCGTTCTAGTAATAGCTTCACTCGGAGATTACACAAACCTGTGAGACATTTATAAGTAGAAAGGATACTTGATGTAGTATTTTCTTTAATTAATCCTGCACGGGAAGGCCACCACAAGGGAATTTAGAGTTTGATGCACATTAAAAAAGACCATTCCAGTTAGCAGGCACTTCAGCTTCTCTGGGGTTTTTTTTTTTTGCATTATCAAATTCATGTGCACGTATTTTTAACAATATGGCATGAGATAAACTTTGAATTTAGTGTTAATATTTCTAACTCAACATCCCCAAGTGAATTTGGATATTGAAGTGTTGGGAGGTTTACAGATCTGAGGTATGTGGCTTAATAGTCACTTTTTTTCTTCTGCTGAATTTCATCCTTCTGTTACTGACTTCCAGAGACAACATAAATCATCAAAAGCATTTTGCTTTCCAACATGATTGATAGTTTTATCTTTCACTCAGACATTCTTGTACAAAGTCTTCTGTTTTCAGTAAAAAAATGGTTTATGTAATTTCCTGTAGTCAAACCAAGTGACTGATTCTTTACTGTTTTGCTCACTACATTTAATGTTGATGGTCTGACACGATTTTCACAAGGCTAGAAGTGTCATTAAGGAAGTGTAAGAGGTGTTTGTGTTGGTAGGTGTAAAAATACACACAGAAAAGTCTCATGCTCTGAAAAAAAACTCCTGGTCCCTGCTACCAAGGTTATGGAATTAAGGGATGATAAAACTCCCATTAAAGCTACTGGAAGGGGAAATGAATAAACTTGACAAGTTTTCAGTACAAAAATCTGGCAGTTTTAGATCTTTAAGTTCATCTTTATTCTGAAATGCATAACCTTTCTGCTGATGTACTGAGTGAAATAAAACTGCAAAGATATTTTTGAGGATTCAAATGTCTTGATAAATTTGAAAAATCACTTTGAAAATGAGGACATCTTTCCTTTTCCTCCTCCTTTCCTGGTGCAGCTGAACCACAGTGTCATTACACATTTTTTTGTTAAATCCACACAGTTAAAAAATGGATCTGGATTTATGTTTGAAAGATATTAATACATATTACAGCTTACTAATATTCCTCACAGCTAATTTTTATCACTAGCTATGCTATGCTGATTTTCTCCTCATCACTTTAGCTGTAATTGTTTGGTTTAATACCCACTGCACACATCCTCTATGCTGGCTGCTTAATTATTTTCACCTCATTTTATGTCACATTTCTCAGATCAGTAATTATGTCAGATCATAAACCCCACACTGACTATAATAACTTGACAAATAGTAATACTTTCTATATAATATGGAACAAGGTGAGTTGGTTTAACAAAACACATAATTTCTTTCTAGTTAGTTTAATTAATTTATCTTAATTATTTAACCTATTAACCACAGGTTAATTAAATTGAATCTGATGCACTCTCTTACTATACTTATATTCCTTTTTTTTTTCTCCTGAATGGGACTAGTATTTCATTACCTCTGTTGCTCATTAATTTTAGTGCTGCTGTTGCTCTTTCCTGAAACGTTTGTTTCCTCCAGGGCCAAGTTAATCCATAATTCAGTGCTAATGGTAAATCTCTGTGCATTACCCACCACACACAACCCAAAAGGCAACGGGGGGCAGGGCTGGATCACATCAGGTAACAGAACCCACGGCAGGAATGCACCCCAAATAGCCACAACCATAGCCTTGGGTGTAAAAAGACACCTCCTTCCACCTGCTTTTGGTAGCATTTTTTTCCCAATGCCATCTTCTAAAAATATATCCCTGCTTTTCCCAGGGTTCAAGGGAGCAGGGTGGGACAGAAGTGGCAACCCATTTCCAAAGGCTTCTGAAGGCTCTGTTGAAAAGCACCGTGAAAAATCAAAGCCCAGAGCAAATGCCACAGTGAAACCAGCCAAGGTGGTAAAATCAAATTCAACAAACTCAGGCTCAGGAGCAGCTGCACTGCTTCTACCCAAGGAAGTGACAGGGAGCTGCAGTGCCTGTCTCAGCTGGGGATCTACCACAGCATGCTCATCTACAAACTGTTACCTCTCCAAAAACATCTGTAATAATGGTGACAGCCTAGAAAAGCAAGGACCAGGGACTGGAAATACCTCTGCTGCCTCTCTTCAAACATGCCTGTGGCAAGGCAGCTGAGCAATCAGTGTAAGTGGGCTGTGCTGTGACAGGGCAGAGCCAGGGCACAAAGCCACCTCAGGAGGGGATGGACTCCCTGCACCACGCCTGAACATGCTGGCAGATGAAGATGAGGGTGGTCATGACAGAGGGAGCCTGGCAGCCTCCAAGGGAAAGGACATGGCCATTCCTTAAGTCAAACCCCATCCACTGACTCTGTAAGCGTGAGCTGGGGGAGCTTGCACAAGGATTCAGACACTAAATTTTCTCCAGGGATTTTAAGCCCACACAGACATTTTAATTCCAGCTGTGTGGTACAGTGCACACCGTGCCCATAACCCACAGCCCAAGACCCAAAGTCCCACCTGAGCAGGGCAATCTGCTGCAAAAGCCCCCACGGGATCTCCCCCAGCTCAGGAATCAGACCTGCCCATCTTCAGGCTAAGGAGCCCCTGCTGAGCACAGAGCTGGATGAGATCACAGCTGGTCCAGGGCCAGAAAGTAATGGTGCAGTAATGGGTTTATTGGCTTTTTGAGAAGGAGCTGTTTGATTTCAGACAGAGGAGAGTCAACAGCAGCATTCACTCCTGCTAATCTCATTTCCAGCAGCACGCTGAGTGAGAAGGCACTTGGGCACAAAGCTGTGCTCGATTGCTCTGTTGATCCAGGATTACATTAGGAGCCCAGGAGCATCTGCAAACAGCCCCTAGCCAGAGCTAGGGCTTTGCAAATGGCTTCTGCAGCACCAGGCTTGTGGGAAAAGAAACCCCAGTGTTTCCAGCAAGCTGCTGGCAGTTTGCTCAGTACAAGAGCTGGATTTAGATGCACAGGTTTTAGATGTGCAAAGTGAAGACAGTGTCTGTTGAACAAAGTACTGCAGGTAATTTGGTTCATTTTAAATAATTCATTTACCTTAAGCAAAAAGAAATCAAATGCAGAAGGGTGGATTTGGCCAGGGTGAGGGATTCTTGCAAGGAGGAAGTTAGCAGAAGTTGATCATGATCTGCCCCATTATCCACAAAATAAGTTACTCTGAGAACAAAATTATCACCAAGTCTGGTATAACAGCTCTTTATTTCAGTGTCTAAAACACAAAGAGAGGGCTTGCATTTCAACATCAGAACCATGCAAAGCACCTATACACCAAAAATGAGATATTGAATGAGTATCTCTCTCCTGCTACACATAGAAAATTCAGGCAGGAAGACTCCGTTCTCCTGTGTGTTCTGCTTTATCCTTCCACAAATCAACCAGCTGTGAGGGGTGATCATCAACCTTCATTCCAAACCAAATCATTTGCCACTGAACACTATTTCATACTGCCCTAAGCTGCTAAAATATGCTCCTGTAAACTTCAAGCACCCAGTTCTGCTCTTGGTCTAGAAGGACGAAGTCCCAAACATCTCCAGCTACAAGACAGACCTTAATCAGAGGTACTGCATTTAAATGAGAGCAGAGTTTGGCTCAAAGGATGAATGCCTCCTCCATACAGAAGCCCAGAAAAGGCCCTTACTAGTGTCCCAGAGAGGGGGATCTAGAGACCACCCTAGGCTCAGAGAATTGTCATGTGCACAGAGGAAAACCAGACATCCTGAACTATTAAAAAACAGTGGTATAGAAAAATAAAAGGCATAAAATACTGAACCAAAAGGGTTCCAAATAAGGCATCAGCAGGTCCCAACTGGATGTGCTCCTGTTACATGTCACCTTCCCAGCCAGGATAGTTAGGAACGATGCATTAGGATTGTATTTCTGACCTCCATCATTAAGCACTATGAGCAACCAGAAGGGTTCAAGTTCTCTTTGAAAAAAAGAAAAAAATACAACCTTCAAACACAAAACCAGGGAGCAATGTTTTTGGTAAGTATTTCTTAGAAAAGAAAATAAAAATGTTAAAGCAATTCATTGAAATGACTCATTAAAAAAAGACACATTCCTGTAAAGTAAAAATATATATATATAAATAGAATCTATTTTTTTGTTTGTTCATTTGTTGCTTTTTTTTCCTTAAAAAAGACATTCAGTATCAGGTCAGCAGATTCTGATGGGCTTTCCCGCGGGTCTCCTGCGACAGCCGCTGCTCCTTAAGGCAAAACGTCGTGGTTGGCACTGTCCCAGCAGCTGGGTGAGTCCCTGTCAGCAGGGCTGCTTCTCCCTGACGCTGACAGAGCCGTCCTCCATCCCAAAATACACCACCTGGGCCATGTCGATGAACAGCCCCGTCTCCACCACGCCTGCAGGACGAGAGGGTGCTGGTTACCCCCCTGTGCTCGTGTCTTGCAGTGACACTCTATTAATGGTTTAGTCCAAGTAACACCCTCCCACCCACCCTGTCAATCTGTCCTGAATTACC
>JAOTQP010001652.1:63587386-63633145 GCA_026413545.1 Cichladusa arquata | reverse complement strand
TATTTTGTGCCAAACCCCCTGCATGGAATTCCCCTTTGGTAATCCCCTAAAAACTCCATGTCTCAGTAGCCCAGGTGACCCAGTTTCCCCCCCTACCTCCCTCATAGCAATGCTTTTGTGAACCTTGCCTTTACCCCTACCCAGAATTTCTCCAATTTGCTGATCATTTGTACCCTCCCCCTGAACCTCCCCCATACCTCAACTGTTGCACCCTTCCATTTTTGTCTTTTGCCCCCGAATTCCCCAGAGTAATAAATCCTCTTTATCCTATGCAAAAGACCTCCCCCTCCTCCTTCCCTCCTCAGAGTGCAATCTGACAGCAAAAGGGCTGTAGAGAAATTGCTCTGGCCACACTTCAGGTCATTGCTCCTGGGGTGTGACCACTCCAGGCACAGTGGCAAAGTGAGTGCAGTTCTGGCTGTTGTGTCACTCATGTCCTCTGCTCTGCCCATGGTTTTGCTCATTAAAAAACACCAGTGCCTCCATCAGAGCTTTGGAGAAGTGTCCAACCTCTGTCAGCTTCACAGGGAGCTTCTGGGAAGTCTTCTCCATGCAGCCACTCCCAGCAAAAACTCTCCAGAGACTGATAAACAACTCCCAAAGCTCCCCTGACATTCACGCTGCCCCAGCCACCACTGCTGCACCAACACAATCACAAGAAAAGCATTTTCTGCCATCTGATGACCCGTGGGAGCAAGAGGAAGCTACACACACCCACAGGACTGGGGATCACCCCCTTTGCCTTTAAACTCACCTGAGAGACTATCCTGTAAGAAATCACCTGGCTAACACTTGTTCACATTAAGACTTAGCAGGTCAGTGCTTCCTCTGCAATTTGTAGCCCAGTTGCAAATGTACTTTTGATTGCATTTAATTATGGGGTGCTCCTAACTTCTCAATGATCACTGAGACACAGCCAGAGGCCAGGAAGGTGGATAGAAACAGAGGACAAAGGCTACCACAAGCACAAGGTGGCCAAAACCCTTCTACCAGCACTGCTTTAACAGCCACACATTTATGCTCATCCACTTCTGGGTAGGGAAGCAGCTCTTCTTCCCTTAGCAGGTCCATTTCTGAGCAGAAAACAGTGCTGAGACCACACCCCCAGGATGGAACAGGTCCCATTTTTTACTCTCAACCAAAAAGAAATGCAGGGAAGAAGTTCCTGCTGTGCAGAGCAACCAGGCTCTGTGTGCCTCTTGCACAGACACAGCTCTGATGATACAGATTTGCACAGCCATGGGCAGCACTGGGATCAGGATATGATGGAGCACTGCAGCAGGGGCAGCCCAGACCAGCAGTGGTCACCTGAGATCCCTTCCAACCCAACAATTCTGTGACGAGCACTACTGAGGGAAGCAAAACCACTGACCAGAAACAATTAGAAGTTACTGGCCACTCTTCACCCAGCCTACACCCACAGCCTCTGCCTGGTCTGCTGTTTCAGTTCTGGAGCCAGGACAATGTATGGCTGCTCTGTGGGGTTGCTGGCATTTGTGCAACAGATCCCAACATGTTCCTGCACGTTCTGGCAACACATGAGCAGTCAGAGAAGGCAGCTGTGTGAAGGCAGGACTTCAGGGACAGGCTTTGCCAAGATAACCAGAAAAACAACCAGATGCTGCTTCTCTGAAGTTCAGAGAGTGCCAGTGCCCCTGGGCAGACCTGGGTGGTCCAGAGGCAGCTCCTGCCTGGGCAGCAGGTCTCATGCAAGGCAGGAGTCCTTGCAAAGAGGCTGTTTTGTTTGCAAACAGAGCACTCAGCCACTGCTGCTAGAGCCCAGCAAGAGCTTGGGTACACAATCCTCACAGCAAGGCCAGCAGGGAGGGCTTCCCAATGGGAATGGGAGGCAGAGCTGTAAGCAGCTCCTAGAAAACAGCACAGCACAGTGCAAACCCTCCCTCCAGAGAGCACTGGTGTTTCCACTAAAAGTACCTCTCTAAATGGGCACAAGGAGAGTAAGGAAGAGGACAGGACTGTTGTGCCTAATGGGAAACAGTGTCAACACCAACCAGCATCACTCCAGGTTTTCATGGAAAAGCCACATGGGCACAATTGTACTAATTGAGCTGACTGTTCTCTTGAGTAGAAACAAATGCAGGGACCTGCAGGAGGGCAGCAAACACACACACATTTCCTCATATCCAGGAGAGAGCTGCCACAGTCCAGGTTACTGATCACACACCAAGCCTCAGCCAGCTTTTGTGGTTTTTAAAAAATCACAGACATCACCTGGTATCATTTTTATAGCGCTGTTCACTTCACGCCACTCATGAATCTTGTCGAATTTCCAGTCCAGGATGAAGTTCCCATTGTCTGTCACCACAGGGCCCTGGAAGCAAACCCAGTTGTCATGGCATGAGCCCTGTGTCTGCTGATCCCAGCCAGGGACTGTCACAGCCCTCACTGGGACCAGCTGTCCCCACTGCAGGGGCTTCAAGTCATCATTTGAGCAAATTGGGGCTGTCCCCACAATAAACCTGTCAGTGAAACCATCACCCCCAACTCGAGACCCTGTTTGGCAGCTCAGACTGCCCTGCAGCCCCCCAACACCCCCAGAGCAGCAGGGCAGGCCCAGGCTGCAATCCCTCTGCTCCCTGCTCTGGGATGCTGCTTTAGGAGTCACAGCCAGAGAGGCTTTCAACGAGCAGCCTGAGCACCTAAACACACAATTCAGTCACCAAAGCATAATAAGGAGCAATTACACAAGATGTCACCTGCGGGACTGAAAGCCCAGATTTCACTAGATGAAGGGCCAGACCTGTGGTCCTCCCTTTGCCCATGCTGAGGTGGTTCCTCAGGGCAAGCAGGGCTGACAGGGACACTCACTGCTTTGTTAACAGCCATCCGCAGCTCCACGACTCCGCCGAATTTTTTGGTCAGGGCTCTGGTGACAGGGACATAAGCCATGGGGATGACCTCAATTGGAACTCCCTTCTTCCACTGCTCCCCAAGCCTGTCAGATTTTTTCCTGAGGGCACAGTTTGAGGTGGGATTAGTGTTGGGCATTACACTGCTGACACCATTAACATCACCCCGGGCCCTCTGCAAACCCCTCAGGCACAAGGCTCAGGAGGACACAGTCAGCCATGGGTGCCCTGGTGCAGCAAGAGCCAGTTTCATGCAGGATGCTCTATCCACTCACAAGCCCTGTTTTGACATGTTTTGGACAAGGAGAACAGGAGTTGTTGTTTTTTCCACAGCCTCATGGCTGGAAAATTTATCCCATGCTGACAATCACTGAGCTCAGACAACAGAACTGCCACTTCCCCACAAGCTCTGCTGACTCCCTAGCAGGCCCGCTGAGCTGAAAATTAAGAAAAAAAGATAAATTGAATTGCTGAAATACTGGGAGCCAGGCTCATTTCCACCCATTCCTGCTCTCCTGTAACCATTGGAATGACAGTAATGGCCTAACACAGCACCATCTGAAACCTCCCATGGAGGAGAAAGGTATTATGGAACAGTAATATCTTCACCTGTAATCAGCAATAACAATGAAGCACTTTGCAAATCCTGCAACTATCTTCTCCTGTGTCAAGCAGCCACTGCAAGGGGGAAAAAAATAAAAACAACCAGAAAACATCAGACTGCTTCTCACTGTGCCTAATGGCCTTGAAGCCCAGTCCCCTCCAATACCTTCTTGCTGGTTTTGGTGTGGCTTTGCCCCACACTTCATCCTCCTTCTCCCCACCCCTCACTTTGTGCCCCTTGTCCCTGGCAGCCTTGGCCAGGAGCCATCTCCCACTGTGGGTGCACACACAGCCCTGCACAGGATCCTCTCCAGCCCCCCCAGAAACACCCACAGGCACACAGGGATGCTCAGAGCCCACCAGCAGCACTGGGACAGACAGACAGACAGATGGACAGCAAGGCTCACCCGCCTCCTTTGATAAGGTTGAGGTTGGAGTCCACCTCATCTGCTCCATCAATGGCAACATCAAGCTGTGGGAAGGGGAGAAAATTGATGTGGAAACCCCTCCTGTGCAGAATCCAAGCCCTGCTCCTGCTGCAGCCCTGGGGCTGGAGCATCCCAAATGTCACCAATGTCACCAGAGCTGGGCCCACCTTGGTGCCAGCCTGACCACAGACATGTCTGATGGGCCACCCATGGATACCCTGAGACCACCCAAGCCCCTCTAACAGCCACAGGCATGTGAGAGGAAAAGAAACCCAAACCAAGAGCTGGCCTGCAAGGCTCCTCTCTTTAGCCTCTGGTGTTGTTTAAGGACCAGCATGAAAGATTTTCCCAGGAAAAATCTTTGACAGTTCAGCAATATCCCTGTCTCAAGCCTCCTCTTGGAAGAGATGCCGAGCACCTGGAGGCAACACAACCCAGCAGCCTTCCTGCCATCTAAAGGGACAAGAACTAAGGCAGAACTTGGGGGAAAAATAAACTAAACTGTTAAAATCATACAATCATTAAGGTTAGGAAAGAGTCTAAGATCATTGAGTCCAACCATTCAACAAATCCTGCCAGATCCCCACTAAACCATGTCCCTAAGCATCAAATCTACATGTTTTTTGAACACTTCCATGAATGCTGATTGCACCACTGTCCTGGGCAGCCTGTTCCAGTGCTTAACCAATCTTTCAGTGAAGAAATTTTTCCTAATATCCAATCTGAACCCCTGTGGCACAACTTGAGGCCACTTCCTGTTGTCCCAACCCAAGCTCTCACTCATGTTCTGCAGGTGGCTGCCCAAACTCCACCTCAGGTGAGGACTAAGGAGCCTGGATGCTTTCTGAAGGACCAGGTGAGAGGAAGGCCAGGTGAGGTCTCACCTTCATGGTCCCACTTACCTCTGGATTTCGGTCCAAGTCACTCAGTGTTAAGCCATTCTGCAGGATCAGCTGACGAGCCTGTGCACCAAGAAGAAAACAAACATCATTCACCAGTGGCAGGAAAGGAAAACAGACTCTTGGTGTCATTCCCTGGCTGCACCAAGGATGGAGCCTCCCTGGGAGAGCTCCACTGCTCCACTCTGAGCTCGTGGAGAGGCTGCAGCAGGACCACACAGCAAGGAGAAAATGATGTTTCCAGACCAGAGTAGTTTAATCAAAAGAAAATCCTGCTGCTGATTTGAACTAAAATGCTCAGGTGGTGCAACAGGACTCCTGGGTTTGGGTCTCTCCATACTAAATAGCAGGAGGCCTCATCAGCTTGGTGGGAATCACTTGTATCTAAGCACTAAAGCAGATATGGGATTTTTTAATCCTATGTTGTTTCAGCTTGGACTTCATTCTCCCTCACACCCATCCAGCCCTTCTGATCTCCTTTGGCTAAAAAAAATGAGACCAAGAAAATAAAATATTTACACCACAGCAATGTGGAACTAATAGAGAAAATATTTTTCATATTGGAAATAAGCTAAAAAGTAAACAACAAATGCACAACTCGTGGGAAAAGTGTGGGAAGCTGCTGAAACAGCTGCTTGGTGGCTGTGATCTAGCTTCCTGCAGAGGCTGAGTTTCCCTCTAGTGGCAACACAACATAGGGCACTCAGTTGGCCTCAGCTTAAACAGGGAATCACAGCATTGTTCTGCCAGGTTTACTGACACCAAGTCCAGCCCTTAACCCAGCACTGCCCAGGCCACCAATAAACCATGTCCCCAAGTGCCACATGGACATGGCTTTTACATCCCTCCGGGGATGGTGACTCCACCACTGCCCTGGGCAGCCTGTTCAGTGCTGGACCTCCTTCCCAGGGGAGAACTTTCCCCTCATATCCAATCTAAACCTCTCCCAGCACAACTTGGGGCCATTTCCTCTTGTCCTGGTATTTGTTACTTGGCAGAAGAGACCAACCCTGACGTGGCTGCCCCTCCTGTCAGGGAGTTGTGGAGAGTGACAAGAGCCCCCCTGAGATTCCTTTTCTCAGGCTGAGCCCCCAGCCCCCTCAGCTGCTCCTCATCTCCCTGTGCTCCAGACCCTTCCCCAGCTCCACTCCCTTCTCTGGCCATGCTCCAGCCCCCCAGTGCCTTTCTTGTCACGAGGCACAAACTGAACACAGGATTCAAGGTGTGGCCTCACCAGTGCCCAGCACAGAGGACAATCCCTGTCCTGGTCCTGCTGCCACACCAGTGCTGAACCAGGCCAGGTGCCCCTGCTTGGCCACCTGGGCACATCTTGGATCCTGTTCACTCACTGCCACCAGCACCTCCAGGGCCTTTTCTGCTGAGCCACTTCCCACCCACTCTGCTCACAGCCTGGAGTTCTGCAGGAGGTTGTTGTGGCCAAAGTGCAGACCCAGCACCTGGCCTTGGTCCATCCATCCATCCATCCATCCATCCATCCATCCATCCATCCATCCATCCCTCCAGCCTGTCCAGATCCGTGCAGAGCCCTCCAGCACATCAACACTCCCACCCAACTTTGTGTCATCTGCAGAATTTCCAACTGGTTGAATTTTCTACGTTACAAATAATAATCATTTGAGTGAGATTCCCTCCTTGCACAGACTCTGCTCAAGTCCAAACTTGTTACCATGCTGCAGCTAGACCAAGAAACCCCAGTGCAATAGCCTGGATCAGCTGATTCCCCTGAATTCTACCCACTAACACTAGCAAAGTGCATCAGTCACAGGTACTGGCATCCCAGAAACATTAGAATTAGCAGGTGGCACTCCTGGCAATGAGATATGATTTGAATAGTTTATCATGGCATTTCATAGCATGCAATTTTAACACCCATGAGCTGTGGGTCCCTAAGGACTCACAAAATGAAAGGAATAAAAATCAGTGGGTTGGCACTCATCACAAAGTGTCCACAAAAGGAGACTTCAGAGATCTGGGGAATTGAAAGCATTGAAAAACACTGTGCTGCACATGCAGGCCAGACCCTGAACAGGCTCAGAATCAGCAGTGTGGCAACAAGGTGGCTTGGCTGTCTCCAGGCTCTGCTTGCAAGGCAATGGGAGCAGTGGGAATCAGAAGCAGAGCTCCCATAACTGAGGGCAGAGTGGTGGTAACTGCAGAGCACTGACAGGAGCAGTCCCACCCCTGCTCTCACCCATCCCAGTGAGAAGAGACAAGGCAAACCCAGGGCACAGGTACTTACCCTGCTCTAGCTCTACTGATGCTGGTGCATTAATGACCTGACAACAGGGAAGGGAGGATAGAAAAGCTCACTGAAACCAACTCTTCCTTGCCAGTGACCTCAGGCAGCCATCTACACCTGTACATGGTGAAAATAAAATGCTGTTTTGCTGACCTGGGAATGCTCCACTCAGAACTGGATGAGGTCTAAGGGACTGCAAGAGACACAAGGCAGGCCCATGTTGGGAATTTTGGCTCCTGCAGGTTTTCAGTCTCTCTTCCCTTTAACAGCAACTTTTTTTGTTTTACTGGTAAGAAACTCTGTGGTGTTAAATGAACTATAACAACATTTCAGTGCAGGACAGGCTCCAGCCCATGCTCACTACAAGAGCTTCATCAATATATTCTTTAAGAACTAATGACTTAACTCAGAGCATTTCTCCTAGATTCAAAGGGGACATGGCATCTGTAGTAGTAGGGTAGGAGTCATTTGAGACAGGTCAAAGACAGACTCTCACCACAGTCTACATAAGCAACAGAAGTACTGATACAGGTTTTTTTTTTTTTCACTTTCTGGCCTTTGCAGCACCTTGCATTATACCCCACTTGTTTGCAACAGCTGGGAAGAGAGAGCCCTGTCAGCCCCACACCTAAACAACTGCAGGGTAAGAGGATGTTAGGTTTTCCTAAGATTTTAGGATAATTCAGGTTGGTCTTTATCCAACCTCCAGGTCAAAGCTGGGTCAGCTCCCAGGTTGCTCAGGGCTGAACTCACCCAGTCCCTGAAAACCTCACAGGACAGGCTCTGCCCCACCTGCCACACTGCCTGACTGCCCTCACAGTGACAAGACTGTGTCAGCAGTGCAGTCCCCAGGCCCACAGCAGGACCATGAGAAGGACACATGCCCAATTCCTTGACTGCAATTCCAGCCTTGAAGACCCCTCGTGTGGTCCCCAGCATGTCACCTCTGCCTGCCCAAAAGGAGGTTCCCATCTAAGGGAATATAGGCAAAGAGACCCAACCCAGTAGCCAAAGGCGTGGGAGATGCTCAGAAGTTTCCCTAGCTGATCTGTATTCCACCACCTAGCCAGGTTCTCCCTTTCCCTCCAGCCCTCTCAACATCTGGCTTGGTATGAACCAATTCCTGCAAAGGCTGCACAGCAAACAAGAGGTTAAGCCCATTTCTCTTCTGCAATTTCTTATCAAATCCAGCTGATGCATTTGAAGTTCCTGCTGAAAACACAGGAGCTTGCTATTATTCTTTACAGCTGTCAGGGCTGATACAGACTCAAAGGAGACAAAGTGTCTTCAGTGAGCTTTGCAGTATGAGTCTGGTTCACCACTAAGCAGCATTTTCCTGCAGATGGGATCCAGAGGAAGCCACACACCAACCCTGACAGAATCAGCCTTACCACACTGGCTCCAAATACAGCTCCCAGCCCTGAGCTCAGGTCAGGGTAACACAGCACCTTCTTTCTGAAGTCTTTCTGTAGGCTGCACCACGACTGCTTTCACTTTTGGTTCATTCACATCACTGTGAACCAGAGAGAGGCAAGGTGGCCTCCCACAGCCCAGGGGAGATGCCCTGCAGGAGCATTTACACTGGCAGGAAGCAAAGGAGGAAAGCACTCACCTGGAAGGACGTAGGGATGCAGACAATTGTCAGGTTCTCCTCCTTAACTCGCTCAGCTGCAGGAAAAAAGCAGAAGCCTTGGTTTATTCATTGGACAAGGCAAAAACACAGCAACTTTCACTTTAAGAAACCTCAGTTCAACACAGCCCCTCTGATTCACTGCAATTACTTGCTTGGCTTGCAAATAACTCAGTCACGCTCGAAACGCAAACAGGTGTCCCCCTCCATAGGCTGAGGCTCAGCTTCAACAGTCAGAAATGTTGAAACACCCACTCTGGCCCAGCCCAAGCCACCATGAGCCATTAACCTTTATGTCTCCAGCAGCAGAGGAGCCCCATCAGCAAATCCTCACCTGGGAAATCGGCCCCATCCCCTCTCTCACTCCATTAGACAGGTTTTTGCTGCTCTCCATGTAAACACAGAGCTCCAGCAGCTGTCTGAAAGGTTTGCTGGCTTGTTGCCCTGGGGACATCACATTAATTTATTATAGAACATTTAAATATATAGCAGGGAAAGAACTAATAAAGTACAGTATTCCATTAAATGGAAGGAAATATTTCCTCCCCAGGCTAACCTCAAATGACTAAAATCTATTACTAAGATATCATTATGGACAAAATGTTATTTTAGTAATTACAATACCCAGGCACAAGCCAACAGCCCAAGAGTGAGCAAGAGCTTGTGCACCAGAGCAAGCACACAGGCTACATGCTCTAAGGTAATGCTGCTGCTGGAAGGACTGAACATGCAATACTTGAGGCTGGATGTTGTTACAAGCCACATCCCAGTTCTAAAGCAATCAGGAGACATGAAAAGCCAGAATTTGCAGCCTGGAACAGCCACTCCTCTTCAAATACAATAGCCATTTATTTAGAGACTGATTCTGTGCTCAAGGAGGGAGTGGTTGCAGTTCTGAGCCAAGCCCAGAAGGCTGAACAGCAGCTCCCAGACAATGAAGTGCATCACACACACAGAGTGGGGAAAGGGGGGACGAGGGGCGGCCCCAGCCCTGCTGGGTCCCTGCACAGTGAAGGGCTGGGCTGTGCTCAGAACTCTGCTCGGGGCTGCAGGACAGCTCCGCCCAAGGGAGCTGGAGGTCACCAGAGGACTTCCCAGACAGGCAGAGCCACCCAGGTGGGACACACTGAACTGTGCTGCCCAGGGAAGTGGTGGAATCTTCATACCTGGAGTGTGGATCCAACACTTGGACGTATGGTTTGGTGGTGAACACAGTGGTGCTGTGTTGGATTTGAGGATCTTGGAGGTGTTTTCCAACCTTAATGATTCTATGGTTTCCCCTCTGTAACCAAGCAAGACCCCCAAGAACAACACGGCTGATCCTGCACTCACAGCCCACCATGGCCCCCACAGCTGCTCTGCTCTGCATCCAAGGACATCCAAAGTTCAGCACCTCCACAAGCAGATCTAGGGCTGAGAGTGCCCTGAAAAGGAACTTTAAACCTCTGCACCCTCTGTAATGAGCCGTGACAATAATTACCCTCACAGTCAGTTTGCAAAACTGCATTTGCCTCACTTGAATATTTTGCTGAAATTTTCTGAATCACGCCCTGAGCAAACCCCTGCACCTGGAGCAAGCAGGTAAACCTGGCTGCAGGGTACATAAATAAAATAAATGCAGCAGGATTTCACATTCCTGATTTTCATTACACCTCAGCAGGGCCCTCAGTGTGAATCATGTGGATGTGGGGAGCAAAACGAGCCACAGGCAAACGAGTTAAGGGAAGCAGAGCAGCTGCATGGCCCCAAGCCACACAGCAAGTCAGCACTGGGCAGAGCTGGGCAAAGCTGGAACCAGACCAAGGAGTTCAGCTCCAGTTTGTGGTGGGTGCCAGTGGAGAGCTTTTCCTGGCTGTGTGGGGAGAACAGGTGGCAAATCATTACCTCCTCAGGACTCTCAGGCAGTATGAATTTGGAGCCCAACGCCCAGTTTTAACCTTCAGCTTCAAGCAGGACACAGCAGCCAGTGAACAGACCCAAGGTATCAGCTCTAAGTCAGCACACAGGGGATTTAGAGTGTTTTTCAAGTAGTTGGGGCAGATGGAAAAGGGGACTTTTTGTGGTGGGAGGGACAGGAAGGGCAGCATCCTACCTAATCGCTGCACCGCGTGTACAATCGTAGATCCGCTCCCGATCCCAAGAACTTGATTGTTCTGCAAGTCAAAGAGAGACAGGAATGCTGTTACTGGAGGCTCCAGATTGTCCAACTTTCCCAGTAAGATTGGCATTGGAAACACATGCAAGATGAGCCCTGTCCAGGGATGCACGTGGACGCAGCATCTCAGCACTCTGCAGGCAAGGGAGGGAACACACTGTGCCAGCGAGGGCACGGCCATGGTCTGCGGCCAAGGGATTTTAATCAACTCTCCCTCTCATTAAAGGACATGTGCTTGCTAATTACCAGCACAGTCCGATCTCAGGGTGTTCAATGCACACTCACTGGTGGTTGCTGGCATTCCATGAAAGCTCTCCTGTCGGAAAGCTGTGAATTTCAGACAATACCACAGAGGAAGAAGGGGAAACAACCTCAAGATAAAATCTCCCAAGGAAGCCACACAGTAAAAGGCTGGGTTTGCTGCCAACCATATCATTAGTAAACAGCACAGATGCACCAGCAGCCAAAGCAGAAAGCACAGCAGCTGTTCCTGTGAATAATAAAAAATGTTTTCCGAAACAGAATGTAAAGCTGCCTATAGCAGAGTCCAGCAAAACTTGGAAAGTGGGTGAGCCTGGCAGCATGTGGTGAAGAGGATGAAATTTTAACCACAGCTCCATCCTGGCCTTTCTCTGTGTATTGCCTGATTTAAGAAGGATCACTGCCCTGTGATCCATAACACAGATACACTCCTAAAGGTGCTGCAGGATGAGGGTGAGTGGGTGCACTTCTGTTACTTCTGCAAGACATGCTCTCTGCCATGTCAGTCCCTGTTTATTATCAACTGTTTCCCACTCCCTGTAAGTGACCTGCAGCCTTCTGCACTTCCCGTTTTCAGTGTACTTTGTTTTCTTTGGATAGGATCCAAAGCTTAAATTGACTTAAAGGGGCCCAGCATCACCACAGAGACTTCAGATGAGGAAGATGTGAAGACAACCAGAGATGCAGGCACAGAGCTGTTGTGCATTATCTCTTGGACACTAGACAGATCTGGAGCTCTTGCCTCATGTGCAGCAAATCCAGAGTCTGGCAGCTATGGAAAAAGCCACACCTGCAGCACTTCAACCAGCTAAAATCTGGCTGTCACGAAAGTTTACCTGGAAAGGTGGAGTTCAAGACAGGTCAGACTCCCCTAGGATTAGTCATTTCTCTTGTTTCTGCAACTTAAAAGCTTAAAGAAAACAGAAATTCTCCAAAACCAGAGGCTCAGTTTCCAACCCAGCCCTCACTAACCACCATGGCTCTGCAAAAGCTGGGCAGAGCAATAGGTCACTGCTGCACACCTGCAACGTGGCCAGCAGAAACACAACAGCTCCTGAGGCTCTCAGTGTCACCCACCCAGCAGGCAGAGCCAAGCAAGGCCAGCCAAGAAGGGGCAAGCAAAGCTGTGCAGAGGCTGGCAGCACATGGGCAGTACCAGTGTTCCCAAAAGACTTGTTTTGACCTGGGGAGAGGCAGTTTCTTCTCTTTGCCCTCATTTCTGTAGGGACAGCTTCTCGGAGCAGCTGGGTACCCTAAAGGGATGGGGAAAGCCTCAGCATTGGTGACTCCACTGTAAGGAAGCAGGAAGAGCTCAGGAGGGTCCCAGCCCATCCATTTATCAGTGATTAGAGGTGAAGCAGCACTTTCAATCAGTCTAAACTGGTGCTGTCACAGCCTTATCGTGACTCCCACCTCTCCCTCTTCAGCTCCAATCCCAGCCAGACCAGGGGCAAAACCAACCACAAAACACCCACTTTTAAAAATAGGGGCAGAGCAAACATTGGTGAGAAGCAGAACACTGAGGAGCAGCACCTCATGCAAAAAAATTTAAATTTCAAGTTTACCAAAAGCCCACCAAACAAAACCAAGGTACTGAGCCACAGCACAGCTGAGGACCCACGTGTGGGTGAAGTGGGCAATGACCACAGCATTTTCTCAGCCAACCCAAGGGCCTAAAGACACTGCCCAGCATTACAGAAGCCAACAAAGCAACACACATGGAGCAGTACCAGCAGCACACGGGCACTGGCCAGCCCAACTTAAGATTCCAAGGTCAGAGAAGAAAGAGCTCCAGCTAAAAGCAGTAGATAAATACAGAGCAAAGCCCAGAGTTTGCTCAGTGCTCTCTGGGGCAGCAGGACATAGGGCAGTACCTGTATTTTCCCTTCCAGCAGAGGCCTGCTTTCAGAGGTGTTGTGTAAACGCAAAGCCAGCTCTCCCCAAGCAGCTTACAGCTCTAAAGCCCCAAGCCCTGTGCCAGCCCTGCTCCCCCAAGCTGTCACAGCCCCACAGTCCATGGCCCCTGAGGCTGGTCATCCTCCAGAACTGGGAACTCTGCTCCAGCAGCTGCCCAGGGACAAGTGCTGTGAGTAAATACATCAATATCATTTAATTTTAAAAAAAGGAAAAAAAAAAGCCAGCAGAAACAAGTTTTCCTCTCCTAATCCTCCCCTCCCACACCCAGGTTTACATCTGCCACACAAGGAGCTGCTGTCCTGGCAAGGCAGGGATGGGTGTGAAGGTGGATGCCACGGCAGGAGCCTCATCCAGTACCAGTCCCAAGCCCCCAGTGCCACAGACTTATGGCACAGTTAATCAAGAGAGATTTGCCCAGCAGAATCAAACCTTGGTGTCTCCCACATATCCCTGCTGGGCAAGGGAAGCCATAGCTTTGCTTTCAGAGATAATGTTGCTCCCTCCTGAGAGCTCTAATAAGCAAATACAAACATATCCATTACAAACAGCAGCTGCTCTCTGACAGTGCAAACTGACAGCTGAGACCATCCAGCTCCTGGGCAGTGACTCTGAGCTCCTTCTCCAGCATTCCTTGAAGCCAGCTTGCACAAGCATTGGGGTATTACCCCAGACATTGCCTAATTTACTTAACCAGCATCACAAGCTGGACATTGAACTTTAACGTTCAGCTGGGACACAGCCAGAAACATTATCCTAAGTTTGCCTGGCCACAAAACAGCACAAAGGCCAGCTATTTCACTGTAAAAGTCCAAAAGCACTGGTTTTACCCCAAATCAAAGAAGCCCCCGTTTATGATAACTCACAGCAACAGCAGTGTCTTGGCTCCACACCTTGTGAGACAACCCCTCCACACTTTCCTCCCACAACCCCTCAGTGCACAATTTTGGGCTTTCCTTGGGTAAGAAAGGGGATTTTTTTGCAATTGCTCGCCCCAGACTCGCCCATCTCACAGACTGACCACTTTTGGTGGTGTTGGCCTGGCAGGGGCTGGGCCTCAGACAGCATGTGGCTGTGCTCTCCCAGGCAGGTACAGACTGCTCTGAGGCAGGGGGCTGCAGAACAAACCAAATTTTCATGGGATATAAGGGAAGCCATCAGCAACTGAACCCAGCGAGGGGAGAGCAGGAAGGAAAAGGGATTTTTTTTTTCTCCCCTAACTGCTAATATCTACTTTCTTAGCAGCAACTCCTCACCCCCATTTCACCACGGCTCTTGCGAAAGCGCTGGCACAGAAACTCTGATAAACCCCTGCGTGACTGTAACCGTTGATCTTCCAAACCAGCCTGTGCCAAACTTCAGACAGCTCCAGCCCTATCTGACATTCAAGGGGCTGATTCGAGCCCCTGGCTGCATTTCCCTCCTTGCAGAGGACAAGACAGAAGCTCCTGGCCAGGGACTGCTGTTCCTTGCTTGAGTGCTCAGACATGGGGTGCAGCAGCAGCGCATCCTGGGCTTGGAGAAAGGAGCAGGACATGGCATTAGCCTGAACTGCCACCACAGCCCAGCTCGCAGGAGGGTGCACAGTGAAAGTTTGGAGGTGGGAGACATTACCCCAAATTCGGCATACACAGCGCTGAGCTGGATCAGCCAAGAAGCTGCTGCCAGAGAGGCACACACTGGGGAAGGAAAAGCAGTTTCCTCCCTTTGCCTCAGCTAAAGGGAGTGGAGTCCAAAGCGAAGGAGAAAAAGGCTCAGCAGGACCCATCCGTGCACCCCAGGGTCCCTCTTTGCACCCAGGACTGTTCCTGCTCCGAGTGCGGTGTATTCCCAGTGCCCCCCACTTCATCCACGCACCTCGGGGCTGCCCTGTGCACTGCAGGAGTCCGTGCCACCCCAAGCCCATTCATGCCCTGGAAGTTCAGTACATTCCATGGCCATTCCATACACTGGGGAGTCCCAGCACTCCACAGCCTGTCCCTGCAGCTGGAGCTGCCTCACTCAGCCCTGGCTCTGTCCATGCACCCCTATGTTCTGTGGCCGCTCTGTGTTTTGTGGGGTCCCGACACCCCAGAGTTGCTCTGTGCACCCCAGGGACCATCCATGTAGACACTGTGTGCCCCTCTGTGCACTGTGGGGTCCCAGCACTCCAAAGCCTGTCCCTGCACCCGGAGCCGCTCCATGAACCGCACGGTCCATCCGAGCTCCAGGAGAGTCCGTGGCTGCTTCGTGTTTTGGGGAGCCCCGGCACCCCAGAGCCACTCTGTGTGCTGGGGGATCCGTGCATCCCGGAGCGTGCCCATGCACCGGAAAGCTCCGTGCACTTCACTGCCACTCCCTGTACTGGGGAGTCCCGGCACCCCAGAGCCGCTCCGTGCACGGCAAAGATCCGCGCACCCCGCGGCCGCCCCGTGCTTTGTGGAGTCCCGACACCCTGGAGTGTAACTCAGGGCCACTTGGTGCACTCAGAGCCCCGGCAGCCCAGAGCCTGTCCCGGCGCCCGGAGTCGCTCCCCGCACCCGGGACCCGCCCGTGCCTCTGGAGACTCCGTGCACCATACGGCCGCTCCGTGCATTAGGGGGTCTCCGCACCTCGGAGCTGCTCCGTGCACTGGGCGACTCCACGCACCCCGCGGCCCCTCGTGCATTGGGGTGTCCCGGCACCCCGGAGCCTGTCCCTCCACTCCGGGATCTCCCTGTGTGCTGGGGGCTCCGTGCTCCCGAGCCGCTCCATGCGCCGGGAAGCTCCGTGCACTGGGGTGTCCCGGCAGCCCAGAGCTTGTCCCGGCACCTCGGAGCCGCACCGTGCACTTGGATGTTCCGTGCACACTCCATGCCCACCCCAGCATCCTGCAGTCACTCCGAGCTTTGGGAGGTCCGTGCACCCCGGAGTTCCTCTGTGCTTTGGGAGCTCCCTGCACCCCGCAGTTTCTCTGTGCTTTGGGAGCTCCCTGCACCCCGGAGTTTCTCCGAGCTTTGGGGAGTTCCTGCATCCCGGAGTTTCTCTGTGCTTTGGGGAGTCCCTGCATCCCGCAGTTGCTCTGTGCTTTAGGAGCTCCCTGCACCCCGGAGTTCCTCTGTGCTTCGGGAGGTCCCTGCACCCCGGAGCTTCTCTGTGCTTTGGGAGCTCCCTGCACCCCGGAGTTTCTCTGTGCTTCGGGAGCTCCCTGCAGCCCGCAGCCCCTCCGCGCGCTCCGGGTCCGTCCGTGCTCCCGGAGGCTCCGCGCTCCCCGCGGCCGCTCCGCGCTCGGGGCTCCGAGCCCCCCGCGCCCCGCAGCACCCCGGGCTGCCTCACCTGGACGTGCTTGTCCACGGCAGCGAAGGCGGCCCGTTTCTTGGCCTCCTCTGCCATGGTGCCGCCGAGCCGGCCGCGGGAGAAGCCGCGCCGCGCCGCCGCCCGCCCCGTTCGGACCCTCCCTGGCGGCCGGGCAGCCAGGGGCGTGCTCCGGAGCAGGGCGAGCCGGCCGGGGAGCCGCATGCCGGCGCGGCCCGCCCCCGGGGGGCTCTTCCTCACGGGCTGCAGGCCTGGGCCGTACCGGCTCCTCTCCTCCTCCGCCTCCTCCTCCTCCTTTCTCCTCCGCCGGGAGGCTGGGACTTGTAGTGCTGCGAGCGGCGAACTACAGCTCCCACAATGCCCGACAGTCCCCGGAGCAACTTGTTGCATCGATGTACATGCGTGTCTAAGTACCGAGACCGGGTTTGCCAGGGCTGGAAGGGTTCAGGGAGTCCCACTGGGAAGTGCTGGGGAAGGAGGGAGGGTGGCGGGGGGAGCCCTTGCAGGAGACCAGGCAATGCTCTCGGCTCGGGGAGGAACTGTGGCCGAGCTTCCACAGGTTTTGAGGAAGGGCCTCTCGTGGACTTTGACTCAAACTTCGGAGCACGATCTCCCCCGAAAGTAGCAACATGGACGTGAAAAATGCCAGCGGTCCTCTGAGCACATGGTACCAACCAGCACTTAGTCCTTACCCGGCCCTGCAGCAGGGTCAGGACAAAACCCCATAGAGATCTCCGGTCCTGAAGCACACAGAGCCTTTTTTTATTTGCCATAGTTTTGCCCTCCACCCTGGGTTGACCTATGATGAAGTTGTTTCTGAAACATTCTAAAGAGGCAGAGCAACCTTGAAGTTCCTCCACACCACGTTTTCACTCCTGTGAGCCACATTAGAGCCATTCACAGGCAGCTCAGTTTCTCTCCAGCTGCAATCCCACAAAGGTGGATGAGAATTGCAGGTATTTACCCCTTATTACTCACTCCAAGGTCAGGCCACAATTCGTAGAGAATAATCTTTTTATTTGCTCAACAGAAAAGCTGCCGCTGACTTCTCTTTTTTTAATTCTGTGTATGACTGGCTTGCTTTGCTGCCAACCTCTGCGATTCTGCTGTGATTTTCAAGGACTAGAAACATTTCCTTTTGTTCTCCCAGGGCCGGCACATCAGTCCTTGAACAATGGGGTGGGATTTCAACAAAGACTCTATTATCATTGCCCGGGTTTATCTCAGCTCGGTGAGGCCTTACCTTTCTGTACAGAGCAGGTGACTGCTGTTAAGAGCAGCACGTGGTTCTATGCAGTGGTTCAGTGTTTCCTGCCAGCTGGCAACGATTTTTCCTGCAAGTTACCCATTTTAAAGTGACACATATCTAGTGGGATATGTATTCAGAGGAAATCAGACCCAAGCACTAGAAGTAAAACTGAAGTAGCAGCTGACTGTATTTTGGGAGACATTACAAGAGCATGTAGTGACAGGACAAGTGGGAGTGGCTTCAAACTGAGCATAGCATTAGATTAAATATTAGGAAAAAAAATTTACTGTGAGGGTGGTGAAGCACTGGAACAGGTTGCTCAGAGAAGATGTGGCTACCCCATTGTTTAAAACCAGATTGGAAGGAGCTCTGGGCAGCCTAGTCTAGTGGAAGGTGTCTCTGCCCACAGCAGGGGGTTGGAACGAGATGATTTTTAAGGTCTCTTCCAACCCATGCCACTCTATGATTCTATGATTATTCTGTTCAGTATCCTAATTACTTGACTGGGATGAAGAACAGTCACTAGGGTTTTATGCTGACTCAGGAAGCCCATCCTGGGCTTCTCTGAAGTCCCACTGTTGTGGGGAATGTTAATGCAGAAGTGTGGGGTGATAAACCTGTTGTACCCTCACAGCAATGGCTGATAGCTTTGGCTTGAAACACATCTTGCAGTGCCTGGGGAAACACAAACATTTCCACTTCTAGATAATGACCTTTCTGTTAGCAATTTATCTGAATCTGTTGGACAGTTACAGCTCCAGTGAAAGAGAAAATCTTTCATTTATGCTGTGCTGAGCCTTGCCTGTGCACAAAAAAACTGGTATTGGACATTCTAGAAATGAATCTTCTGTGAATTTCAGCAACAACCAGCTCTGTTTGCAAACAGCCCAAAGTCCTTTTTGTACAAGCCTGGTTTTGTCCCATGCCAAAGCTTCTCCAGGAGCCAGCTCTCACCCTCTGTGCTTCAGTCTGAGGAGGAGTTTGAACCTGCTTTGCACAGACATCCTACCTGTCAAACTGTGGCAATCTCGAGGTGTTAACCCCAACAAAAACCACACTGAGGAACGGAGCAGCTCAGCCCTTTCAGGCTGTCAGGGCAACTGCCTGACTCGGGGTGCTGAATTCTGCATCTGAGGCTGAAATTACATGGTAGGAAAATTACATGGTGGCTGAGATAACAGCTTGCTGTTGACAAAAGGGGAAGAGCCTGCTCTTCAGTCCCTTCAGCCACCATCCACATGCAGCCTGGGAACAGAGTTTATGCTGGTGCTGCCATTCCCATGACCCTGTGCTGATTCACCTTGCCACGCAGGCAAGGAAAGGCAGTTTCTTCTTGCCAGGTGAGTGAGGTTGGGTCAGCCAAGCTTAATATATCTCTCTGAAAGGGAGTTTTCTAACTGGCTTAAGCAGCCCTGGTCTAAAACAGAAAAAAATAAAGAAAACAAAGGAACATTCCCACCTCATGGTCCAAAGCTTGCCAAGTTTTCCTGCTACTCCTTCCATGTGTTGGCAGATAGCTGTTCTTTCTGAAAGGTAAAACAATCAAAAAAATTAAGGTCAGTTTTCCTTGACCTTTCCTGAGGAAGACAGCAAGATCTACCAGTTGGGAGAGGGAAGGCTGTGGCACCATTTTCCATGGCAGGCTTAACCCAACCTAAACCAGCTGGAAAAGTGCATTCCAACCTGAGTGAAATCCTGGCAAAGGCACAGCCTCTCTGGGTGGCAGATGTGTCAATCCAATTAACTGTACTCCTCTCTCATTGATTAGGCATGAAACAGCTAAAATCCAAGACCCATGAAAGTAAAACTTCACCAACACTCTGGTGAAACCAAGTGGAAGATTGGGAATTTCCCAAACTCTCTTTCAGGTTGGCAGCAGCACTCCAAGCCTACTACATCCCTGCAATTTACATTCCTGCAACCTAATATTTTATCCTGCCCACTCTAGTTTGGTGACATTTCCTCTGAATAACACCTGCCTCCCTGCTTGTGTCTGGTTTGATCTGTCAGGTGAAGAATTACTCGGTTTTATTCTGCTTGTGAGGAGGCATCAGCAGGGGTGCCGGTATGCTAATTACATTGTATGCAGCTTTTGGGAAGTCTGGATTCTCCTGGAAAAGGGAGGCACCAGGAACGGCCCTGGGCACAGGGCAGCCACGAGGTGGCACACTGGGCTTTCCCTGCCGCCCTCGCTCTTCCAGGAGCAAGTTATTCGAGAAAAGCAGGCAGGTCTTCAGTGGAGTTATGTAAAACACCATTCCTGTTAACATCCATCCATCCTTCCATCCATCCTGCAAGAACAGTCTTTGATTTCCACATAAGTGGCTAGTCAGATTCAAAGTTATTGTCATATGACTGAAATAGATCTCTTATGTCAGTCAGTCAAAACAGAATGGAGGATGTGAGTCATGCTTTGCAAAAAGCAGGAAGTTTGGTTTTGTTGGCACAAATTTTTAATACAGAGAGAAAATTATAGGGCTGTATTGCCATGTTTGTCATAAGGATTCGAGAATAACGTTGTCCATCCCTTGGAGAAATGTTTCCAAAACAAGAAAAATAAGAGCTTTTTGCATTCTGATTATTATTCATTATTCCTCGGTGCCACGGAATCTAGGCGGTGTCTAGAAGAAAACGTGTACTCTGGTAAAAAACTGCCAGATCCTCCCCAAAAGAAAAGGCTGCAATTGGAAGGCTGCTGATCTGGGGCGGGGAGTGGGAGGGAACACAAGAAAATGAGGTCATGCTTATGGGTGTGAGAGGAACACTTGCAGGGGTGCCTGTTGTTTTGCCTTAAGTATAATAAAAACATCATGACCCAGCACAAAGGTAGAAGTGCAAGTCTAGTCGTGACATATCCTGATATTCTGGAACTTTCTGAGGTCTGTGGTTATGCCTCTGAGTCCCCCAAATAATGGGTGGGACAAGAGATAAATTACTGTAAAAAGCATGGCAAGGAATTAGATTTTCTTCCTTGTCTAGAAATATAATGGAGTTTAAAATTTAACTAAATTTACTCGTCAAAACATCACCATGCAAGAAAAATGAATTTAAATGGAGACAGGTGCAGGGGAGGGCAAGTTAGAGCAGAGAGCCAAATGTGTAAGGGAACAATAAAAGCCTTTGGCTTGGTTTGCCTAGAGAAACAAGGAATTTGATTGCTCTTTATAAATATATGAATGGATAGACACTCAAGAGAGAGGAGTTATCTAAATAAAGAAAATAGTACCACAAGACCACATGGGTACAGTAATAAAATGTCATTTAAATTACTAAAAATAACATGCACTACTTGGCATGTGGCACAAGGTAAATTCTTTTGGACTTTGTTATAATGAAGGAAGTAAAAAAACTCAAAGATCCCTGGATTGGAATTCAGTGGCTGGCTGGTGAGCCGTGTTTGTGACCTGAGTTTGCACACACCTGGTGCTCTAAAACAACTGTATTTCCAAATCATCAGAAAATAAGAGTGCAAGCAGGAAGAAAAAAAATAGGTAGAAGTTAAAGATGACAATTATGAGCTCTTTTTAAAGAATTCATTGGGTGATCAAAAAGCCACAACTTCAAAATCAAGAGAGAAAAAAACATTGTCAACTCTTGTTTTAATAATGGACTGGATAGTGTGAGTAAAAGCAAAAAAGAAATAGCCAAAATGGAGAAAGCAGGAAATAAGAAAATGTTGGTATAAATGAGAAGCTGTGAGAAGCAGAGTAATTATTGGAAGTGAAGCACATCGAAGAAAATCCATAGCTGGCAAGGCTAAATCCCAGAAAACCCTAGGAGTGAATAGTACAGGCCCATTACTAGATGGACATGATTAAAATGTCAATAACAATGCAGAAGTGTTCATTGAACATTTATGATCTATGTTTGTGAAGAAGCAGGAAGATACCTGTGTGGGGGGTCACTTGAGAGTGATGTGATTAATTTCAGTGCTTTAGTGGCCAGTGGAGCTCTTGTCTTCCAGGGATAACTGTGGCCCAGGAGGTTGGAAACAGCTGACTGCAGAGATCCTTGTGTGTTGATGTTCTTCTTTAGTGAACCTTGATAGACCAGGGCAATTCTAGGAGGCTAAAAAAGTGCCAGGTTGGTGCCTGTCTTCAGGAAAGGAGGCTGCATGATATGGAGTAAATGTAGATTTAATAACATCAGATCTATGGATAATGTTCTGGATAAATACCAAAGAAGGGTGTTATGTCACTCATTAAAGAATTAGTAATGTCAGTCAGAGGTCTAATAGAAATCTCATTTCATGCTTCTAAAAGGCAACAAATAATTCAATTTCCCTCCGAAAGGTGTAATAAACTTTTAAAAGCATTTTTTTAGAACTGCACAACACTTTAATTAAACAGGGTAATAAAGTATCAGTGAAGAATATATTAAACATTGACCACAGAGATTATTTTTTTATAAGTGGTTATAAATCACTATTGAATAAGGCTACTTCCAAAAGGACCCTCCAGGATCATATGTGCTGTGCTACACACATACATAATCAATATTTTCATTAGTCATTTGGAAGTAAATACAAAATCAGCCCAAATCCAATTTGCAGATGACATCTTCATCAGTCATGCCATCAGTGGTACCATTAGGACGACAAGGACTGTTCCTCAAAATATGGTAAACTGGATCTGGAAAAAAACTGGGGGAAAACTCACTCTTAAGGGGGCAATGATATATATCATTTATATCAAGTATACCCTAAACAGAGACTCACAGAATGACTCGGGTTGGAAGGGACCTCGAAGACCAGCTCGTTCCAGCCCCTGCCATGGCAGGGACACCTTCCACTAGACCACGATCCTCAGAGCCCCATCCGCCTGGCCTGGAACGCTTCCAGGGACGGGGCACTCACCATCTCCCGGGATGGAAGGAACACGAGTTTAAGGTACCACAGGGCCTTTGCTGGGGCTGTTAAGAACCGGGCCAAAGTGCTGGGGGTGCCGCTCATTGGCCTGTGTGTGCTGGGCTGGGTGGGCACAGAAAGCCCTCAGAAGGGTGGAGTCACCTGGGGTGAGGTCACTTGGGGTCAGCACGGGCCGATTTCGGTATCAGGGGTAGGGTTACCTGTACCGCCCAGAACAGCCCGGGAGGGCACACCGAGCGACAGAATCAATTGGGCTGGACAAGCGCTCTGAGCTGACCGAGTCCCAGCTCTGTCCGCACACGCTCTGGCGCTCAGTGCCACGGCCACTCTTCCCTCGGTGTCCCGGGGCGCTCGCTCCCTCACGGCCCGGTTCCCGCCCGGCGAGTCCATTCCGCTCCGGGCTGGGGGGAGGCACTTCCCGCGCCCGCCCCCCCGCGCCGGGTGGTGCGCGCCGCTGGCCCCGCCCTGCCGGCGCCGAGGAACAGCCACGTCTCCAGCCCGGCCGAGGAAGGGGCGGGGCCGCGCCGCCCGCGCGCCAGGCGGCAGCCAATCGGCGAGCGGGCCGGTGAATCATGCGCCCGGCGATTGGCCGGCGCGGCGGTAGAGGAGGGGGAGAGAGCGGCGTGGCTCCCATTGGCCCGGCGGGCTCTGTTGACAAACACCCAGCTCCTGCCCGCCCCCCGCCGCCGGGCGCACCAATCAGAAGGAAGCGGCGGGCTGAGCGGCGTGGCGGCGGGCCAATGGGGCGCGTGTCCGCCTCGCAGGGGCGGGTGCGCGCGGGGTGCCGGTACGTGGCGGGCGGGCGTGGCGCGGCGGGCAGAGTTGCGCGCGCGGCAGGCGCCCATTCTGTGGCGGCGACAGCGGCGACAGTGACAGCGGCGTTCATGTCCTAACGGGTGGTGGCGGCGGGCGAGCCGGGCCCCTCCATGCGGGGGCCGCGGGGCCGCAGCGCTCTGGCCGCCTTCGCGTTGCTGGTGCTGCTGGGGGTGGCGGCGGGCGGCCCGGAGCCGCCGCCGATCGATGCCGCGGCTGTGGAGGCCGCGTTCGGGCTGGGGGCGGCCGCCGCTCCCGCCGCTCTGCCCGCTGGTTCCGCGGACGTGACAGTGGAGGACGATGAGGGCGGCGTGGCCCCCGCGGCGCCCGGAGAGCAGGAGGCTGAGGGCAGCGGAGAGGCCCGGACCGGCAGCAGGTGAGCGGGGAATGGCGGTGACCGGGGTGGGGATCAGTGCCTGGCGCTGAAGGGGGGGTTCAGAGCCGGGGTGAGAGTGCGGGGTCGGTGTCTGGGGTGAGGGTCATGCCTGGGGCTGGCAGGGGAGAGTGTCAGTGCCTGGGATGGCTGTTGGGACTGGGGATCCTGAGGGGGGTCGCTGGCTGGGTGGGGGTCAGTGACTGGGTGGGGGGTCGGTGTGGGGCGGCTGAGGTGGGTCAGTGCCTGGGGAGGCTGAGGGATGTCAGGAATCAGTGTCTGGGTCTGGTTAGGGGCAGTATCAGTGACTGGGATGGGGGTCAGTGTCTGGGACACTGAAGGGTGTGTGTGACTGAGCTGGGGGTCAGTGATCTCAGCGTGGAGCTGTTGCAGAGGGAGCTCGTGTCCAGTGTGGGGGTGCTCGGGGGTCAGTGCCTCGGGGGACACGGGGGCAGTGCCCAGGGTCGCTGTCTGGGGGACACGACTGAGTCTAGGCTGTGAATCAGCAGCTGGGGGTGTTGGGGAGCGGGTAATGCGTGGGGAAAGGGCTGCAGCGTCCCGGGGGACGCATGTGGGGAAGGGACTGTGCAGGAGTGGGAATAGCGCTGGGATGGGTCGGGAGCGCTGGAGTGGGAAGAGTGCAGAGGGGCGGAGGGAGAGTTGCGCTGTAGGGTTATCGTAGATGGAGTGGTGCTTGGGAAAGCGATGAAGTAAGAGTGTCGCAGGCTGGTGCGTGGGGCTGGGCTGTGGGACACGCAGGGAAGTGTCCCAGGGCTGGCGGAGAGGTGCAGGGAGAAGGGGTGGAAGAGGCGAGTCCCGTGATGAGGCTGGAGTAGCGCTGCAGGGATGGACAGGCTGCACCGAGGGGGAGGCAGGGACAATGAGGAAAAGGGACTTGGGGACCTCACCAGCGCTGAGATGCTTGTTCTTTACGCAGTTGTTAGCAAGGAGAAAGGGCGTCTTAGTTCTTAAACAAACAAGCTGCCCGATGTCACGCTATGTGACATCTGGCCCGTCTGCTTACCCTGGTAATACCACGTCTCGATCCCTGCCGTGCCGTGGTCCCAGGTGGCAGTTCTGTGCCTGCGGGGAGGACACCCTAAAGCAGCTCTAGTGTAAACTCTTCCCGATATCCACAGCTCAGGTGTTCAGAGCATGCTGTCCCTTTCTGTCACTGTTTTGTTTTGAATAAAATGCAGTTTCCCGGCGTACTTAATTGTCTGTTCAGCACAGACACTGGAGTGTGCCTGAGGGGAAGCCAAACATGCAAGGCAAATTGATGAACAAGTTTCAGAATATAACAAGGGGAAATAAAATACTTAATAACTGCGTGTGGCAAGAAGCTCCGGCAGAAGGAAGACTTAGATGAATGACTCAAGTGCTGAAATGTTACTGAGCTGATTCCAGTCTGTTTCTGAATTGGCTGAGAACGATGAGGTGATAAGCCACAGCCGGAGTTTAAAGGAAGAACAGCATGACTAAATGCCTGCTGTATTTGAAAACATGAAAGTGAATAGCCCAGAGCTTGTTCTTAGTATGCCCAAGCATTCACTTAAAACAAACTGCCCGATGACTTGGCACCCTGTTTTCTTGGAGGACAGTCTCACCAGTTAGCAACAGGATCATTCTTTTGTGTATCAGGTGATCAAAATACCACCTGGTTTATTGCAATTCTACTGCATTTCATTTTTGATAGGACCCTCGTTTATTTAGCCTGGAAAAATTTTAAAAATACATTTTCTGTTTGCCTTCTAGAGCTAAGTAGAATACACTAAAGCTGTTCAATGTAGTAAATTAAGCCTGAGATTAAATGTAGCTGCTCTGTAATTGATTAGTATGTAGGAACAGATTTGCTGTCATCAAATAAAAATAGAATGGCTGCCTGGCCGTAGTGTTTGCTTGCATTTCTTTATTTTTTTAATATGTGTTTCTGAGATCTCCACTCATCTCAGCTAATTGTTCTTCAGCAATACCCAGACAATACAGAGGTCAGTATAATCTGGAAAAAAAAAAAGAACAAAACCAAAACCCAACTGTCTTTGCTGTAGGCAAATTAATATAATCATCTTGGTTTGAATATTTATTTTGTTTTTCTGTAAGAAAATAGGAGGGTTGGTGATTTACTGTGCTCTTTACATACAAGCATGCAGGGTTTGCTGTTGGAATAGCTGCTTAGAGTTGAAGTTTAACAAACAGCCATATTTGCAATGTCCCAATGGACTTTTGAGGGTTGAGGGTTTTAGGTTTGATGATTCTTTTAAACTGAAACAGGAACGGTGGTAAATGTACCAAGATAAGTTCTGCTTTGTTTTTCTGACATAAGCAACTTACATGAATAAATGCAAAGTTTGGTGCAGTGAAAGGGTGTAGGTGAACTAAAGAAGTGTTCCTCCTCTGTCCTGTTTGCAACTTCCCTTGGTATCTTTGCCCTTTTGCTTGCAGGAAAATCATACCTTCACTTCTGTAAGGTAGAATAGCACTGTGCTCAGCCCTCTTGATCTCAGAAAGTGGGCTGTGTTCATTATGGGATACTATCAAAGGTTTTAAGGCCCAGGACTGGCCTTTTATCAATGTGTGTGGAAGTTTGCAGTAGATATTTTGCATAATTTCAAGGGGAAACATTAGCATTGCTCTGGAATAACAAGTTCCTGTCTATGGGCAGAAGAGGATAGGAACTGGTAAGAAAACATTTTCGTTCAGCCATAGAGGCTGTTTTTAGATGGTTGGGGTCAGGGAAGTGTCCAGATGTGCTTTCATAGTGACAGAGTGCAAATAAAATCTAACTCTACAACATTAGCTTGTTCTCTGCCAGCTGCTCCAATTACTGATAACTCTTTATGCTCCATGAACTGGCCCCTTGCTTTAGTCCTGCTGTTGGCCATCTGTAAGGGCCCAGAAGGGATTTTCATCTTCTCCATCCCTTGGTTCACAATATGTTCTGGACCAGCAGCTTTAGGCAAGGAGAAATGCAGGTCTTCATTTCACTGATGTTTATTTTTCAGGTGATGAATCCTGGGATTTAAGTGACAGCCTTATTTTGAATAATTTCTTTTAGTGTCTTTTTTGTTCTGGTCCATGCTTTTGGAGACTACTGAATTATGATTTTGTGGTATTGGTGATTTGGTTTGGGTTTTGTTTTTTTCTTATTTTGTATCCCTGTGATGTGATTCACTCCCTGGTGAATAGTCTGCGATTTACTGTCAACAAGCATTGACACAGCCTTGATGCTGTTTGTCTCTATCCTCCTCACTTCCTTGGTGTTATAGTTGTGACTTTTGACCTTAAGCTGGGTAATATTTTGTGTTTTCCCTTCTCAGAAGGGAATCTGGTTTGGTAGTGTTGTCAGAATACCTGTGTGTTCCTGGAAGCTGGCTTCTTTGGTTAAGGCAGTCTTTCAGCTTGGCCCTAGTCAGGAAGTGATGTTGGTTAAACCAGCTATAAGGTGTTGTTTTTCAGAAAATAAAAGCATTTATCAGGCCTAACAAAAATAGAAACTGAGTCAGGAATTCCTTTTACTTTCAGTTTGACAATCAGTTGGCCTAAAGATGTATAAAAAATACTGCTTTTTCAGTTTAATGTAATGGAATTACAGGAATTGCAGCCCTGACATCTTGAGCCAGCAAAGGCTGGCAAACAGGTGGCTGACAGTTTATTCTGGAACTGTGGCTGTATTCTGCTCATGTTTCTAAGAATTTGATGCAAGAATTGGCATAATACACTGCAGTAAACCCACAGTGGCATTGTAGGGTGGCAAAAAGCAAGTCACCTGCCTTTTTATTTTTAAGCTCTGAAATATTTTCCTGAAGTAGTTCCCTACATTGCTTTTATCATAATGTGTTAATTTAGTGCTTGATTAGACTACCTGAGCAACAGAAAAATCTCTTGTCACCACTTCATGCTCCCGATACACAAAGCTGCAAGCACTGGAATCTCACAAAGGGAAGGGAACATCTGACAGTGAGAAAGTGTAACACTAGAGAGAGTTGGGCACAAATTTCAGATCTTCCACCTATTAAGAGTTCAAGTGAAAGGGTTTTAACTTGCTGGATTCCATCAGAGAAGAGAACAGGTATTAAGATTTTAACTCCTAGACAAGTAGAGTATGCAATTAAGGATTTTATTAGAAGATAGGGAGTTTTAGCTCTTTTTCCTGGTATGTGGTATTGCTGAAGAGCAAGATGAAGCTGGAACCAGAAATGTGGCTATTTAGTTGAAAATGAATCACTTATTAAAAAGCAGAGAGAAATGGATGTTTTCTTACACCTAGTTCAAAAGGCAGCCACACCTAAGATTCAGATACAGCTGGGCTGGTTGTGTTCCTCTGTCTCATGGAAGTGTTTGCTCAGCGGGTGAAGCAAAGTCCATTCTACAGCTGGGGACAGACCAAGGGACAAACCCCGAGTGCCACTGCACCAAAGAAAAGCCAGGATTTTACAGTGAGCAGAAGTGGTTGGTTAAACCAGTTCCTCCGAGTGTGTGCTGCTGGCACAAAGGTTTCCCACACTCCCACCCCCCTCTTTCCTTATCAGCCAAACTTAAAACTGAAGTGTGGTTGCAGCACAGTTTGGGTGGCTGGAGGTCAGGGTGCAGATTCCAAAACCACCGTCTCAAGTGGCAGTGGAGAGGCTTAAATAGCCAGGTAACTCCTAGGGAAGGTTGAGGTTTGCATCTGGTGGGGAAAGATAATACAGAAATATAAGGCACAAAGGCATGAAACATTTGTCACTTGAGGAAGAAGTCAAACAGGAAGAATTAGATAAAGGAAAACAATGGGAGTACACGGGGAAAAAAAAACATTTCACAGCACGATTTTAGGATTTGTCTTCTCTGCAGTATGGCTGCCAAAATTCCCTTCATTCTAGCTGCATTTCTACCTCTTTTTATAACCTAGTTGTCAGGAGAATCAACATAAAATGTAAGTAGATCCACTTGGAATAATATTTTTTTTATGCAATGCTAGAGGGTTTCAGTTAAATTGCTTTACCATAAAGCAAACAGATTGTGTTAAATATGTGTCCAAGGCCTTTAGTGTGTGAGCACTTGTTTACAGTACTTGAAAATAGTCAGTCTCCTGCAATCTGGTTTATTATTAACCCAATCTTCATTTCTGTACAGTTGGGAAAAGCGTTTGTAATCAGCTTATAAAAACTTATGTCTTCTACTGTGCAAATATTTGCACAATTGGTATTTTTCTAACAGTTTCTTAAACTTAGCTTTTGGAGGAATGTGATACTTGGCCACCTTCAGAAGTAGGAGCTGCTCTGGCATTTTTGGAACAGTTTAAAGATCTCTTTATTTTTCTCTTTATTAGTAGTGTAGTGCTATAAACATTATAAAATCGTATAAATCGTGTGGGTTACTTTAACATGTAAAATGGACATGTTTTACATGTTTTTGTTAGAGGTGATGTAATGAGCCACGCTCCCTGAACATGTTTTTAGATCATGATTTCAGTTTTTCCCTCCTTAAAGCAAACTAATAACCCCCATAATTTCCTCCCTAAATTCCGTGTTACTATACCATTAACTTAGGACAAGTGAATATATTTGGCCAGAGCTTTACACAGTAATTTATTGTCCCTTATTGTTTAAAGATTAATATATATGTCTGTGTGTGTGCACTACCAGCCCCCTGCCCTTTCACCCTCACCTGAAACTGGCTTAATCTCCCCATCAGTTTATTTGCACAGTTCCTTATTCTCATTGAAACCAGCGACTATAAAGGTCCTTCTGGGTCACTAGATCCAGCCCCCTTCAGTGCAAGCAGCCTGTAAAGTGATCAAGTTCTACTCCCTCTGCCTTTGAAGATTGGTGAGCTGCTGCAAGCCAAACTGACAACACAATCCCAGCTTTTTCAGGTCAGAGAGAAACAATCTTCAAGGAAAAAAAAAGGCCCTTCAGAAATGCCTTGTCAGTGCTTTGTCTCTGATGTATTGTTTATTTTGTTTGTTTGTTTATTTTAATACTGGAGCTCTAGCCCAACCAGAAATGCTTATTCTAATTGTACAGCTCTGTAAGAAACAAGATGTACTGAAATTGAGGAGCTTCAGGCACTGTAGAAATCGGCAGCCAGCCTGCCATGGCCCTGTGTCCCCAGCCATCAGGCTACTTAAAGCCTAAGCTGCAAAACCCAGTTTGGTTGTTTTGTGGTCTGCAGGCATTGGAGGTTGTTGTAGTGCCCTGTGTGTGCCTTTGGAGGGATGTGTTTTATTCAGAGACTTACAAAATATCCCAGAAGTTCGACGTTTCATCCGAAAATCATTTAAAACTTAGTTCCAACTTAATATTTCTTACATTCTGATTGGCTGGGTTAATAGTTTTGGGTTTAGATTGTTTTGAAAGGATGTATTCAAGATCAGTTTGGAAGGGCCTGGGAGAAGTGGGATCCATACTGTTTGTATAAATATCTCCAAAAAGATGATCTCATTCAGTATTGTAGTGGTAACATCTGCATGCAAGAGCAAAAAGTCAACTGCCTTCCTCTGAATCTGAGCTCTGAAAGTGCCTTACAACATGGAAATTAGTTTATGACACCCAGCCAGAGACTTCAGCTCTTCTACTCTATTGTTGGTCTGGGTAGAGCTCACCCACTTGAATTGCTTTTCTGCAGAATATAGAGACTTAAGGGTTGGAGTTGGGTTTTACTGAGCATAAAAGGCAGCTGATAGGTGAAGTCCATCCTGCTGTAGTTTTGACTGTGAATGTTTCCAACTTGCAGATCTCTTGTAATTATCAGCACTTTGGATGGACGAATTGCTGCACTGGATCCAGAAAACAGTGGGAGAAAACAGTGGGATCTGGATGTGGGATCAGGTTCTCTGGTGTCATCCAGCCTCAGTAAGCCAGAGGTAAGGCTTCATTTCTTTCCTGACTAAACCTTTAAAAATTGAGATCTGTAATAAAAGGAATGTAGCTTTTTCTCCCTGTTTGGTAGATGTTAAATAATGGAGCAAACACCTACAAAACTTTGTCAGTGCTATTCTCAAACTTTTTTTTTTTTTTTTTAAGTGCTTACATCATGTTGCCATTTCAAACTGGAGTGTGTCAGCATTTCAGCCTTGGGATTGATGTATTTGATAACTATTAAACTAGATGATGTAACTGAGTTGGGGAATTGTATGTAATTGTTGATTGAAAACAAGTTACTTGTAATTTCAAGCAAATGAAAGGATCATCTGCTTTGTATTACTAGACTATGTCTTGGCAAGTACTGGCTTTTTTTTTTCCCTCAAGAAAAGCAAAAGTCCTTGTGACTTAATAAATGAACAAAGGATTGTTTTGGGTGTTTTATACTAGATAAGCAGGCTGCCTGTGAAATAGAATGTGTTAGCAATTAAACAGAGTGCTGAAGGTCACCCTGAAGTACTGAGTGGTAAAGGGTTGCATCACTTCTTGCTGATGAACTGTAAGAAGAAAATCTCGAGTTCAGTTTCTTGTTTGGTGCTTTTGGCCACCATGAGTTTCAATAAACTAGGCTAAAAATTAGAAAGTAGGTTTTTTTCCTTTTTTTTCTTTTCCTGCACGGGGGAGATCTTTGATTCATTCTCTCCTAGAATTAGGAGGAATGAAAACACCCACAAAGAGGTAATTTGTGATGATAACACACCACAGAAGTACACAGTTCTCCCCTGTCAGGGATGGTTGGATTTGATGACCAGTCCTGTATCATTTTTATATTTGCACAATGAGCATCAGAGAATGAAAGGTGAGTTCAGGATTATCCAGACTGCATGACTTTCTTGCATGTAGTTCTTTGTTGCTATCTGTGGACATGACCTCTGTTTCTGTGTAAAGAAGTCAAAGGAAAGATGTGGTCTGTTTTAGTAGTGCAAGTATGAGAGCTGCTAATGAGTATCTCAGGTTGCAGCAGTAATGTGAGTGTTTGTTTCTGAGAGAGAATTTTATTTATGGATGCAGCTTTGTGAGATTTGTTCAGGTGTGTTTTTGTGGTTTAGCAAAAACATTGTAGGAAAGAACTTTTTCCCCCAAATATGTTTAAGAGCAGAATTGAAAAGAATACAGAAGAGAGAACTGTAGACAGAACTGTTAAGAGCTCTGTGAGGTGGAAGGTGTCAGTGATAGTGTGATTCTTCATAAATGTTCTCAGTAGTAGATAAACAAAATACTGGTCTGTTACCTGCTGCTGCACATAGTTTCTGATGACCACATGAAAATAAAACCAGTGGTTATGAAAAGAATATATTTGAAATCTGTGCAAATATAGACTTTATTTTTTTACTACAAGTTAAGTCACAAGCCCTGGTTTTTAAAGATTTTGGGAGTGTAAGCATTTCCAACACTAGAAGTGTTTTTGCAAATACAGATTTTGTCACTCAACTGTCTGTCCAGAATTTTGATATTTTTCCAATGTAGTATGACTGTAGAAACCAAAGATTGGGGTTTAAACAACAACAATTGTAGTTTGTCCATGTGATATTTAATTCCCTTCTCTGATTACACGTCAGTAGGTTGTGGCAGTCATAAAAATACATTTTTAAAGAGCATTTGTTATGCGTAGAGGAAGTTGGAAGTTCAGATGGGTTTTAAAATTGTTTCATTTCTACAGCTGTGGCCAAAGACACTGAGGGATTTTGGCAGAGACTGTGAGATAACTAATTTTGGAAGGAAAAGGTCATTTTGGCCTTTTAGAAGCTGTTAAACGTTACGAATATGGGTCTTTTTAGACTTCTTACTGTCATGTAAACAAAGGCTGTTAAGACAGAATGTAACAAACATGATGAAAAGTGATGAATACTCTGAATAAACTGCATTTAAATATTTAAATGTTTAATCTGCTGTCAGTAATCTGCTGGAAGACTTTGTGCAGTGAATCTAGGTACTTAAGTAAGTACTTTACCTCATTAAAATTGCTGGGAAAATTCTGGTTTGGGTCAAAATACTGATATTGGCATGTGACTTGTTGAGTTCTATTGTCTCAAACTGAGTCTTGAGGCTTTTCCTTCCTCTTCCAGCGTTTTTGAAATAACAAAGGTTTCTGTGCTAGCAACCACAATATTCATCATAAAGCAGTAACATTATGTAAGCTGTTAAATTACATCTTCTTGCAAGAAAAGGCAGATAAGAAACTCTGTGTTACACTTGCAGTGACAAAGATTTGTGTTCTTTCAGAGCAAGGCAAGTGTGTGCTGCTGGATCTTAATTGTTTTGATGAGGGTTTTTTTAAACTATCTCAAGTATGAGTATAATGAACTGTAGTTTCAAGTCCTGGTGCAAAAGCATGAATTTAATTTCCAAGTGCCTTTTAAGAATAGACATTAGATCTTCAAACTTCCAATGTTTAAGAGAACTGTAGTTAACTTCCTTTGCCTAACTGTAAAATGTCAACCTGGCTGTCTGGAGCTCGTGTGTTAATTAGGAAAGTGAGGCAGTGAAATTTCAAATGTTCCAGCAGCTCTGTCAAATGCTTCAGATCTTGAAACTACTGCTTAACACACTGACAAGTGAGATGTTCATCATTTGTCATGTAAACAGATCAATTAGAAAGGAGAGGCTGCTGAGGTATTAATTGTGTGTCTGGGTAACTAAAATGCTAAAATTCTTTCCTTGGCCCTGAGCTCCAACATAAACAAATTGTGGTTGGGCTGCCAATGCTGAAAGGTTGACTCTGCAGTTCAGGCTTGTGCTTGAGAATTTAAAAACTCTATTTCCCTATCTATTGTTTTAAAGTGGAAAAACCTTTCTCTATAAAAGTCTATAAAAGTTTTCCTGTTACCTGCATGTAAAGATTGCCTGATGAAGTTCACAGTAAAGTTACTGAATCACAGCTTTTCTAAAAGGGAGCTTAATTTTAATAAATCACTTTGCTCTTTAAAATTTGGGATTGTAATTAATACACTGTCCATACTTAGAAAAGAATACTTTTGGGAGAACAGCATGTTGGAATAATGATTCTTAATTATAGTGAAAGTGGAGAACTGCTTCAGAAGCAGTGGGGAAGGTTCATAGCACATCGTTTGTTGATGAGAATGATTCATCCTTTTACCTGCAAGCTTTATACTAAATTACTTAATGGCCACCAGTCAGAGTTGTTTCAGTACTCTGGGCAGAGGCTACACTGGGATGGACTTGATAAAAGTACCTGGTAGGCTTGGGTGTTACAGACTAATCCCTAAGTAAGCATCTTATTTCCTTATTTGAGACATTGAAGATCATGGGACAAAATCAGTATCAGCTCACAAGGCTGACATTTATAGCAGTCAGAGTAAACATACCACTGTATCCTGGAAAAATGGAATCATTTGACTATGCCATGTCACCAAATCTGTCAACATTCTTACTCTAATAAAGACTCTCATGACCTTTGTATTGCATTTTGTGTGTGTATATATATAAACATAAATATATATTTTTATTGCGATAGCCACATAAAATCAACTTTTCTACAAACTTAGACATCTGTGTCATCTTTTCTGGACGCAGAATGGCATATTTTTATGGAATAGCCTAGTACTACATTTTTTTCTCCAGAGAAATATGGAAAGGTAAAAAAGTTTTATACTGACGTCATCTGGAAACTCACTTGTTGGTGAAGTGAGCCCATAGAGACTTTGAGCAGATTGTTCCTTTTTTGCTTAGAGCAGTGAGTTGGAAAACGATTTTGAAATCTTAAAAAACTCCACTAGTGACTGGATTTAATATACAGTATGAGTATATCTTCTTCCTTTTTCCTTCTCTTTATCTGCATCATAAACCCTTCCGAATTTTCAGTTCTTTGTTTTCCCGAAGAGAAGTGCAGAATTCTGCTGGGACTCACTTGAAGGTAGTGACTTGCCTGCACTTTGCTGCACTTCAGATAAGGCAACCTCTGTGCCCAGACAAGCCAGAGAAGAGCCCAAATCTGTCTTGGGTTGCTTTGGGAACACAGGAGGAAACTCAGGAATTCCCATCCTTTGACCTCTTACACTCTGGAATAAAGAAAATGCAAAATCCACACTGAAATGGGTCAGGGCAAAGCAAGAGGTCAAAATGCCCTTTGAGGGGCTTGAATTGTGAATTCTGTTATGTGCCCTCCCATAGGTTCAGGGAGGGTAAATAATTTAACAATGTCTTTGAAAGAATTAGGAAAGTCTCACCCACCACTTACAGCACTGCTGCAGCAATATTTTATTAGTTTGAATAAAACTTACGTGTTTGTTTGGTTCCTGGCTTTCTATTATAGTTATTTTTCAGTTGAGTCACTGTCTGTAAATATCATCCAAGGGAAAGCTGATAGTGTTTGTCTTGGATATGGGTGGGGAACACTTAAGACTGTCAGACACTTTCAGTGAAAACACTGAAAAGGTTATTATAGCAGCTGTTAAATGCAGTGATGAATATTAGGAATTTATATTAATCCTGCATAAAATTTTTTTAACAATTCACTGGCCAAACAAAAAGGAGATTCTTTCCAAACTACACAGACATTCTGAGAAAATATCTTTGTTCTGAATTCTGCTTAAAAATGAAAGCCTCTGTCTAGTTCACTGTTAGTAATTTCAACTCTTAATCCTGGGTGCATTTTAAAACATCTGGAATGGGGACAGGCCAGCAACAGAAACAATCTTTCCTGCTTAGCACTTGGAAGAGTCTCTGTGCTCCATCCAGGCAGCTCACAGGAGGTTCAGACTTTCATATACAGAGTTGGTTCTCTGAGGTGTTTGAGTGTGTATAAAAGGTTTCTAAAGGACAGTTTTACTCGACAAAGAATAAAATTTTTAAAATATCTATTCATGCTGTAAAATTACTTTCTGGCTGTAATATGTTCTGAGCAGTTGTAAAGCACTGAATTGCCACTCTTTTCAAGCAGGTAGAGTGTAAATCTGTGGTCTGGTTATTGAGGTGACTAAACTGGAGAAAATACATTTCCTTGTAAGTAAACTGGTATAATTTTAGCTGTCTGAAAGGGTATTCTAGTGTCCTCTAGTGACTTTTATTTTTGTGTACTGCTGAGACTGTAGAACCACGAGAAGCTCAGATAGTTGGAGGTGTCATTCCTGTAGAGAAAGACTGGCACATCAGCTGGTTCTCAGCTGTACAGGTTTTCTATAATAGACATGAAATTAAACTGTGCTAAATGAAATACAAGATGTGGGGATTGATAACAGTGGTTTTGTTGTTGAAGGCTGGAGATGACCAGTTTAAAACCGAGAAAACTGTGTACTAAGATATCCCATGGCAGGTTATCAGCTGCCATCTCCATTCCACTGCAGGGGAAGGAAATGTGATTCTGTGTTGCCTGCGGGTAGAGAGAGAGAGACAGATTAGTGTCTTAAATGGTCCTGGAAAAGCTCATAATGAATAAGAAGTGAGTGTCCAGAATTGTGCTTCAAAGGAAGATAAATTCGAACTGCAATTGAGGCAGAGAAGGCTTATTAGAGCTATCAAAGGGAGTGGAGCCTGTGTTTTGCAGGAAGAGAATGGATGTGACTACTCTTTAACTGCATGGATGTGTTGGCATTCCCGATGCCAATGGCACAAGTGGTTCTTTTCAGTTCTGTTGCTGGAAATAAACGTGTGCATGCAGAAGTGACAGGCTTGGGAAACTTAACTAGAGAAACCTGTGGATTTCTGAGTACAGCTGTTTGTTGCTTTCTTTTTTGTTGCTTAAAACATAATTTACAATTCTCCTGAAAACAAACTTCTAATGTTGTTTAGTGGATAAAATTCATCAGCAAAAAATTGTTGTAAAGTACCCTGACAGCCGTGCTTTTATAGGAAACACAACCAACTTTTTTAGTGGGAAATAGTAAACCTGAGGAAAAGGGGAATTGCTGAGAGCTGCCTGAGCTGAGTTGGTGGTTAGTGTGATGCAGCACCATCATACCATCATCACAAGCAGGGCTGTTGCTTAGGGAAAGTGGTGTTATGTATTTATCAAAACTGGATATCTTCAGTGCTCTTAGTTTGGTGTCCTTTCAATTAAAAAACCCAAGAACTTCCTGTAGCTGCAGCTCTGTGGCTGCCTTGCTGGCACTGGTAGTTAGCAGCGATAAAGCCCAGAGGAAGTGCTGACACGTGTCCTTGCAGTGCTTTAAAGACAATTTGCAGCATGACAGCTTCCTGCAGGGGACACGTGAGCAGCTACAGAACAGGATGTTGTGGCTTGTGCCATACCTGAGCTCTTGAGACCAGTCCTCAGGTGATGCTCTGCCTTGAGCAAAGCCAGGAAATTTCTCAGAGTCACTCTGTGCACAACCAGCTTTCATCTCATGCTCACAGCCATAGTCAAAATGCTCCAAATATTGGAAAGGCTTTTTGCCATCCCCATTGTGTTTTTATTCTCTTTGTAGTAGAAAAACAGAATGGTTTAGGTTGGGATGGACCTCTAAGATTATAGAATTACAGAGTCCAGGTGTTAACCCTGCACTGCCAAGGCCACCACTAAACCACATCGTTAAGTGGCACATCCACAAGGCTTTTACATCTCCCCAGGCATGGTGACTCCACCACTGCCCCAGGCAGCCTGTTCCAATGCTTGACCCTCTTTTCAGTGAAGAAAGTTTTCCTCACAGTCAATCTAAACCTTCCCTGATGGAACTTGAACCCATTCCTTCTTGTCCTATTGCTTGTTTCTTGGGAAAAGAGATTGACTCCTCTCACCTGGCTAAAACTTCCAATCAGGTAGTTGTAGAGAGCAATAAGGTCTTCCCTGAGCCTCCTTTTTTTCCAGGCTAACTAACTGCAGCTCCCTCAGCCATTTCTTGTAAGTCTTGTGGTCTGGACCCTTTACCTCCTGGGCTGAGGTAAGGGCAGGAAGAGAGCTTGTAATTTAATTGTGTATGGCCCACTGCATGTTTTGTATTGGCTGTTTAGCTGTTCTGGTGTTTACAGATACTAAAATGGATCAACTCTAGTACCTGGACAAATTCCAGTTTCAGGTAATCAATAACTTATTTGGAATACAGTTGCCCAATACACAAAACATTTATTAACATTTATAATATTATTCAGAGCCTTTTTAAACTTTCAGGCTATACTCTTATCTATATAAAGAAGGGCCCATTTCAAGGGTTAAGCATTTTAGACAGTTTAGCAAATCTTTCCTCTAGCAGCACAGCCACTGACATCTCATTTCCGAATTTCTTCTGGACTTTGTGCTCCAAAAGGAGGTAACTATTAATCTTTGTCAGATGCACTGCATGTTTCATGCACTCTTTCTTTCATCCTTGAAAGAGGAGACTGTGATTTGCCATTCTGTTCTCCTCCTGTATCAGGCTCTTTTCCTGTAGGAGTTGCTCTGTGACTTAGTTTTTCACATGGCCTGTGTCCTTATTTGCAAAACTATCCTGTCCATGCAGGGCCAAGGGAAGAAACACACAGTGTCCAGCACAGATCAGTTTGAATCCTGGTCTCCTGAAGTGCCATGAGCTTCTGCTGTTGCCCCTGCATGCATGTCAGAGGCCCACCAAAGCCATTCTGTGACATCCCTCCTCAGCTGGACAGGGGAGAGAAAAATCTGTTGAAAAGGCTTGTGGGTCAAGATGAGGGCAGGGAGAAATCATTCACCAAGCACTGTCACGGGTAAAGCAAATTAACCTCAGGGAAACCATTTTTATTAGCAATAAAACCAGAATAAAATAAATAAATAATAAAAACAGAATAGGATAAGGAGAAATAAAACCAAATCTGAAGAAGACCTTCCCCCATCCCTCCCTTCTTCCCAGGCTTAATTTCACCCTGATTTTCTCTCCCTCCACCCCAGAGTGGCATAGGGGCATGGGGCGTGGAGACTGCAGTAAGTTCAACACACGTTGTCTCTGCCACTTCTTCCTCCTCAGGGGAGGACCCCTCACACTTTTCCCCTGCTCCAGTGTGGGGTTCTTCCCACCCCTGTAGCCCCCCAATACCAAAGCCTTGCCATGCAAACCAAAATGCAAGTACCAGTTTGCTGTGGTGGCTGATGAACTTCTGTGTAGGGCCTGATTCTGGAAAGGCAAGGCTTTGGGTAAATTTTTTTCCATTAATCCACTCCCTTATGTGCTGTTAGTTTCAAGGAGCTCAGTGATGGGCTCGGTAGCAACAGCACTGGTTTGTCTCAGGAAGCAGTGCTCTTAAGTTTCAGAAGACTTGCAGTCTTATTAATAAAACTTGCCATGTAAAAGAGGGGGATGGAATAATGTCAAAATAAAGTCTTAAAGCACCGTGCAGTTGGGTTTTTTTATTATTATTAAGGAGAACAGTTTTTAAAAGTCTGTTACCATGGCAGCAGAGCAGGCTGGCATCTCTGTATCTCAAAACCTCAAGTCTTGTTTGATTATGATTAAAGTAACGGTGGTATTTCAGTTCACTTGTCTTCAGAGGAAGGGTCTGTGTGATTGCACAGCAAACAGTATTGGGTTCCTGATCTCTTTTGAAGCTGGGGTGTTCTGGTTAGCACACTGCAGTTCCTCAGATTTCCTGTACAGCCCTTCAGGGGAGGGCAGAGCAGGAATAATTCCTTTAAGGGCAAACTCAAGCTGAACAAGGTGCTATGCCCCTGACGCTGGAAAGGAGAGTAAAAGTCTCAAGCTGCTGCGCTGCTGTCATCTGTTGCTTTTTACACTGTTTGTGTAAAAGACAGTTTTGTCAGGACCCTGGTGCTTACACCTGATCAGATTTTAAGATCTGAAGTGTAGAATCATGACAGATATCAGCTCTAGTCTTTTATTAAAGTTCTCGGGAGGATGTTGCAGGTGTTGCTTTGAAGAGAGAGAAGAAAGGAGTTGTGAAATGAGTTCTCTAGTACTCATCCAGGCACAGGGTTACAGCATCACTTTACACACTCATCATACAGAAAATACAGGCCCAGAAAAGTTGAATTTATTACTCTTTTCCATGAAAAATGAAATAGAAACTACCAGCTTGTGGAGTATGGGGGATGATGGAAGGAGAAGAAAGACTGTAATAGATATAAACTTGTGTCATAAGGTACTTAATGTATGTAGGAGTCAGGGACCAGGTTTGGTCACTCGATAGATGCTGTGAACTGTTGCTGGGTGAGCTGTACAGCCTGATGGTACAAATCAGCCTGAGCTTTGAGAAACATCCCTGCTCACTGTTGCTGTGCAGACCTGGTGTGCTCTTACAGGCTGTCACACCCCAGCTGAGATGAAACCTATTTCTCTGATGTGCCGCCCTGGCAGTGGCACCTCTCACCTCTGCAGAGCAGGAAGGCCACCTAATCCCACCTCTGTAAACAGCTCAATAAAATACTGATTAGCTGATGTCCAGGTGCAGCCTTTCTCACGGTCCTGCTCTCAAAGAGGGTTTGGGCAATGTTCGGTGCTTAACAGGCACAGGAGGTGGCCAGGACAGGTATGCACTTTGTAAACAAGTGTAGTGCTGAGATCAGAAGTAATGGCACTCACAAGAAGGAGAAATTTTCTAGACAAACAACAACCTGTCTGTCAGTATTTCCTGCCTCAGCTTCCTCATTGCCCTTGAACAAGTCTCAGGTTGTTTTACTGATGTAAGTCATGGACTTCCCTTTGCACCCAATTTTCTTTTTCCTAGCTGGTTGGATTGAACAGCCCTGTATGTTTTTAAGAATACTTTGCTCTTTTACCAGTGCTTTAGGCAGTGGAATAGCTCAAAAGCCTCTGTTTTTCAAAAGATTGTGCTTGTGTCTGGGTCTTTGTTCTCTTAAGGAAGTGGGGATGCAGTGCGCCTTGGAGAAGGCTCTGTTTGGCCCCTTCATCCCAATGTGCTGCTGCTTGATTAGAGTTTGCCTGTTACTAACAGTACTCTGTCATCCTTGTAGTGCCCTGTGCTTCAGGATTTCTGCAGGTCGCTGGAGGCAAAACAGATGAATCAGCATCCTGAAATCTAAGGTGAAGAGGAGAAATAACCTCTTCTAACCTCTCTTATTGGAAGGAAGTCATAAACCATGGCTCTGTGCAGATAACCTTCCTGCATGCATGACCAAAAAAAGCGGACAATAAATCAGTTCCAGACCATCCCAAACTAGGGACATCTCAAAAATTGTGTGTGTGTGATCTATATATATCTGTATTACCTGAAAAATCTGTAGACATATACAGTAGGGATACCTATGTTATTGCCTGTCTATGGATTTGTGTTTTTAATTTGTTTGTTTTTTTAATGTGGAGCATACCAGCTTGCTTTCACTTTCCCAGATTTCTTTGTGCAGACTCTTGTTTCTACCCTTCAGTATAAAGCTGCCATATGCAACTTTTAATATGTTGCCTAGATTAATTTTAAAGAGGTTTAAAAGACACAGTTCTCACTGAGAAGTAGTTTTCTTAAGAGCGTGCTTGATGCTGGCTTTGATCCTGTTTGTTACAGTGATCCTATTATAATAGGATAATCATAGAGGGGGGAAAAAAAACTGGTACCCTTATCATTTAAGATCATGTAGGTTGGTCTTAGTTAATTAGTAAACTGGAATGAAGCTCTTGCAGCTTATAGTAACAGCAAGATTTGAAAACTACAAACAGAAGTGTTAGAAAAACATGAAGACATAAAATCCTATTTTAAGGAAAATATTTCACTTGTGCGTGGTTATTTCCTTGGAGTTAGTAGATAGTCCAGCCCATCTGTAAACAATAATATTGACTGTTTTGGCACCAGACTTGGCTCAGATGTGTCTGCACGTGAGCAGGCTTGATTTTTGTTTCAGACAATAAAGAGCCTTAGGAAGGGGGTAGAATATCACGCCTGCTGTTAAACAGCTCCTGGAAGCTTTATTTCTTCAGCTTGTTTTGATCTCTGTTTACACAATTTTCCCTTTTCTTTCTGTTTCTCTTCTCTCCACCGCTATAAATCAGCGCCTTCCTGCGCTGATCAACCTGCCGTGGCACCTGGCGTACGGTGCCCTCCTTTCCAGTAAAGAGTCTAGACAGCAAATTCCCTGGAAGCATGTGCCATTCCAGATCGTTATGCCTTTTTGCTTTTTTGTGGAAGCTTTTTAGAAACTGCATTACCTCACCCGTCGGCCCGGAGATTGCGCAGCCCGCGCCGCTGATAGGGCTGCAGAGCCCCGCGCAGAGCCAATGGAGAACTTGGGCTGCAAACTCTTAATGAGCAAAAGAGCAGCGGCTCGTTCGGGGCTCCACAGTTAATGTGGGGGCTTTTTTTAAGTGTTACTGCTGAAAGACAAGCCACTTAACAATTATGTGCCATATTGCTGACCAGTGAAGCTGAACAAATAGCTATTTACATTGACAGATCAGAGGAATGTGTAAGTGCATCGTGGTAACCTACATTTTCTGTGCCAAGAGATTTGCAGCTGACTGCCTGGGTGACTCACTCCTTGGATTAGGAGATGAGGTAATGCTTTTGAGATACAGGGTGATGTCATTCCTTTACCTGAGCTGCATGCCGATGCTAGTTGCTAGTACTTTCAAGGAAAGTCCCTTTCTGCTTCTGTTGTACTAGAGAATGAGCTGCATAATTCAGATAGTTATTGTTATTAATGTCCTTCTGAAACCTCTGGCTGAACTGCCCTTTTGAAAACAGATCTCACCACAAGTGGCCGCAAATGCCTTTTGTTACACATGTATGTTGGCACCTGCAAGTGGCACATTTGCATACCTGCCTCATTCTTCAAATAAAGCTTTTCTGTTAAAAGAAGACCTTCGTGGTAATCAGGTGCTGTCAGCACTGTGTCATGTAATCCATTTATAGATAGAGTCATTTTAAAAGAAGGTGTTTTTTTCCCCCTGCTCTGTTTCTGTAGTGAAATAGCTCATTTGTGATGGTTAGTGTGTCTCACTTGCACTTAGGGTCAGTTTAACCTTATCCACTCCTACTCTGGCATTGTCCTTCACTGCAGCAGCTCTTCCTACTGCCCGTGCTCCCTTTCCTGATGTGTTCATTGACAGTAGCTGTGTCTTTTCTCAGCTTTTCCCTCCCACTGTCACCCAGGTTGTGCTGTTCCTGTGGATGCCCTCAAGGCTGGCAGCATGGACAGGTGATCAGCAGAGCTGACCAACAGTGTCACCTGTCCTCTGCAGTTTATGGGGACCGAGGCTCTAACAGGGCAGGCAGAGAGCCACTGCCACGGAATCTTCGAAGCCATAACCTGGTTTGATCCTTATATTGGGAGGTGTGTGTTGCTGAGACAGCTCCATGCACCTTGGAAATTTGGGTGTGGTTCCTAGAAATGCCCAGTGTGTTGTTTGCTGGTGGAAAATTTCCTGCTTGGGCCCTGGAGCAAGAGCTTTGGGACAGGGGAGGCACTTAAGGTGACATGTGTCACGTTGTCCCCAGAGCTTGCAGTTACCCACAGAGAGTCTTCCTTGCTCAGCAGCAATTCTTGAGCATTTTACCCCACTGTCTCCATTCTTCACAAACCATGGAATAGTCTCCAGCCCTTGGAGCAGAGTATCTCATACTGGCATGGGCCTTCAGACAACTTGCATGCGTATGGATCATGTGCAGATCCATTCAGAGGATTTGTTAATGCAAAGTAACAGCTCCAAGGCTAAAAGTTGTCATCAAAATTATTATGGGCTTCTGAAAGAATATATTACAGAAACATTTTGTGGTATTACTCCTCTGTGTTGAATGTTTTAACTTCCACCATGGTTACAGCTGCAATTTTGGCACTGGCATTTTGTTTTTAAAAAGGTGTTTTCCAAATCTTTGCAGTCTTTTATTTCTCAAGACCACAAGGTTGCTCTTGAATATGAATGTTTATGTAAACTTTATTTGTGTGCTTTATTTGTTCACCGATCAGGTGATCTCTACAAATGACATCCCCCCACTCCCCACAAGGATATTTGCTTTTTTGTTGGTTTATTTCTCTCTGTGTGTGTAGGGCTGTGTGTGTTTATTTTTCCTCCCCAATAGTAGACCATAATGGAACATTTGTGTATCACATGCCATGTTTTTTCCAGGATCTTTGGCCTTTATTGCCATAAGGTAAATATCTGAGAGGTAAAAACACACCTAGTTTTGCTTTGTGAAGAGCTTCACAGCTGTTCTCAGGGGTTTATTTTTATCATCTCTTCAATTACACATTGTGCTCCTGAGAGGAGTTTTTATTTCAATTGTCTGTCGTCATGAGGCTTTTCAAAGCTGGAAAGCATCAGTGTTGGATCCTTTGGGGATCTTAAATACCAGCAGTGTGGGGTTACTCATCTGAATTTTCTCTTTAAATGAGGTGTGTTGAACAGTGAACAGAGGAGATATTAGTCATGACATGCACACATCTACAACATCTGTCTTTCCTCCCTGTTCAGGTGAATCCAAACTTTGCTTAATGCTGTTTGCTCGACTCTGACCCAGTTGTTAGAGGAATACAAAGTTCCATGTTATATGAAGTTTGAATCCTGCAGAAGATGTGGTTTCAGATGCTCACAGTGGCTCCAGAAATGATAACAAGGAACCTTCTGCATCTTTTCTACCACTTTGTAATACACATCTGTACCTTGGAGTCTGAGCAGGAATATTTTTTTCCAAGTGACTAATACACATGTACCAGAAGCAGTCTTTAATTCCTAATGTGTCAAGTATCTGAATTTAATGCAATTATATTGTAGGATACTGCCCAAATGGACAGAGGTTCTGAAAAAGCACTAAAACCTCCCATGTTAATCCACATCCTCAGAAGCTAAGATGATGTGGATTACAGTTCCTCACTGTTCTTGGTGGGCACAGCCACTGTGGCTCCACAGCATTAGTTATGGTCCATCATGCTGATAATGAGTTTCTTAATAAGTCCCTTAGTACTCACTGACAATGACTCATACTTCCAGCTAGGATCTCCTTGAAAATCTCTGTGTAATGGATGAAATATTGTATCCCAGTGAAGATTTCTGTTCTTACTTGTGTGTTTAGGGAAAAGCCGGGCAATTTTTAAAGGAACAGTATTGTAAAGATAAGAAATTTGAGGAGAAGTCAGATTTAACTGTCTGGAGAGGCAAAGGTGAAATGTGAGCTCTGATCTCAGTGATAATTTCTCTCTCTGCTTTACAGAAAGTTGGATATTCTGGAATAGGCATTAATCGTGAAAAGCCTCAGTTGTAGTTTTAAAATTACTCTATCTTGAAGTGATCACAAATAATCTGCAAAACTTTGCACTTTAACCAGTGCCTGTCTCTTGGAGAATGCTTCAACCCACATCATATTTTCTGCAGTTTTGGATGAAACCTGTCAACTCATCGAGCTTTCAAATGTTTTGAAGAAGTGTCACACACTGAACTGTTTTTTAACTAAGAATAGTGAAATATGGATTTGATTTGAATGCCTGAAAGTTTTCTGTCTTCAGTGTAACTTTGAAAAATAAAACTCTGAGATTCAAAACCATTAGGCCACTGGAGCATAATGCACTGCTTTATAATACATTGCTTGTACAGCATTTCTGTTGCCATTTGTTGTCTGTGTGTTTTAATAAAATTATGGTTAAATCCTAGCTAACCTTGAATTCAATTATTTTAGGTGTTTGGAAACAAGATGATTATCCCTTCCTTGGATGGGGACCTCTTCCAGTGGGACCGGGATCGAGAGAGCATGGAAGCCGTTCCTTTCACCGTCGAGTCTCTTCTTGAGTCATCCTACAAATTCGGCGAGGACGTTGTCTTAGTTGGGGGAAAGTCTTTGACCACCTATGGGCTGAGCTCCTATTCAGGGAAGGTAAGAGCCTGAAAAGGTGTTTTGTGTCTGTGTCTGAGCTCTGCCTTGCAAACAGGTAACTCCTGAGGTTTAAACTGTGGTGCAGCTCAGGGCACAAAAGGGAGAACCTGAACTTCATGGGCTGCAGAAGGTGGCATGGCACTGCAGTCTCCTCCTGCCTGGGAGCTCCTGCTCTGCCTCCTGTGCTGGCTTTAACCCTTGTGTCACCATTTGCTAACCCAGCAGAGCAGTGTTCACTTTTTACTGGATTAGTTTTGTGCTGGCTTAGCTGTAGCAGGGGATCAGGGAGTGCCAGAGCCAGCACAAGGGAAGGGACAGCAGGTTTGTCACCAGAGCATAGTGAGAGCATAAGAGGGATGACCCCTTTCTGTGGGAGGAGTTCAGCTTTATCATCTTGCTCTGCGTGAAGCAGACTTTGCAGTTCAGCTCACTGTGTATCAATTAATGCTTTTGGTGACACCTTCTTTACAACTTAACTCAGGTTTTTCAAAACTCAAGAGAAAAAATTCAACATATACAAAACTCGAGGACTTTTAGTTGTTGTCAGTGTGTTTACTATGAGAAGAAGTTCTTATATTTTAAAGTTGTA
>JAOTQP010001652.1:63553493-63587361 GCA_026413545.1 Cichladusa arquata | reverse complement strand
AAGTTAAGTTAAATGTCAGATGTCATTGAAGTGCTTTGTGTAGTGAAGAACAGACATTTGGTGTTTCAGAAATATTGCATTTTAAAACAAGTTGAAAAATAGATTCAGTTAAAAAATTTTAGAGCTTCCAGTGTTTGTTTTCAACAAAATCAGGGTGGATTGTTTTGGTTTTTTTTTATTTTCATGATGCATTTTAATGTGGAACACTTCTATGGTGTGGTGTGGAATCATCACTAATGATAAAGAGCACAGACCCAAATCAGAGTTCATTAATTCCTTTTGATTTCCTCCCTGGTAGCAGAGGGCTCTGTGCACCAACAGGCTCCTCCTCCTTCCTCTTCAGAGGAAGAAGTTTCCATTTCTGTTTTGATTCCTGGCTTATGTTGACAGTAGCAAAGCTGCCTCTTAGAGGAAATAATTCCTGACTCTTCCTTCCTAAGAGTTTGGGCAGTTTCATCTCTCTGGCATTGCCCATAAATGCAAATTCTGTTTGAGATTGGAACTGTTGGAAACTGTGTGACTGTGAGAGTTCATTAAGGTTTTCTTTTCCTTTTAATAGCTGACAAGGCAAAGGGAGGAGGCTTTGTGGTATTTTATATAAGTCAGTAGTACTTCGTTTGAAACCAATAAAGTTATGCCGAAACAAATATGACATGAAAGCAGAATTATGCTGTGGGTCTTGCAAGAATGTTCTTTTGATGTCCACAGAAATAGTGGGAAAAGAGAGAGCTCAGATTTCTTTGTGTTAGAAGTACATGCAAAATATAGTCAAATGGTAGTCAAAACACCACAGACTGTAAACTTTCTAGAACCCTTTGAAAGTTTCTTTCTGAAAAGCCGTTATCTCTTAAACCAGGCTTTTCAACATCCCCCCCAGTCAAACATCTAAAGTCATGGAATTCCAGCCAAGAGCAGGCTGTAAGGATTGTTAGCTTTGAATGCTGCTGTTGATGATATTTGTTTTGAAGTCACACATGTGAGCCTGCCTTGTCCCTCAGGTGAAGTACATCTGCTCAGCCGTGGGCTGCCGCCGCTGGGACGACGAGGAGACGGAGCAGGAGGAGACGCTCCTGCTGCACCGCACCCAGAAAACCGTGCGGGCTGTGGGGCCACGCAGTGGCAATGAAAAGTGAGTCTGAGAACTGTTCAGAGCAGTCCCATAGGGGTGGTGGGACAGAAAAGACAGGAATCAGATCACAGTTGCTTCCCTTGTCCTTGCTCACCTTGGAAGAGTTTGTCACTGCTCTGCTGCACAAAGCAAATGTTACTATGATGTTTGTTCTAACTGTTGCTTTTGTACAAGAGGAGACAGTTTAAAAGTCTTTAAGGTTCTTCACCTACTAATGGTAATTGTCACTGGGGAGGGGGGTTATACATGATGTCTTAAGCTTAAGTTGATACTTTAAATCATTCTTTAATTTATGTTGTTCATCCCATAATGTAGGTGGTCTGTTCTTTCTAAGCTGTAGAAACTGGCTCAATCTGTGATTTTTTCTAACACTGTCACATTGAAGTTTTAATACATCAAGATTTCTGTAAAATTATAGACATGTATTTTCTGGGAAAAAAAAAACCCAAACCCACTTCATAAAACACAGACTTAAAAAGCTGGGTTCTGTACATAGATACAAGTAACTGCCCAGCAACACAGTGGAAAACCAGTCATTCCCTGTTCCCCTGCTCCCTCTTCTGTTGGCAGCAGGATGTGACAGGATGTGAAATTGTAGCCTATCAGAGAGAGGCTAATGAGAACTCAGTAGATTAACAGATCAGATGTCTTGAGAGGATAAATCTTGGTTTCTGTGTTTCTTGGAGACAGATATTAGCCAGGAAAGGTATGTCAAAACCATAGTATTTAGTCTTGTGTCCCAGAATCCTCCTGTCTTTGTGGTGAGAAGCAGAGGTGCTTTCCTGGTGACAGGAAATGGGAGGAAACATCTGGTGTTTTAACTCAGAGAAAGAAACATCTTTAATAAATCAAGCAGGTGTATAAAATATGCCAAACTTTTACCATAAGGATGTAAATTCTTTAAAGAGCCAGTTTGGGCTCCTGGTGGTTTCCAGACTGATAAGAAGCTTTAGGTACCCAAATATGCTGTTCAAGAAATATTTACCCCTTCATGCTGTCCAAACATGCTTTCCCCATCTGTATCTTTGTAGGTTTACAAGAATTGAAGAGTTTTTTGCTGTGCAAGAAACTGTGCTCCTTACACATTTCATTGCACATTTGTCTTTTTTTTTGATGTTAACCTATGGCACATGAGCAATCCTGGTTTCATGAAGTACCTGTCAAGGGGTCTGGTTTAGGTTGTATGTGGGGTTAAACAAAAAAGCATTGTCCCTTTCTCAGTTTGAAAAATCTTATGTCTGCAGTTAAATCCACTTCATTAGTGAAGAGAAAAACGGCTGCTTCCTAACAGCTTTGTACTTTCTGCTTTCATCAGCTACAGAATGTTTTCTTGTTGTATTTTAATTTCCCACTTCATGCACTAAACCTTTAATGCCATTGGTCCTACTTTACCAGCTTTTTTCTCGGTTCACTCATCATGTTGGACAGCATTTCTCAGCTTGTCTGATTTGTGTTCTGGATTAGCACTCCCCTCCTGGTACAGTTTTGTTCATTTGACAGTCTTGAGAGTTTACTGTGAAAATATCGGCCAAATATAGGTAATTCAGTTTAGAAATCTCCTCCCAAGAGGACTTGGGACCTCCTTGGAATATAAAAGCTGTTTCTACAAAAGTTTTCTCTTTTTCTTTGAGGTGGAATTTCAGTGTTGGTCACTTTGAGCTGCGCTATGTCCCAGATATTGAAACCAGAGCAGGATACATTGAGAGCAATTTTAAATCATCTATGAACAAAGAGGAAACAAAACTTATTTCAGATGTGGATGAGCAGGAAGCTATGATGAAAGACACAGTGATAAAGGTCTCTGTGGCTGACTGGAAGGTGATGGCTTTTAACAGACGAGGAGGACATCTGGAATGGGAATACCAGGTAGGGGGAAGGAATATTAAATATCAGAAAAGTAGATGTTTTGAAGATATCTTTCATCTTTGGTTTCAGGCACTGTCTTTGTAAAGGAGCACACATCTGCTTGTAATTTTTTAACTGAAGTTCTGACTTTGAGCTGCTGCGTCTGTTAAAAAATTTAAGCAAGAAATTTAAGCACTTTGTTTGTTATTATTCTTATTTAATAACTCATTAATACAGCATTAATTTTCCAATTATCTCTCTCTCCTTCAGTTTTGCACTCCAATTGCTTCTGCCTGGCTGCTTAAGGATGGCAAAGTAATTCCAATCAGTCTGTTTGATGACACGAGTTACACAGCAAATAATGAGGTACTGGAAGATGAAGAAGATCTTGTGGAAGCTGCCAGAGGGGCCACAGAATCCAGTGTCTATTTGGGTGAGACACCAGCTGCAGCATTTTCTGTAGTAAACATTATTAATTTCTCTGTTGAGGTTGTATTAAAGCAAATCTTTTTGTACTGGTAGATTTGAAGCCCATGAATCTTTTCCATTTTGATTCTGAAATGTTCATTGCTTTGTAGTTTCAGTACATTGGAGATGACTAAAAGTCTTGAAACTTTAGAAGACAGTTGACAGCTAACAAAGCAGCCTTATTGCCCATTAATTTGTACACTGATTGCAGTAACTTATTGTGAAGAAAAATTCAGACAAAATTTTACATGGCTTAGTTTTCATCCAGCTGTCAGGATTCATTGGATGTGGTTTATGACAGTCTGAAATAGAAGTCCTCCTCAGCTGTGTGTCTCTGGGAGGTAAATGTGCTTTAGTTTTCTAAGACTTGGTTTGCCCTAGCTTTTTTCTCTGTCTTTGCACCTTGTATCTTTCCAGTTAATGGTTAGAATGACAGATAAACAATAATACTAGGAAGAAGCCAGTTTGTTCCAGCCTTCCTGGTAATGGCTCTATTGTGCAGCATTAACAAGGATAGGAAGTTTGATTGAGGTCTTACTTCTGCAAATCTCAAATTCCTTTATAGCTCTTAAAAATTGCTGGCCCTTTCCTGTAGCACCAGCTTTCCAACAGTAAAAATGAGATGTCCTGAACCCTTGCTTTCCTAGAGCAAGGGAAGATATTGCTTGAATTTTTTCCAGCATAGCAATCAGAGGCAGTATCTCAGGTTTTCAGAATATGAAGGAATCTTTTCAGAAATGTTTTTAACCATGTATTTTGACTAGGCAGTTTTATTCCAGGAGTGAAGAGAACCAAATCTAAAGCCTAATACACTTCCTTGCTTCCTTAGGTATGTTCAGGGGCCAGTTGTATCTTCAATCATCAGTCAGAATTTCTAAGAAATTCCCAAGCAGCCCAAAGGCTCTGGAATCCAGGAATGATAATGCAATTATTCCTCTTCCCAAAATCAAATGGAAACCTTTAATCCGTAAGTAACAATTCAGAGTTTCATTTATTACTTTAGCTCAGAAAAGACAGGACATCTTTCTGATTTCCAGGTTTTCTCAAACTAGTCTGATGTTTCCAGCTGTAAAATATTTCAGGAATATCTCTGTGCTTTATTAAGTTTATTTTTTTTCTAATGAGATGTTTAAGGTCTGTTTTCTTATACTACAGATTTGACAGGGTCTTTGTTAGCAATGAAATGTTGGATCTTCTTAATCAAATTGTTCAACAAAAAGAGGAAGAAGTTTTTTGCAGTGATGTGAATATGAGTGAATTGACTTGTCAAAAGGGAGAATTGTTAAGTAGCTGTTACCTTAAAGTATCTTCCCTAATGTTTCCTTTGATGAAATTTACTTCTCATGGCCTGATTCAAGAGGCATTTTGTAAGATTATGCAATTGAAGTTCTCCTTAAATTAATGTGAGAACAGAATTTTACAAACAATTGACATTTTATATACTCTGCAGAATAAGGAGTCTGTACTTGAAATAAAGCTCAGAAAATTTTGTCTTTTCCATGCTTAGATTCTCCTTCCAGGACTCCAGTGTTGGTGGGCTCTGATGAGTTTGATAAGTGTCTCAGCAATGACAAGTATTCTCATGAGGAGTACAGCAATGGAGCACTGTCAGTTCTGCAGTACCCATATGGTAGGTGAAGTTCCAGACTTTGAAGTGTTTCAAATTACGTTTTATTGTCTGTCAATTTCAATAAATGACCATTTGTTTGACCTGAACTATGTGTATTTTTAAAAATATTTAATGAACTAGGATATTATTGCCCAAACTAGGATTTCCATGTTGTGATGTAGGTACAATTAGTGCTACATAAAGCACAACAAAATGCCAGGAGTTGCTACTGAAGAGCTGTTGTGTGTGCTGCTGTTACCACAGAGAGTTGTTTGGAGTGGAAAAATCTTGGGAATTACTTTTTTCAGAATTCACTAACAGTGCTGAAGACTCAGGGTGATTATCACAAGTTTTCCATATGGAAAAAATTCTGGTTTAAAGATAGGGAGACCTAGTTGCTGTCCACAACCTTAATTGACTGAATTTGCTTATGTGCCATTTAAAATCATGGAGCATGGAAATAAAAACACACCATGTTGACAAGACCTATTAATGAGAAGCCAAAGTTGTTTTGGATCTACCTGCAAGTCAATCTGTGTTCTTGTGTGTTTTATCCACAGATAATGGTTATTACTTACCCTACTACAAGAGAGAGAGAAATAAACGTAGCAACCAGATCACGGTTCGATTTTTTGATGACACAAATTACAAGAATATTCGCAAAAAGGATCCTGTTCTCCTGCTTCACTGGTGGAAGGAAATTGTTGGCACCATTGTATTTTGTATCGTGGCCACAACCTTTATTGTGCGCAAACTCTTCCATCCCCACCCTTACAGCAGAGTAAGTCTTTTTTTCCCTGAATCCCAAGTACAGAAGGAATTATTTTAGCTGTTTCTTTCAGTTTGGACTTGCAATGAGTAATATTAATAAGTTAATAACTAATGAGATAACAAAATGAAAAGCCTAAATTTATTGTTTAATCTGTGTGTGAAGGCTGCCAGCTGCCACATACAATTTGCTTAACTGCTTCAGCAAGCAGATTTGGCTGCTGCTGACGTGTCTGGAGATATTTATTTAATGCCATATCTAGGGTACAAACCAGTCTCAGGCACTCAAGGAGTTGATTTTGTTTGTTTGTTTGTTTTGTTCTTGTTTTGGAAATCCTTGTTAGCTGCGGAAGGAGTCTGAAACACAGTGTCAGACTGATTGTAAGTATGAGCCCACTTGTGGAGACATTAAAGACAACAGCTGGAGTGATGCCAAGAACTCTGGATATGTGTCAAGGTGAGGTCTGTTCAACACAACATAAACAGGGTGTTTTATCAGTGTGGCTGCTAATATGATCTGGAGATAGAAAGAGTAGGTGTTCACCTGTTCTTACCTAGGAACTCCCAGTCCGGACTTTGCAGGATAACCAGCAACTGGAACAAAGCACTCTGTGACCCCATTACTCATGAGACATTGCAGTTATGATTAGTCTCAGAAATTCCAGAGAGTCAACAGGTTACATGTGATCAGAAGTATTGCTCTCATACTTCTTGTCGATATGAAAAATGAGAGATTGATCCTTGTAGGTCTTGATCAGTGTTTACTCCATCTGTTCCTGTGTTTATGGTGTAAGGCAGAGAAAGGCAGTTGCAGATGGAAACATATGATATTTTATATACTCTGCAGAATAAGCAGTCTATACTTGAAATAAAACCTTTATTGATTTTACAAAGGAGTTGGTTAAGATAAAAGGCTTAATAGGGGTATGTCATTATGCTCCAGAATAAAAGTGACCATTTTCTGTACATTTGTAACTCAAAATAAAAACTGGAGTGTTTAAAATGAGGAAGAGTAAGAAAAATAGTGATATTTAAGAACAGTGATGTTTTGGATGCAATGTTTAGAAGGACTAGTTGCAGCAACAATTGTTTGGGGTAGGATTAAAGGCAAATAATGATTTAGGAAATAGTCAGCTATAGAAATGTGGGCTATATACTCAGGGTCCAGTAGGCATGCAACCTTGTATTCTGAAAAACCTCTTCAATTTTTCCATTGCTTGCAGAATGGATCCTGCTGGCCTGTGATAGGCTCTGTGTAAATATATATTTAGCAACTGTCCATTTCATAGATAGGGAAGTGTTCCCAGTGGGTGAGCAGGGAAAAATAAGAAATTCTGCAAGTCTTTCAGCATGTTTTGCCTGTACAGAACTACTTCAGTCATGGTCATAAATGACTTAATTTTTCTATCTGTACTAATGCATTTTTCTCCTCTGTCCTCCCTCCCTTCTTCTGTCCCTTCCTCACACCCCTCTGTTCCCAGATATCTGACAGATTTTGAACCAATTCAGTGTCTGGGTCGTGGAGGTTTTGGAGTGGTTTTTGAAGCCAGAAATAAAGTAGATGACTGCAACTATGCCATCAAGAGGATCCGATTGCCCAACAGGTAATGAATGGGTTTGGTGGGACACAGAATAATGAATGAATGGTGGGATCCCATCCTACACAGAACCATCTGCTCCTGAACTGATTTCCCAGATTAAGATGAATGACATGCTTTTTAACGGGGGGCTGTCTTAGTTTTGGCACAGAGAATTTGGCATATGCAATCCCAGCAGAGGTGACCTGCTTGGCTGTAACACTTGCATAGCAGATCCCTTTGTGAGGATGCTGCTGCTCCATGGGGATTTCCTTGATGAATGGAGCCTTTGCTAACAGGACCAGTTATTGTAGTGCTGTTAATGTGCTTTTCTCCTTCCTCTCCTTACCTTTCCTACTCCACCTCCTCTTTCTTTTCTCTCTCCCTCACCTACTTTTTTGACTCCATTTGCCCATTTGTTTCATTTTCTGGTCCCACAACCCCCACCTTTTCTCTCAGTCATAGGTGGTCAAGCCATGCTGCTGAATAATCCTACCCAGAGCTTGCAGCACTTCCTTTTAGTGGGAGATGGGAGACACTGCTTCTGGAAATCTCAAGTTAGAGCAGCAAGAGGGAGGGGGTAAAGCTATGAAATCTAGAATTACTATTTTTTTTTAATGTGGTAAATAAGCATGACTGTTTAAGATTAAAGGTTTTGTTCAGAGATTGAAGGTAGCCTAAATTCTTCTTTTCCAAGCATATTCAAAGCTATTAAATAAAACCATCAGACTTTATTTGATCCAGTTACAGTCTCATGAAGAGAAATAAATTTCTTCAGTAAGACAAGAGGCTGCCTGCTTTGCTGTCCACAGAACAGAAATAGTCCTTATGCAACCACCTTACCTATTGCCAATTAAAAAACTAATACTAAGGTATTGCTGTATGTCTTTTGTGTCAGTGTCTTCTACATCCCAGTAGAATATTGCTGTTCAAAATATTTTTTTCTATCCTTGAGAACAGTTGAGAGGAAGATGAACTTTTTCTTCTTGTTTTTGCTGCTTGTAATTATGTGAAAAGTGAAGACTAGATATTGAGCCATTATGAGCACATTCTGCTCCTCCACACTTCTAAGCTAAGAGAGTTACTCTGGAGAATTTAAGATGTATTTTTGTTTTGATGTGAAAGGCAATGCTACTGGCCTGGTGTATACTGGGGCAGCTTTGATTAAATTCCTTTGCAGATATTTTTGTGCTGTGCTGTTGCATTTTGTGAGCGTGTCTCTTTTTCTGCTCACCCCACACCGCAGGGAGCTGGCTCGTGAGAAGGTGATGAGGGAAGTCAAGGCTTTGGCTAAGCTGGAGCACCCAGGGATCGTTCGCTATTTCAACGCCTGGCTGGAAGCCCCCCCTGAGAGATGGCAGGAAAAGATGGATGAGCAGTGGTTAAAAGATGAAAGGTAACTCATGGGGCTCTTTTTAACAATTGAATTGGAGATTGTATGTCAAGAGAACTAGAGAACTGGTAGAGGATCCAGAAAGATGGAGAGACTATCTAGGAGAGAGATGGTTGTTAACTTAGCCTGCCAACTTTTCAATGGAACAGGTAAAAACAAATAAATTTTTGCATAAAATTCTTGGTTTATGGGTCCTCTCTTGTATTAAGGTCCTTCTTTCAGCTTAGGAAATATCACATGGTTCTGAACTGAACTTATGTAACTGAATCTTGTGGTGATTGGAAGGTTGGAGCATTGCTGCTGTGATTCAGTTTCATCATTCAGTTTGGCATCTGTGCCTTCTTTGTTTCTTTCTACTGCTTTCTTCCTCTTCACTGTCTTGAGTTAGATGGACCTGATACAGTACTCCAAGAATTCAGTGAATTTATTTCAGCAGAAATACATGAGGGATAATTAGACTGACAATTTGTGAAGCTTGGTAGAAGTAGGTTAAAAATGGAAAATTAGGTACAGGAGTTAGAGAATGTGGAGAGAGAGGAAAAGGTGGGTGTATGTTGGCATTTATAGAATGAGGCCTAATACAAGACCACTGGGTGATTTGATAATGACATCTTAACATGCCTCACAATTTTTAGAATATAGCAACCTTTATATTTCAGGCATGAAATTAACATTTCACAGCTGTAATTCTTCCAAGGCATTTTAAATAGTCCTTGCAGTGTGTGTTCCAAAGGGCTGGATTTTTTCAAACTGAAGATAAGCCTGATTGCACATTAGGAATCCAGGCAGTAGAGCTTGTTAAATGTTCCTTTATCAACACTTTTGTCTCAATGAGAAAATATTATCCTTGCTAAGACACAGACGCTAAATCCTGGTTATGAGTGATTCCTACACTTGGTAGTCATTCCTTGTTGCACTCTGACCCAGGTGTCAAGGGTAGCAGTTGTTAAAATCTGGGCTTTTGGAAGCACATTTCTAGTGGAATGGTTGAAATCTACTACAGTTTCTCTAGTATTGATCTCTCACCTTTGTCTTCCAGCACTGATTGGCCACTCAGTTCTCCCAGCCCGATGGATGTCCCATCATTTAAGATCACAACAGAGCCATTTTCAGCAAAGGAAAACATTGAAGTTACTGCAACTTCAGCAGAGAGAGTGAGGTCCGTGGGGATACCCTGTGGTCAGTCAGATTCATCTGGAAGCCAGTTTTCCCCTCTGGAATTTTCTGACACAGACAACAGGGACTTGCAGCACTCAGAAGATCCACTGTTAAACCTTCAGGACAGTGTCCTTACAGGCTGTGATGTAGAAGACAGTACTATCAACAGTAATGAGCTGGGACACTCCTTGGAAATGTGTTCTTCAGCTGTTCCTGTTGTACATCTGAAGGAAGGGACCTCCTCCTCTATTGTGTTTGAGGATTCTGGCTGTGGAAACGCCTCTAGTAAGGAAGATAAAGTTGATGTTTCACATAATGAGAGTCCTCCTGAGGATAAAGGGAAGAGTACAAAGGAATCTGATAACAAGAAATCTGCTTCAGGAAGTCCCCTCTCTGTTTCTCCTCCAAGGCCAACAAGTTTAAGCCTGGACCTTTCTAAAAACACTGCAGAAAAAGTCAAACCCACCTCTCCAAAGGTGTATCTGTATATCCAGATGCAGCTCTGCAGGAAAGAGAACCTTAAAGACTGGATGAGCAGAAGATGCACCATAGAGGAGAGGGAAAGGACAGAGTGTCTGCAGATCTTTCTGCAGATTGCTGAAGCTGTTGACTTTCTGCATAGCAAAGGATTAATGCACAGGGATCTCAAGGTTCGTATCCATAGGTTGCTATATGTGTGAGGAGTGTGGCACTGGAGACAAAGCCTGCCAAAATAGCTGACTCCTCTCAGTGACCTCAGCATGGGTGTTAAAAAAGCTGAATTAATGTCTGTACAGTAATCTGGAGGTGCAGTGCTCCAGGAAATAAACATTCATCACTTATCACTGCAATTAAAGCCTTTCTTACAGCAAGACTTCTTGTACCTGGCACAGATAAGTGGCATTTGTCCTATGGTATTTTTAATTCATGTTCTTTGTAGGGTTATTTAATGCTGAGCTGTGTGACAAAGCTATTTTGGATTCTGTTTTACTATTTGAAGTGAAGCAGATAATTGGCAGTGTGGAGCTTGCACTTGGACTTGATCTTAAAAGTCTTTTCCAACCTAAATAATTCTGTGATTCTAATTCTGGTATTTTCCTTCTTTCTATAGCAATACAGCCTGAAAGGAGCAGTGTTACTCTTGGTTAGAGAAAGTAAAAATTAGGTATTACTGCTCTAGGATTGAAACATAAGCTGTCCTAGAGCAGAACTGTGAGCCAATGCCAGCAATCACAATGAAGCTTTCTGAAGGATTCACAGTGTTTTTAATGTCTCACAACATCCAGAGAATGAGGACTGGGAAAGATGTTTTTTACCTCTGGTGTTCAGTGTTACTGAAGTCAAGAGTAACTTGTACCTTTTCTTTAATTTTGCTCATGAGCTTCCTATACTAGTACCTAATTTTGCTGCAGCTTGAAGCACTGGAAGTGTCAGTATGTGTTACCAAGTAAACAAATTTAATTGAAGAGCCCAGCTGTAGTTAGGTTTATTAGACCAAGCTCTGAGGAATGGATCTCTTTTGCCAAATGTGGACAGTTCTGTTTCTCTTTGCTTGTTTGAGGAGACATTAATACCCTACTTCAGTGGAGTAATTACTGAAATTGTGGCTTCTCAGATGGTAATTTGGTGTCAGCAGAAGCAAAAGCTAAAAAATGCCATCTCAGATGTGTCAGTAAAAGCAGGTTCAGATTCAATAATCCTCAAGTGATATGTCAGAGTTAGAAAAACTTGTGAGCCCTTCCAAGTATTTTCTTTTCCCATCAGCATTAGGCAATTACCTTGAACCAGTTATCTGACAAATCTTTAGTGCTTGAGAAACTGACCATGAAAGTAATTAAATCTCTGTACCAGTATGTTGCTAGACATGTTAATTAATAACCTTTCTTAACAATACTGTCAGTTATAGCCCTCTGCAGTCTTCACTGAGCTCACTGTTCAGTAAACCTTATGTAGATCTTTACTTCAAACTGTATTAGTCTTAATTAGCAGGTGGTGAGCGTTTTGTTGGAACATCTTAAAAGTTCAGTGCTGGCAGCAGTTTGAACAGGAGATTTAGTTTTGTTTACTTGGTATAACCAACTTGGAAACAGTCTCCCTGGATGGACAACTTCCTCCTCCAGGAAACTTTCTATGCTTATATAGCTGTTATTCTTGGATCCCATAGTTTATTTGTCTGTTATGTGTTAATTTGGTCAAAACAACAGCCAGTTTATTTAATTATTTTCTATACTTTTCAGAAGCTCCTGGGAAGAGATCTCATCTCATTTTGTAATTTTTCCAGGAGATTGGTCATGCAGCCCTGAGTTGGTGCCAGCACTAACAAGTGAATAACCTGCAGAGTTGCTCTGGCTTGGCTACGAGCAGAGCTCAGTGATAGCAGAGGCCAGTTCTTGCTCACATTGACACCAACAAAAGCTGGTAGATCTGTGTGAAAATAAGTTCCTATGTGGGTATATTAAAAGATCCAAGAAGTAATCTAAATATTTAAATTAACAATGCATATTAAAAATGCATTAATTAGGCTCCTGCTAATCAGAGATACTGTAATGACAAGATGGCAGGAATTTATGTGGGTAAGCAAAGAGGTCAGAGTTCAAATTCTTTTGAGGAAAATGAAGGGCAGAAACAAAAGTCTGTCTGTCAAGTGAATTTACTGTTATTCCTAGGATAAGCTGTTGGTCATGCTTGGCAGCTCAAAAGAAATTATCAGTTTCAAAGAACTGCAAGAACAGTCTTGGATATGTTTTGCATCATTAATTGCATTAAATAGAGTATTCCAGATGTGTGAGAAGCTTATTCATGTTTGTGAAAAAATGAGAATTCTTATTCTGACTGAAGAATATGGAGAGAATTTTCTTTGTGCAGGTGGCAAGATAACTAAACTAGAGGATGGTTATATTTGATTGTACTCTTCTGATGATTTAAATCAAAACTGTGTTCTTCTGCCTTAGGCTTTTTCTTCTCCAAAATGTGATCTTGATGGTTTATTTTTGCTGGTATTTTGTAATAGCAGAGTCCATTCCCCTTATTTGTAGAAAGTATGTGCCAGCCTGTTCAGAGACAGTCTGTGTCCAGCCAGAAAAGTACTGAAATAAACTTTCTGTTATGACAAGTTTTTCCCCAGGAAGCAAGACAAATCTTGACTTGTATGCTTGTTGGAAGAGAATGGAGATCAAGGCAATGGGATACAAACTCCTAATGGAGATGTTTCTTCCTTGAGCATTAAAATTCTAATATCAAGACTTTTGACCGTGTGGGTGTGCACTGAGGAGTGGGTGCTCTGTAAATGCTTCAGCCAGAGCCTGGAGATGCTGTGGGTTTACAAGGCAGTGGCTTTTGTGCCAAAGGGCTGGATGTTCATGGCAGGGAAATACAGTGGGAGCTAACACCTAGCTCAGAAGGCAGTTTCATAGGCAGGATGTGGGCACTGTGGAACCATTTCTCTAGTGCTTCCTTCAGAGCTGGCCATTGCCTTAAAAAAATCAAAGCCTTTTCTCTGTCTTGTTTCTCATGCACACAGTGGGTTTCTCTTTAACTGAGGAAGTCAGATGGACTTTGAAATAGTCAGCTTTGTAGTCCTTTATCTTGTGGGGAAATGCTACCTTCTATCTGTCTGCCTGCTCCTGTTGCAGAGCTTATGTCAGCAAAGACCATGTTCTCCCAGCCTCGAGGGTCCAGGAGCTCTGAGAGGAGCTTGCCCAGCACCACCTGCCTCTTCACAGCTTGGCCCTGTACATCCTGCTGCTTCCTTCCCCTTGCAGGATCAGTCTGTTCTTCCCCCAAAACTCTGTCTATATTTGTAACCCAGCTGGAGTGGTTGTATTTCAGGCAATAATGATTCTTTTGGTGGGTGCTGTTCTAACAGCTAGGAAGCAAATTTCTGGAAAACCTGTCTGGGATGTGCACCACTGGCCAAGGGACATCTCTGTTCCAGTGTCATTTATCAGTAGGCTAAGCCAAGGATGGTGGTGTGTGGCAAACAAGCTAAAGGAGAGTTAAGCCAGATCATCACTGTTGCTGCCTTTATGAATTGCAAAGTTCTTAAGATTCTATGAAAAATAAACTTTTAATTCTGTTATGCAAACAGCTGTTCCCACGTTAACCTGCACACTTACATTGAAAACAGACCTTGTTCCCATTGTATCTATAATTTAACACTAAGATGATGTGCTGTGTGCTGGTTAATAATACAGTAAACGACTTTAGCACTTAGGGATTAAAATACAAAAGCCCAGGAGATGGAACTGCAGCATGTGGTGTGAAAGTGTCATGTGATGGATGCTGCATAACTTCCCTGTGCTGTTCCCAGCAGTGTTGGCTCTGTGTATGTTCCTCAGCAGACCTGTGTGTTGCTGGTAAACCTCTGCTGAATGACAGGAAATGAACAGTCTGAGTTTCAGGAAGAGACAATGGTTAATGCAGGAGTAATTCCTTTTTCCTGAATAGTTAAAATTCTTAACTGCTTTCCTTCAGCAGTTCAGTGACTGTTTTTAACCCTGACAGCTTCTGAGTTAGAACCAAGTGTTGTAACCACTGGAACACAGACACTTGTTCGTTACTTACTTTTTCTTTTCTTTTCACCTTTTTGTTTTCTCAGCCTTCCAATATATTTTTCACAATGGATGACATAGTAAAGGTTGGGGATTTTGGACTGGTGACTGCTATGGACCAAGATGAGGAGGAGGAATCAGTTCTGACCCCAATGCCAGCCTATGCCAGGCACACAGGACAAGTAGGGACCAAACTCTACATGAGCCCAGAACAGGTTTGTGCTCTCTTCACCAAAGCTGTGTTTGTCAGTGTCCAGAAGAGCCCTGAATTTTTGGGAGCTCTAAGATCAGGTGTGCCTAGAAACCATTGTAGTCAAGTCACTTAAATTCTTTCTCGTCAAAATAGAGTTTTGAGCTAAATTGAATTCCAGAATGAATTTTTTTACATATGTATATATATATTTGTTATAGAAAAAATAGTGGCTCGTTAGTTAGGCTGGATGCATTCGTTTTTCTTGCTTTTAATGCAGTATAGGAAGGTAATTGTAAAATATTCCACTTAATTGAGGAAGGACTCTCTTGTTCATGAGGTTTAAGTAAGGTGAAGCATTTTGCTTTGCAGCACAGAGGAGCTGAGGATCAGGACCTTGCTCCCTGGTGCTCATTGCTGAAGTTTGCCAGCATTCCTGTGCAGCAGCTTTCAGCTGTGCACAGGGCTGGTGACTTGCATAGGTGGACTTGCAAGGGTGTTGTTTACTTTGTAGGTAATTGCATCCAGTGAGTAGCTTGATTGCCCTGACCCTGATTTTTCCTTTTTAGATCTGTGGCAACACCTATTCGCACAAGGTGGATATCTTTTCTCTGGGACTGATTCTCTTTGAGCTGCTCTACCCCTTCAGCACACAGATGGAGAGAGTCAAGGTATGTGTGGTGTTGTGTTATGTTCAGTTTGAGCACTTGTTTAAAACAGCTATTTGCTTGGTGAAATACTGGCAAGAGGTTTCTGTCCTGTTTTCCTTGGAGAAAAGCCTTGCAGCTAGGAGCATAACTTCTTTATCAGCCTTGTACAGACCCTCTGAATCACTGAAAATAAACTGCAGTCTTCCTAATGTGTGCAGTTGAATTGAGGCTTTAATTTCTTAACAAAGCTCCTCTGTTGTCAATCCAATAAGAGAAACTATTGAACTACGATATCCAAGAACTCAAGCAGCAAATAAAATTGAAGCAGCTTTTGACTTTAAGCCTACCAGCTTGGTTTTCATTCAAGAATTGGAACCATGCTGTGCATTTTGATTACTTCTTCCTTCATTTGCATCTGCAGTGCCTTTCCACCCTGAGCACTTGGTGAAAAATGGCTGTTCCTTTTCCTATAGTAAGTCTTAGCTTTGAGTCTTGCTCAGCTTCAAGCCCAATCTTCCCATAACTGATGACATGCATTGCACCAGATGTGAATTTAGGATGTTTGATGGTGCATTACAGCTCTTGCTGTTAAAATGTGAGATCCATCTTGCTCAGTAACAAGTTCATGGAGAATAGGGGGCTACAGCCAGAAAGGTCTCTCCTCTGACAATCAGTGACCTGTGCAGGAAAGAAAGAGTCATTAAAACTTGTATTTACAAGTTAAATATGCTTGGGGGTGTTACATTCTCAGGTGAAGATGGGAGTGGGTTTAGGAGAGAGGTAAGAAACAACTCGAATAGCAGCCTGACCAAGTGCTTCATCTGTTGCATTGTGTTGATTAAAATGCTCTGGCAGTATAGTATAGTCTAGAGTATAGTATAGTCTAGAGGAGGAATTGGTGTTAATTTGGACCCCTTTCAGTGAAAACAGTTTCAATTTCTCTAAATCAGTTTTACTGAAACAAAATACCTCGGGCAGAGCCATCCTGGATTCTCAGATCTCTTGCAGCTGTGATTACAGGCTTTGCCCTTTCAGTGTCTCTCCTAAGAACAGAAACAAAGCAAGTAATGAAACCTAAATTCCATCTAATTCAAATGTTTTACTTCAAGACAGTGTTAAAAGAGTGCCCTGACTTTCCAGGATTTTCACTGTCAATTCACTCTTTTTGCTAAAAAGAAAACCCTGCCCTTTGATTGCCAGGTTCTGGAGTTTGGCTACTTCAGTGGTTATTTCTGAGTTGTTACACTGAGGTTTTCATTGGCATCAGCCAAGCATTAGCACTGCTTGCTGAAGCAAAACATGCTCTGCCTGACCAAGTAACCCAGCAAATTCTAGGAATTTGTGGCAACTGGCTGGAAAAATCCCCAGAGATGGAGCGTGAGAGCTGCCTCTGTCTCAAGCTGCGAGCAGTTAGTCAGTAACAGTGCAATTTATTTCCAAATGACATGCTGGGAGACAGATCACTAAATGCAGACTGAGCTGACAGAAAAGAAGAAAAGTTTTCTGAAGCATTTTAATGTCATCAAACTCAGTTTTCTTGAACAGGAGCTTGGCTGTTGCCCATCTTATACTTCCAATAGAGTATTAGTGAAATGAATTTTGATTTAACTTTAAAATTCTTATATTTTGTCCTCAAACTTTTGTAAAAGGAAATCCTTCCAAAAAACTGAAGTGCTAAATATTGTGCTTCTGGCTGAACATGGCAAAAACACTGTCACTAGATGGAGCCAGTGGTCTTTGTGTGGAAGAAACACAAAAATACCCAAGACAGCTGCTTTCCCAACAGATAAATCTTCTCATTCCTCCTAAATGTTCAACAAAGACTGGTGCTTGCATTGGTATTGCAGAGACAATAATTTCATGTGTTTTAATACTGGTGTAGGCCATCTTGGGGGTTATGGGTGATGCACAGATTTGTTGATTTTGTTCAGCTAAAGTGAGAAAGTGCAAGCTTATGTATAAAATTGCAGAGATCACAATTCTTGTAGCACATTTCTTGTTGTAGGCTCAATACCTAGAGAAACAGCAACTCACCTGTTCACCTAGGTTGTGATTCTTAACCACTAAAGTAACACTTCAAAACAAAGGGTTATTTTTCCAGCAGGCTGATTTGTTTGAGTAATTTGCATATTTTTGAAGGACAGAATAATACTGCTGAAGAATTATATTTTGGAAAATTTACATGTAATTCTTCATGTTTTTACAGACTTTAAGTGATGTTAGAAATCTGAAGTTTCCACCATTGTTCACTCAGAAATATGCACAAGAGGTAGGTACTGGTGATGCTATTAATTATAGCTTTTTCATTAATAATTGTAAATTTTTTCCTTTGCTTTCCAATTGCTTTGCAGGGAAAAATGGAGAAACCAGGTTGCTTTCATGTTACTAAGATGCATTTCTCTATCCCAGTACTTTTCTACATTTCAAAGCTGTAACATTGCAATAATGGGCACAATGACACTCCTGCCACACTTTTCCTCCAGGAATACATTTTTTATCTGGCTTCCCTTTGTCACTTGCAGTCATTCATTTCACATACATCCTGTCATGATTTCCTGCAACAAACCCATATTCCCAAAGAGAAAGTGCAGAGTTTTGGACAGGTAAAGGAGAGGCTCTGGGCAGCACCATGGCTACATGGAATCCCCTCCAGAACTGGACCTCCCAGGAGGGAAATCACATGAGCAAATTGTGCTGTGTTCTCATTAGTCAGGTGTGTAAAGTGATGTGGTTGCAGGTAAAGAGGAGGTGATGTACAAGACCTCCCCAGTAAAAAACTGAGGTTTTCTCAGGTGTTCAGGGTAGCTTCAGAGCAGTGGCCAAATGAGGCCAGCCTTTCCTGCTTTACATCTGAAGGCTGCCTGGGAGAAGGGGCTGTGCTGTGCTCAGCTGGAACAGGACACCAATTCTGATGAAATGTGAAACAAATATTCAAACTACTTGTATATTTAAAGGAAAAGTTCTAATTTGCCATGAGAAAGATTCAGTGTGGCTAAACATATAAAAATTAATTTAAAAGTTACTTACAAATTATGTGTCATATATTTAATTTTGATTGCAAATAACATGAAGTTTTTTATAACTCTATTAAACCTTGAGTCCAATTTGGATTGCTGAATCATTTTCAATCCTTGACAGTAAAGACACTTTAGGAAATGCACAGTGATACATTTTAAAATATTTAGTACACTTCTAACTACTGAGCCAAAGCACTAACACCCAAATAGCTCAGCTGAGGGTATTTTCCACTCCTTCTTACAATCACAGCTGAAGCCAGAACATGAAATGAGGAAGAGTTTATGGCTTGGTTCATGTAATATGTGTTGTGTTTTCTTTCAGTACACCATGGTGAAGGACATGCTCTCTCCAAGTCCCACTGAACGACCAGAGGCTGCAGCAATCATAGAAAATCCTGTCTTTGAAGACTTGGAGCTCCCACCCAAACCCGTGCTCAGGCAGAGGTCACGGACAATGAGCCTATCAGGAAATAAACATTCCAGACAACCAAGCAAATAACTATCCTCAGGATCACTTCTTCCACTCAGCAGGTTTCACAGGGATTGTTCAGCAGAAGGATCCTATGATGCAGAATGTTTATCTTGGAAATAGTTTACTTCAGCTTTTTTTGCCACATTTAAGGTATAAGACACATTGGACAGATTTTGGTTTACTTTGACAGCCAAGGAAGCCCAGTAACCAAAACCTTTCACATTCCATTTTCTTTACCTTTGCTCTCCTAAGCAGACGGGTCCAGCTGCTGTGCTTGCCAATGTTGTGCTCCATTATCCTTTTCTGGGGGGTTTCTTGGGTTTTTTTGAAGCTTGTAAATGTCAGCTTGCTGGGTGAGTGAGAGATCTGTAACATGTAAATAGAATTAAAATACTGTATTTTTATAGAGCAAATTACAGTCTCTAAGCCTAGTGAGTGTCTATCCGGGTCACTTGCTCTTTGGTGAAATGAAGATGATTTTGAAATGAACTTTGACTCAGTTTTTCTCCCTGGTGGGTAAACTGGGAATCTGCACTATTTTTAAAGCAAAAAAGTACCACAGTTGTACATATTGTCACTATCCATAGCCTGTCATTAGAGGAAATCATTTCATATTTCTGCACTACAGTAGATCTTAGGGAATGCATCTTATATGGATGAAGCTGTAGAGAAGGAAAAGGAGCTTTTTGCCATTAAATGGGGGGTTTTACAGGCAGTGGTTGGAAGAGCCATAGTCAAAATTATGTACAAAATTGTTGTGATTCTGAAAATTTAAGCCTAATGAAGTCATACTTGTCGTATGTAATCTTGTAGATTTGTACTTTTTAAAAAAAATCAACTGGTAGGCATTTGTGTAATCTGCTAATTTAACTGCCTAATGCCATGCTTTTATTTCTCACTGTAAATATGTTAATTTTTATTTATAAAATACAGAATCAATCCATTTGGGTTGGTGGTGTACAGGATGCACTTGCTGTAATTGTTGAGTGCATTGATTATTGTGACTTCTTTCAAGTCTAAATGATTTAATAAACTTTTTTTATTTATATGACAAAATAGTAGTTGCTTCTGTTGGAAGCCTGCATCCGTGTGTGCTGCAGATGGCAGCCCTGTGCAGTGGGAACAGGATGGGCTCTGCATTCCTGACACTTCCTCTGCTTCCCTGTCTCACACTGGCCACAGCGTGTGTGATGACACAAAACTGAATGTGCTGCTTGGAAGTGAGATAGGAGCTGGAGAAAGAAGGGAGCTGAGCTCTAAACTGGGTGGATTATGGAGAAAATCACTCACCAGAGAGGGGAGAGGGGATAATTCTTACGCTGTTAGAACTGTTCTTGGACAATTGTATTTTTCTGTTTTACAGACTTAAATTTGTTAAAGTCTCTGAGATCAGTTTTCTAAAAAGATAGTGGACTCAAATCCTCCTGGAGATTACTGTGGTGTGACACTGTGACCACCAATTAAACCAGCTGACACCCTGCAGCTTTATGATAAGGCACAAGTAGATTACAATGATTGTCTTTCATGTCCTGTTGGATAACTCTCCTAGATACTGGCTTGTCCAGGTGCAACCAGAATGCTGCAGTGAATATCTAATCAGGAACAGAATTTGTGTTTAGCTGGGTTAAAGCAGGAAAGTTAAGTGTGTCCTCTCCCCTTGGATGTCCCTGTTTGCATCAGCTACAGCTGCACAGTGAGATGGCCACATGTGGAGCCTCTGCCTTCCCTGCCAGCTCAGTGATTACAGGTGGAGCACAGGAAATGAGGAATAAGGTATTTTTACTTCCAGTATATCTGTATGTGAGTGGCTGCCTATTCCAAGGGCCCTGCAGCATTTCAGTACCAGAACTAGCATATGTGTTCACACCAGGCGTGTCTGCCTATTCTGGGATGTTACACTTGCCCACCAAAGCATGGACAAGTCTTCTCCTGTGGGATCCTTGCCCAGCCACAAAAGCATCTGGCCATGCTCAGCTCTGAACTGCCTGGTCAGTCTTTGCTTCTCTAAGTACTGGAGTGTGTTGTCCCTTATTGCTCCAGGGTTTGACAGAGAAAGCCTCTTCCCTATTCTGAGAGGTTTTCCTCTGAAGGAAACTTTCCTGCCAGCTGTTTTGTGGAAAAACACCCAAACTGCCATAGCTGTGAGCTCACAGCCCTTCAAAAGGGGCTTTGGCCTGGGGTTCTGCTGTGCTGTGCAGCACTGGGGTCCTGTCCTGTTCTTTCACAGGATCTTGCCTATCTCTCAGCTCCATTCCTCCCCCATAGCTCTTGGGAATTAAGCCCCATTCCTTGCCCTGTTTTATCAAAATGACCTGGGTGGCAGCAGCAGGATTCCTGCCCTGTCCACCTTTGTGCCCATGGGATGCTTCCCCCAGAATAAGGTGTAGTTACTTACCACTTCCATGTCATTGCTGGAGTTGTAGGGTCTGGGACACCTCACCCTCTCCATGGAGTCATTTCACAGCAGAACCATTGTTGAAGCCCAGGTCAGGGCTGTTTTTTCTACCAGGCTCTTGAGAGAGAACTCCTGACCCTTGTGCTGGCATCCTCAGTAGCTCAGCTGTTCCAGGCAGGTCCTACTGCATTTTGCTACCTCTGAAGACAGTCCCCTGCTACCTTTTCAGTGTAACCCTTCACTGAGGCACTTGTGGCTTTCCTACAGGGAGCCAGTGCTGTTGGAAGCCCAGACAAGACTTGGGAGTAGTAAAAAATAATCATTTCCATGTATCATTTTATGTCTCTGTGGCAGATACCACAGTATACACAAAAGTAATAATTCCTATTAACTTCCTGTCTTTGGATGGTATCAGCCACTTGTAGCTTTGAAACCACGATGCTCCTGGTGTTCCAGCAAGTCTTTGTCATCTCCTGGGCCTGCCACATGGAATGTTCCCTTCCAGAATTAACAAGGAAATGCACAGATAATTCACAGAAAGCTCTGAATATCCAGATGTTGCAGAAGCCAGTGAGCTGAGCCCCAAGCAACAGCCTAGGCTGCAGATTGGTGCCTCTTCAGGAAGTGAGCTCTGCTCCTTGGCCACATCTCTCCTCTAATTCCCATACACAGACTGGCACACGTGGAGTTATTAAAACTGGTCAAATCTGTAATGAAACGTTGAGATGAGAAGCTACAGTGGCTTGGTAAGAAACACTGTCCCACCTGACACAGATCACCAGGATGTGCACAAATGTAAGGTCACGTTATACCACACTGGTTTGGTTTTTTTACCCAGCATGAAGGTTGAGTTTGTCTTAGGAAATGCTCATTAGAAAAATAATTATCCAGGAATGAATTAGCTCTGTTACTGTAACAAATTGCCCCTAAAATACCAGAGTTCCTCATTACTGAAACTATGGAAGGTGAAGAAATGCATCTTTGTTGTATTGTCCCCAGCTGTAACATTCCAGCCCCTCCTTCCCCTTCGTGTTTCCACTGGGATGTGCTCTAGCACTTTCTGTATCACCACCACCAGTGACTGATCCTGAATCCCTATGACTTGGGTTTGCCCTTCAGGGCACCGCTGGGCACCATCACGCTGTATTCCAGGTCGGGAGCAGTCTTGGAAAACGTGGCTATGGAAACCATGTCTTCCCCAACATCCACCTGAGACCTGCGCCTGCAAACCAGCAGCTTCTTGAGGGCGTGCTGGAAGTCCCTGTTGAGGAAGGCGTAGAGCAGGGGGTTGATGGTGGAGTTGCAGTAGCCCAGCCAGGTGATGATCTTGAAGGTGCCGAGCAGCACCGTGCTGGCGGAGTCGGTGCCTCTGGCCGCCAGCCAGACGTTCAGCACGAAGTAGGGCAGCCAGCAGAGCACGAACACCGAGATGATGATGCTGATGGTCCTGGTGGCCTTGTTCTCCAGCTGCAGGTGCTTCTGCCGCTTGCTGTTGGGGTGGTAGTGGATCTGCAGCGTCTGGGCCACGATGCGGGTGGCCTTGAGGCGGGAGGCGCGGTAGATGAAGAAGTACATGCTGCACATGACCACGAAGGGGAGGAAGAACGCCAGGGCGGAAGCCACGATGGCAAAAACCCAATTGGTGACAAAGATGCATTCTGTGCCAGCGTCAAAGTCCACGCCAGGGATCTCATTCCAGCCTTGCATGACGGGAAGGAAGGAAATGAGGGAGGAATAGACCCAGACCGTGCAGGTCATCACGATGCATCTGCAGAAGGAAAGAGATGCGGAGGGGAGAGAGGATCTGAGTAATTCTGAGTTGAGAACATCTAGTAGGATTCAATCCCCATGGTAACCTGTGTGGGATAGCGCTGCTGAGCAGGCCAGCAGGGCGTGGAGAAGGGAAAAAGCTGGAGTGTAACAAGTCCAGACGTGCATATCTCTAACAATTGGGTAATTGGTCTGTAGTTGACAGGATTGGGGTCAGCTTAAGGACTGCTCAGAGCTGGCTGAGAAATGATGAGAAATGTTTTACAGAAGATGTTTGTTAGTATTTGAAACAGCGTATAGATTTTTTTGCTTTCAGGTTTAGTATCTGGCCATTATCTCACCCTCTGGGGCCTGATGGGGATAGAGCTAATGGACACCAGATGACAGAATCTGCAAGGGGGGCCTCACAGTCCCCTCCTCTCTTTGCCTGTCATCCACAAATCACACACAGCAAGAGTGACAGTGGGAAAAACATGCCTAGAAGAGCCTGAGCCCATCCTGTAAAGCACCCCACTGCTGCAGTGTCCTCTCTGCCCACCCTCAGATGACTTTCCCCACCCTGCAGTCCTCATTTCAGCTTTTCACATGAAACTGGCATGGGAGTTCAGAAACTCTCCCTTTTCCCTAAATATCACTTCAGAAAAGATGGTGAGTTTAAGAGAGGGAAGACTACTGCTGCATGCATCCTTCTGGGTCTCCTTTCACCTAGTCCTTAGAAGTACTTCAAAGTCCTTCCCTATCTCTGAAATTGTTTAAGGCCAAGGCTTGAGCAACCTGGTCTAGTGGAAAGTGTCCCTGCTCACAGCAGGGGGATGGAACAAGATCATCTTTAAGGTCCCTTCCAACCCAAGCCTTTCTGTGAAATGTCTAAAATGACAGCACGGGGAAAAACCTGTAGGTCCAACTCAGCCCATATCACTGGTTTCTACCCCTTTTGCAACCCTTCCTTAGCTCAAAAAATATTCTCCCAGGAGCACCATCCAGGCCCCTGAGCTGCATATCCTCCTTGTTCTCTCCTGCACCGCACTAGGCATTTCCTGCAGTTTTAAATGGTGAGAGTTCCTTTTGCCACGTCACTCTGCTTCTGGGCAGCACCTGCCAACAGCTCATTCAGCCTCAGATCAACACAGGCCAGGCCACGTGACACCCTGGAGGGACCCAAAACGAGGAGCAGCTGCACTCACCTGCCCCGGGACATCCTTCTGGAGTAGTGGCAGGGGGTGACCACGGAGCAGTACCTGTCCAGGCTGATGAAGCACAGCGTGACAATGGATGCGGTGCAGAACATGACATCGAAGGAGATCCAGACCTTGCAGAACAGCTTCCCAAACAGCCACATCCCTGTCACCTCGTAGATGATGCTGGGAGAGGAAACAGGTGGCAATCAGAGCTGGAAGGGCTGTTTGTGCAGTGCCTGGAGGTGTGTAAGGTCAGGCTGGGTGAGTGTTGGAACTTCAGAGTTCCTGGGAGTTTTGAGCTTTCTGTACTTTCTGGCACTGACTCTCAAAAGAACACTGCTTTTGACCTGAGGCCTTGGAGAAGGCTCCCAAATTTGAGTGATGGAATTGGAATCCCTGGTGTGTAGTTTGAATAGAAGTGTGTAATTTCACATGGTGAAGGGTTTGGAATTTGGGATTTTAGAATATAGTAACAGGTATAGGACAAGATGGAGGTAGTGGCTCTTCTTCCTTCTTGGTCCTTCTTCTTCTTGGTTTTAGGTGGAACTTTTTTAATCGGTTAGAAGGTACCACAGTGCAGGTCACAGGTGTTTGGTTATTGGGTCAAAAGTGTAAATAATATAGATGTTAGATTTTAATTGGATAGTTAAGCCTTAAAAGACTTTATAACTAACTAGATACAGCTCCATTTTCTCTCTTCTAGCTTGTTAGCTAGAGGTGCTGAAGAACTCTCTGTGTTTTTGATAAGAATTAATAAACAACCAAGTCCGAACAAGAAAATCCATCCCTCGAGTTTCAATCCTGACTCTGAGTGAAGGCAGAAGAAAGAAGAAGCCAGCCACTGATATGTGGTGCCACTAATAAGGTGATGTAGCTATCAGGTGATGCTCTGAGCAGCCTGGTCCAGTGGAAGGTGTTCCTGCCCAGGGCTGGAACAAGAGGATCTCTAAGGCTCCTTCCAACCCAAACCATTCTGTGACTATTTCTTTATGACTGTGCTGAGGTAATACTGTGTTTCATCCCACAGGCACTAAAGATGGGCATGCAGCTCAGACAGCAGGGATTCATCCTCAAAGCACAACCCGAGAAAAGAGCACCCCACAGCTGAAGCATGACTGAACAAGAGCAAACCTCTGCTTCTTGCAGCCTAAGTGCCTCGAGAGAGGTGCTTTGCGCCACAAAGCTCCCCAAATTTACATCTGCACAGCTTTGTTTATCACAGCATTTTCCCAGTGCCTGACACAGCACAGTCTTTTATGATTTCTCCCCAGGTCCTATGGCATGGGACATCTCCAAGAGAAACTCACTCCACATCCAATTGAATGCTTCAAAACTAGAAAGAATTTCCACTCTTGGTTAAAAAAAATACAAAACAATATCCTAGGAGGAAGCCCATGCAGCTTGTACATTATGTGGCTCATAAATGCCTCAGCAAGGTAAATACACCAGCAAAAAGCAGATATAGTACCAAAAATATTTCTAACAAAGTCAAGAAGGGCTTGTGAGAAGTGAGCAGTGAAGGAAGGAGCATATGGTAGCTGTAGGAAGGCTGATGATGCCTGTTTCTATAGCATTCAGTGAGATGCCATTTGCTTCTCCTTTCTTCAGCTTTCTGCAACTCCCAAGGTGCTGCTGAAATCACCATTGTGAGTGGATTTGATGAGTAACTCCCTAGTCCTGCAGAGCTTTAATTATCCTGTAACTTCCCAGCTTGCTGGTTAAATACAGTGAGATCAGGGCTGCTGAGCTGCAGGTGTCCAGCAAGGGAGAAAGATTCAACCTGAGGTCAGAAAACAATGCCTGATCTACCCCTCACCAGCACCAGCTCACTAAATCGACTTGTCAATGCTGTTCCAGAGCACAGCACCTACTGTAGGTGGGTGCAGAGCTGCTGAAGGGTCCCAGCCCTCTGCAGCTCTTTGTTATGTGGGATTCCATGCAAAATCCAAGCAAATTACAGCAGAGCCTGTCCCTACACCATGGGCAGCGTGGAGGATCCCATAGCACGCACATGGGAAGGTTTCATGGCTCTTTTACAGAGGGGAAATGAGGCATTGGAGTTGGAACACGGGCTCAGAACTGGACTTGGGTGCTGTTTTGCCATTCCTCAGAACCCTCCTTATCCCCAGAGATGCTGCAGAGCCTGTGGTGTGCCCTGGCCTCCCAGAAGGGGATGTGCTGCTCTTGGGCCACCCTTGCACACAGATCCCAGGTGAGCAGGTGCCCAGTTCTCACCTGCACACATCTGGGGGGATGCACCTGACCTGCAGACATTCCCTGCAGCATGGGGCAATGGATACCTGACCCCTCTTCTCTGAGGTACAAAGTACCTGCAGCTTGGAAAGGATGCTGGATAAGAAGGAGTAGTACAAGCCAAGAAAACCACACAATGAAGTCACCCCTGCCTTGCCCTTTTGCTTGCAGAGGAAAAGAATAGCTGGAAGTGTTTCCAGCCTGGAAATGACAGACTGAGTACAACAAGCTAAGCTCAGCTGAACCACTCCTGCAAGCCAGCCAAGCCAGGAACAAAACAAAAGTCTTACTCTTATGAAATTAAGACACCAAGTGACAAATTTGTTTTTCCCTTCTGCCACATTTTCCTGAGCCAAAATGCCTCCTAAGATAATTTCTTTTCCTTCCCTTTGGCACATAATAACCTACCAACTGAGGGGCAAACTGAAATCTGAAAGAGCAACATAGATGTGAAGCCAAAGCAGTGGGAAAGTGTGAAACAGCAGCCACTGTGTTTGCAGGGCTGGACAAGGCTGATGAGCCAGCAGGGTCCATTCCCCAGCACATGGCCCACCAGGAGCTGGAGCTCTTCCCACCAGGACACTCAGGAGGGCACAAACCACCAACCACACTCTGATCTTTTGCTCACTTTTGTAGTTTTTGTTGTTTAAGTAAGGCATCACTAAAAGTAGATTCAAAATAGATAGGAGGAAGAATTTTTTTATGGTGAGGTTGCCCAGAGAAGCTGTGGCTGCCCCATCCACAGAAGTGTTCAAAGCCAGGTTGGATGGGGCTCTGAGCAAGCTGGTCCATTGCCTGTGTCCCTGCTCAGTGCAGGGCTTGGACTGGATGACCCCCAAAGCTCCCTGCCAACACAAACCAGTCTATGGTTCTATGATAATTTCAGAACCTGAACTTAAAATTCATCAAGCACAGAATTTAAATGAGAAGCAGTATTTTTAAAAGAACATCGACTGCTTTTTTTCACCTGATACCATGAACTTTAAACTCAGTCTGCAATTGCTTGTTGGAACAATACTTTGCAGTGCCAGATTCAAAAGAATGGGCAGCCCCATGAGAAATGAAGCACAGAACATGAAAAGAGTTCAACTTCCTCATATTGCCCCATGAACTCAAAATAGGGTGCAGTTCCCTGATTTACACAAACTTATGGCTGCTTTGAAGGACAAGACAGCCAGGATCACAAGCCAGCTGCTCTCTGGTTTTGTTTCACTCTTTTAGCCAGGTGGTGAACTCCCATAAATACAAACCCCATGCAGGGCACCTGCCCTCTGAAGTGCCTCTTCCTCCGTGAAATATAGGGGAAGCCTAAATTACTCTGTGTACACTGAATAAATTCCTTAGATTCCATACACAGGGCTAGTCCTGGAAGAGGGGCCTCACTGACTGCAGCTCCACGTGCAGAGCTGGAAATCAAGTTCAGACCAGCAGCCAGGGTCCCTGTGTGGCAAAAACACCCTGGGGAAATGTGTCTCCATGAAGTATAAGGGAATCCACAACACAGAGCAGAGACAGAGAAGCACACAGAGCCACCAGCCGTGGTCCAGCCCTTAGGAGAGCCCAGCAGGTGAATCCCAGCCCAGGAACACTCCTCACCTGAAGGGCATCACCAGGCAGGCCACCAGGAAGTCTGCCATGGCCAAGGACATGATGAACATGTAGGTGACCGTGCGCAGCCTCCTCTCCACCACGGGGCACAGGAACACCACCGTGTTTCCCAGCAGGGTGACCACGTCGATGAGGGTGAGGACGAGCCCAGTGAGCACCTCCTGGAGCCCAACCCCTCCCCTTGCAAAGGAGGAGGCAGCAGAGGAGAAATTAGAGAGCCAGGTTTCGTTCCTGCCCATCAGCATCTTCCCACTGTTGAAATCTGGATGAGATAAAAGGGGAGAACCAAAATTACTGTAATGACGATTTGTAGGTGTGTGAAAGGGAGGATGGAAACGATATTTACACTTCACCTGCTCCAGGAAAAATCCACACACCCTGCTGTGCCTGTGCCAGCACTGTCCCGTGGTTAGCAGCCCATTAGAAGTGTCTGAAATCCTGAGGGTGAGGATAAATGTTCAGCATTGACTGAAGTCCTTCACGGCAATTAAAAGCCCTCCTGTGAATGAAAATGCATCATCAGATGAAGCATGGGACCAGGAAAAAAAAAAAATAGAGATGTACTGAGAGCAGAGAGAGGAAAAGAAAACAAATGAAATAAAAAATGAAAGCAGCTGGGCTGAATCCCACTGAACAGCATGCCAAGTCCACATAATATGGGGGCTGGAACTAGATGATCTTTAAGGTGCTTTCCAACCTAAACCATTCTGTGGTTCTGTATTCTCATTATCATCTCTGCCACCCCCAGACCAGCTGGGGCTGCTTGCCCAGGCTGGCTGCTTCCATAACCCCTCTCTTCAGTCCGTGCTGGGCCTGGGGTGTCCTGGTGCTTTTTCTGACTGAAGGTTAGAGGTTTTTTATTACCACAGTGGGCAGCTCCAGCCTCCAGAGAGAATGGCCAAGCAGGGCTGCCAGCAGCTGCACAGGGAGCAGAATTGTGGGATCACAGAATGATTTGGGTTGGAAGATCACCAAATTGAGGTGTCTCAGGTGCAGCCCTGACCCCAGACTCGTGTTCTCTCTGTGCCCAGATGGGAGGTGATGCTCCCAACCCCTAACTGGGGATTTTTCCATTGAGGAAATCCACATGCTTCTGTCCATAGCTCAGTTCCCACACTTTGACCGAGTGGTGTCACAGGTAGGTGGGAAGGTGGGAATGATGCCCTGCAAAAACTCCAGCAATTCAAAGCTCACTGGTGTAGCTGAATGAACACAAAGCTTGTGGGGGAAAGAGAATTACACAAATATTTCCCAATGACAAATTGTTATGTTTAAATATCATCACTTCTCCAGTGACTGGGATCTGCTTCCATAGCACCCTCAGGTCAGTCCCACATCTCCAGGGCATCCTGCTGAGTGCAGTGTGAGGGTGGGCCTGGACAACATCCCTACAGCCCAGCTTGCCTCATCTCACAGGGGGCAAACTTTGTCTGAGGAGGAACAAGGCAGCAAAATGTTCCAAACATCTCTTTGTCCTTCCTGCAGCCTTTGATTAAGAATTACCTCCTAAGATGGTTTCAATGATTTCTGAATCATTAAATTGTCCAGCTTCCCCTCTGGCCCAGCAAACTTTTAGCATCCATGACTTCCTACAGCAACAGCTTCCACAGCTCAGCTCTGTGCCCTGCAGTGAAACCCCTTTTTTTTTTTGCTTGTTCTGAGCCTGTCACCAGCCAGATTCATTCAGTGCCTCTGGTCCTTGCCTTGGAAGAGCCATCACAGAACCCACCCCCATCCACTGCCTCAGTGCCATTGCTGGGCTCTTCAACCTCTGCCCACCCCTCCTGCTCTTCTGAGCCCCTGAGAAGGACCAAAACTCCAAACTATTCCCAGAGGTAAATGCTCTGTGGATTTACCTAAGAGCATGATCTCTGTTCTGTCCTGCTCCTCTTTCACCACCATCCCTGACATGATTTGCTGGTTTTAGTGGCACTGAGCTTTCCACTGGGCTGTGGCCATCCAAAGGTTTTGTTCCAGAGCTCAGAGTCCACTGCTTTAGATGGGAAAATAGTATGAAATTAGGAAATTAAGTTCTCTCCATCTTTTTGAAACCCCATCACTTCACAGTTGAATTCTTTCTTCCACTGTAATGCTCAATGAGTCTCATAAAAACTTCTTTCCACTTCATTAAGTCAGACATTATACTCCATGCCCTGGTTAAAGTTTCTTCTGCCTGTAAATATCACTGCTTCATGATGCACCATTTTCCCAGCTGAAGATTTCTAGAATCCCACATATCCCAACCCCTATCCCTGTAAGAGCATCACTGACCTCTCTGTAACTCACCACACCCTTTCCCCTCCTGCATGTCACCTCTCAGACAAGTACTTTTTCACACAGGGAGCTCCCTTCTTAACTCAGGACTATTACATTTCCTTAAAACCCCCCACCATGAAGGACTATATTGAAAACCTTTCAGAATTCCAAGCAGCTTACACCACCAAGGTGTTTCTTTTCCACCTGCTGATTTCTTCCAAACATTCCTATACAACTGTGAAGCTGGGCTGCATTTTCTGAAAGCAATAGTGACCTTGTCCTTGGATGTAATCATGTATTCATGCACCTACTCATTCTTCAAAATCCTCAACTCCATCCCATGACTTCTCTTTATTTGCTGGGTTTAGTGGTTTCATTTCTTTCAAGTTAAAAATAAAAAAATGAAAAACAAAATTGAGAGAAGACTCAAGCTGTCTAGGAAAATAAAAATAAAGAAGGAAAGCTCTTCCTCACTGGAGCTGGGAGTCACTGACTGAGACTTGAAGCTTTCCTGCTCCTCCAGCACTGAGAACAAGCAGGTTTTTGGGACATCATCTCATGCAGCCCCCTGGGCCAGTACTGCTAAAGGTCTGCAGAGTGTCTTAAGTATCTCAGTCCTAATGAAAATGTTCCTGGGACAACATTCCACATCCTGGTAACACCCCATAAAGATAAAAAATCCAGTCTCCAGCTCCCCCATCATTGACAGAAAGGAGGATAATCTGTGCCATTCTTCCTAACAGCTCCATTTAGGATGTCATCAGACTGGATGAGCTCCTGTGGAACAGGTGGGTTTCAATGCAGCCACATTTCCTGGCAGAAAGAATTGTTCAGGCTGTTCTCCTCCAGGGTGGTCACACAGACAGCTCAGGGACACAGAGAGTGGCACACAGGAGCCAGGCTCCAGAAACCCACCTCTGCAAGGGCCATTCCCTGCTCCATAGGCATCTCCCTTCTCATCTCCCACACCTGCTGGTGTCCTCACACCTCTGGTACCTCTACAAGATCTGGAAACCGCCCTCTGGCCCCACCTCGAGCTCACCCCGACCAGTTAAAACACCTGAGTACCACCCAGTGAGCCCCAGGTTCTGCCAGGAGAGCATTCAGGATTAGCATAGGCTCGTCTGGCATGAACAGAAAAAAATCAGGTTTGATGAAAAATCAATTTTTTTTTTAGAAAATTTTAAAAAAGGTTGAATTTTAAAGTTTAAAACACTCTGCCTTAAGATTTTTTTTAAAATCACTGTCAAATTTTTGTTCATGGGTAGATGAGAATGATAGGTGAGAATTCTGGATTAATTATTTGGGTTTTTTTAGATGTAACATTGAGACAAGAAGGTTTTGAAGTCACACCTTCCTGCAAAGAATGACTGTTCCCACACAGTCATTAAGTTTGTATCAGCGTTAGGATGACTCTAATTAAAGCAGAGCATTACTCACTCTGCTCTGTGAGCACACACCACTCTCAAACTTTGAGCAGAGCTAGCCCACAGTTATTAGAATTCCTCTTTGCAAGTTCTCTGTGCTCCTCAAGTACCATCTCAGCCATCAGCCTGGGTTAAAAGGTCTTCTCAAATGAAAAACTCACAGCAGGCTCCTTAATGCAGGATACATCCAGGAGTATGACAGTGCACAAAAACAGCAGGCAGATGTGCCCACACTCACAAAACACTAGGGAAACACTCTTTTGTATTTTCTTTTCTCTTTTTATCAGCAAAAGGCTGAGGGACTGGAAATAAGGCTGTCTTTATTTGACATCCATTACTCCAGCAATAAAAACAAGGGATGATGGATTCTTGAAACTTCAGGTTTGAACCTTGAACTCTAATTCAGGGTACAGACAACAGGACCCTGCTGCTCCTGATCCCTTTTAAGACTCCCCAGGCAGAATCCCTGGAAGCTCATCCACAGTCCTTGTCACAGCCAAGGTGGATGTCTGGATCCTTTTCCTCTCACTGAGAAACCAGCCCTTATCCAAATGTGCTAAATTAAGTTAACTAAGAAGTGCTGCTCTCAAACCACCTGGAGAATTATTAACACAGGAAAACAGAGGATACCATCTTAGCCTCTTTGTGGAAATTATTGGGACAAAGCAAGATATACCATATTTCCCAGGGATGCACTTCCTCAGCTTAAAATATTGGAACTTCTAAATACTCCTGTGAGCTGCAGCAGCCCATGTGGTTACACTGCTCAGATAGCCCAGAGTCTTTCTACAACATCAGTCTTTCATGTAAGAGCCCTCTTAAACCAAAGGGATAAATGCCCAGTTGTACCATGAAGTGGGATCTTCCCAGATTTCCTGGGGATCTCAGATGCCTTAGAGTTTGCACTGTTCTTTTTTGGATATGGTAGTTCTACTTCCTTTTAAAAAGCTGATGGGTTGGATTCTGCTCTGAGGCTGCCTGAGCAAAGCAACTCCACCATCTATGTTCCCCTTTAATATCCAGTAAGTTGGAACTGATTTATTCAGCAGACAAATCTCAACCTAAAGGTTAATTTCATCAGGCATATTTTGATGGCAAGGGAGGGGGGAAAAAAGCTCTGCAATTTCAAGGCTGACTGCACTTTAAAATCTTTGAGGAATGATGAAAACTGGAAATACATTACTGGGAATACATTTTGCTGCCAGGCTCTGCTGAATCAGGTACAAACCAGCAGGGAACAACACCTGTCCCAGGACCTCACACACCTTTCCATTCTCCTCCCAATGAGAAAACTGCAGCAGCTCAGTGATTGCTGAGCAGTGTGAGCCGTTTGCTGAACTGTGCAAGGCTGTGGGTGGTGATGAAGGAGGGGGAGAATGCCCGGGGATGCTTCCACCAGCACAGCATCCGAGGAGGTCCTGCAGAGAGTGAGCCTTGCACTGACCTTCCTTCTCTATCCAACTTTCCAGTTGCGAGGACGGCATTTCCCAGGGCGCGACTGCTCTCCATCCCCAAACCAGCACAGAGCAGCTCCTACAGCCTCTGTGAGAGCGCCGGGGCTGGGAGCACGGTGAGACACAATATCTTACCTTGGGAACTGATGGCAGGAGCAGCTCGGCAGTGTTCTGAGCCCGGAGCGTGCGGCTCTCCCCGCTGCAGGGTACCGGGGGGTACCGGGGGGTACCGGGGGTGCGGATCCCTCCCCTCGGAGATGCTCCTAGCCTGGCTGCCTGGAGCTGGTGGGTCCTGCCCCGGAGCAGGACACGGAATCCGCATCCACAGCCGGCACAGCGGGTTGGGATCAGCCCCCGGCAGACTCCTCGGCAGCCACAGAAAGTCTCCGGCAGCCGCTGCCTGCTCCGGGGAGAGAGACCCGAGCGACATCTCAGCGTGAAACTCGGGGCGAAGTTAAACGCGCGCTGCCAGCACAGGGCTCTCACTGGCGTTAGGAACTGAGCCGGGGCGCCAAAACCCAAATCCTGGAGAGGCAAACCCCTCACCCTCTGGGGAGCAAAACTCCCAACCCCTGCAGTGCAAAAACCCACAAACCCTGGGGTGCAAAACCCTCAAATCCTGGGGCGCAAAAACGCACCAAACCCTTGAGTACAAAGACACTACCCCGGGGTTCAAATCCACAGCCCCGGGGTGTCAAATCCACCCTTCCTGTCGTCAAAGC
>JAOTQP010001652.1:63496693-63514797 GCA_026413545.1 Cichladusa arquata | reverse complement strand
ATCGTCGTGCCAGCCGAAATCCTTCCGATACGTGCTCTTGTAGTGGTCCAGGGCGGGGGGCAGCTGCGAGGCACAGGAGGCAAACACAGGAGCCACTAAGCCTCGGGGGAATCCTTCAAATATACAAACCCAAAATTCTCCCTCACAGCTCAGGAGAGGATGAGCTGCTCCTCTGGGCCACCTGGGGCCCGTCCAGCAGGGCGATTCCTTGCTCAGTTAAGCCCCAAGCAGGGTGGCTGGGAAGGTCCTACTCTCTTTTGGCCATGGTTTCTTAGGCTCTTCTTGTCCCAGGATTTCTCTTGCAACAAACACCTTCCTCCTGCTTTCCTAAAACCTCCTCTGAGTGCCCAAATGGCCCCAGGCAGAGCACTAATACAGAGCTGCCGAAATACTTTGATCAGCTGCTGAGGTCCAGTGTCACTCAGGTTAAATCAGCACATGCTTCCATCTTCTATTTCAGTAACATTTGCTATGCGCTTATCACATATTTAAAGAGCTGCCTAATGTCAATATTCATTCTGCAAAGCCATTGGAGAAACTATGGAGGAAAACTGTGCCAGAGGATATAAAGCCAGTGACACCTGCACTAACACCAGAAATCTCTGCAGTGCAAATTCCTGGAGGCAGGGGGAGGATTTTAGGCAGAGAGCACCATCTGTGTGTTTTGTCCCTTAGCATGCCCCAGGAGCGCTGCTGGAGCCAGGAAAGCTGCTGGGATGAGCCTTCAGGCTGGCTCCAGAGCTGCTTCTATGAGTTACCACTAAACGTGATAACTCATCAGTGCATGGCAAGGGCTGGGGGAGGTGAGCTCTGATTGCAGGTGTTGTTGTGATCTCCACGGTTGCACAAACACATCCACCACACAGGGGTGGCTTGGCAGGGCTGCACTGCCATGTCCCTGTGGTTTGGGACACTGCAGCAGCACACAGCACCTTAGGGAGGGCTTTGTGTGCCTTGCTAACAGTCACCCACCTTGGGCAAGGATATATTTTATATTCTCAGTCATTTTTTTTTTCCCTAACATTTCACTTTTTTCCCCCCTCTGGGCTTCCCAGATCAGTGTTTGCCTTTGGCCAGGATGCAGAATTCCATAGTCATCAGTTCCTATTATTTTCTCAGACCAGCAGACCCAGCCAAACCCACTACTGAAACACTAGTGAGGGTGAGAGCCCTGTGTGTACTTCACCTTCCATGCCTTTGCATCCCTCATTATCTCCATGGTGAGCCGGGAGCCTGGACCAGAAAAATCACTCAGTTAAAAACCTGCATCCCAGGTCTTCTCCTCCACCCCACCTCAAGGGATAAGGGAACTGGAGACCTGAGGCTGGCTACTGGCAAGAGGAAGATTGTTCAGATGGGGCTGAAATACTCAAATTGGCAGAGTATGACTGATTTCAGCCAGCTTCAGCAAAGTAAAATATACCCAACCAGGACGTACACAGATGGACACGTCAGGGGATGCAGCCTGTTGGAACACAGGAGGGATGAGATGGAGACATCCCAGCACCAGCAACCCCCAAGTCACCCAGAGGGTGAACAGGTGTGACCCCTCCTGGGGTCAGGGAACATCAGTGCTGGGATCCAACAGTGCCTGTGTGGTCACTGTGTTTCCAGGGTCAAGGGAAAACTCCATTGTGACACCACTGAACTTCAGAACCCTGGAGGCCTTGGAGGAAGAAGAGGAGCCTGAGGGGGTTTTTGGTGTTTCTTGGAGGCAAAGGCAGCCAACAATCATACTGGGGAGCTGTTACCCACGTTTTCAGCTACAGCCAGCCATGCTGGGGACACACAGCCAGGAGAGGGACAAAGCCTGCCCTTTGTGAGCTCTTGAAGATCTCTCCCACCTCCCCTCTGCCAAATCCTCCCAAAGAGGTGAGCAAAAGGTGGGGAAACTGAGGAGAAAAGGACAGTGCTTTGTGTGTGTGCTGAGCAGAGGAAAACAGCATCCTTAGCTCCCTGCATGGAAGGGTGGGGAGCACTGCAGAATTAGGGCAGGCAGGCATCTCCACTTGGACTCAGAGGGTGACACTGAACTGTCCCCTCCAGATGCTGCCATTCTCTTCCTCTGATGAGGCAGCAGGGGATGCTCAAATGGAGTCATCTGACCCATGAATAGAGAGGAACACCACACCAGATACACAGAGCAGTATTTAGTCTTTAAAAATAACCAGTCTTTGACCAGGTTTGGATGCATTTCACCAAAAAACTAATCTTACCTAATTTTGGGTGTACACAAGGAGGACATCTCCCTCTGAACTCATCCTTCTTGACTTCCTGGCTCATTTAGGACAATTCATGTGACCAATGCAGGCACATAGTTGGGGCTGAAATAAATCCAGAAACCCAGGTTTGGTGAGCTGAATCTTATCTAAGAGTCAAATTTTTGTAGCTGCACATGAGCCTAGTGCAACTGTTGGTTCAGAAACGAGATTCTCTGCCACTACAGTGATGCAAATAGTAGTGAAAGCTGGTGATGAGGCAGGAAGATGAGATCTCAGCTCCAGGAGGAGAGCCAGTCACAGACCTGTGTTCACAGGCACCGTTGGAATGAGCTGAATTCCACGAGTTATTTCTCTCTGCACATTGTTACTACCAGTGTGCAACTGGAGCCCAAGGAAGTTCTGGCAAGGGTTGTGTGCTGCTGACAGCCCTGCACTGGTGTCAGGAAAGAGGAGAAGCCTTTTGTCCTCACTGCATTTTATGCAAATTAATATTAGAGTAAATAATGCAACAAGGAAAGAAACTATTTCCAGAAATGTGAAACTCTCATGTTCTCCTGTGCTTATATTAAAGGGATTACACTCCATTTCCTTCTTAATACAGCTAATGCTCTATGGGAAGCCCTCAGGCCAGGGATTAAAGCACTTATTCAATTAATTAGGAACAAACTTCTGCCTTAAAGTCAAACACACAAATATCAGTCAGCCCTTGAGAGTGTCTTCCTTCCAGGGCAGAGAAAATGGATCCTATTTCTGATGTTAATGAAACCAAGCCTGCAATCTAGAATTACCAGGAAGAATAAAAATTAAGAAGAATCACTTTTAAAATATCACTATTCTGTAACACTACAGAGTAAAAAAAGGATAGTCCCATTATCTTGAATTCAGCATTGGAAGTCCCATAGTGAGAAGCAAAATCAGGTCCTCCAAGGATAATATAAATGAGATACAATTTTAGGATGTAACATTGGTAACCAGATCCACGCTGCAGGCACAGCAGTGTTTCGGAATATTTGAAGTTAGGGATGAAATCCTGGCCCTGGTAAACACAGAAAAAGAAAATGCTTATTCAGTAGGATCTGAATTTAACCTAAGGTGTCTGATTCATTACTGAGATAGGAGACAATTTGCAAAACCTGGCTCCAAATCCTAATCTTTCTTGATGATAGCTTGATCCTTCCGTCTTCTCGCAGGCACAGCTCACATGAAATTAAAAGGCATTTTGCCAGAATAGTTTATGCAAGAGCAGCCCACTATTGCTGTTCAGTTTCCCATTTCTTCCTCCCAAATATCAAAAGAAGGGGCTGATAGTTGCCAGCATAATCTCAATTAAAAGTGGATAGGAACCAAACTCGCAGCCCCCACTTTGCCTCCAAGAGAACTTATTTGTTAATGCAGATATGGAGAAAGCTGTGCCCTGCATGGCTGCTCTCTGTATAGCTGTCTGCACATCCCTGAGACAGAAGATAGTCCTGAAGACCAAACAAACATCTGCAGGAGGAAATTACTCTTAAATAATTGGTTTATTTTCACAATATTCCATGGAAACGATGGCTCAGATTCCCAGGACCAGGAGCTTGAACCATTCATCTGGATAGTAGTGCCCCTGTTTCTCAGGGCAGTGACAACTCCAGACATCCAGGAAGGTATTCAGAGGGTGCTGGTGCCTTTGGCCTCTCCACATTGTGCTACATGCATGAACAAAAGCAAAGTAAACGTCAGCCAGCACCTGAAAGTTAAATGCAGACATTTTTGGGATTGAGTAGCACCTTGGGAGAATTTGCCAGTGAGCCCAAATGTGTGATAGCTGAGCTCAGATCCTTTAAAATCACACAGGAAGAGTTTAAGTTAGAGTCAAGGACCTCAACTATAATGTAAAACAATGAGATTTGTGTGAGATCCTGCACATCCTGCTGGTCATTCCCCCTGTGCTCAGAGCACCTATGTACCTCTGGGAAGTGGATCCTGTAGTCTCAGTAAGACTGCAGTTGCATATAGGACATCATGCAGAGATAAATTTCACCTCACTTCGGCCCTAACTTACCATTTTTCCTATCTTTTTCCACCTGTGAAACACAAGAGTTCTCTCTAGGTCTGTTCTGCCCTCGTGCTAGGAAACATCTCAGCTATTAACAATTCCATGCACAAAAACATGGCCAAGGAGGACACACCTCCCTGTCAACCCAGCCCCTGACAAGTGCTCCTTGGGCCAGGAATAAGATTCATTGCCCCCATGAGGATGTTGAAAGAGGGAAGTGATGGGTAAGCAGGACCCCCAGTGTGTGGAAGAGGCAGGGTGTAATCTGGGGATCTCCATTCAGGTCATCACCACCAGGAGACAAGGTGCAAAGAGGGGACTCTTCTTCAAGGGATGAGTGTTGACAGCCTGCTCTGTCAGCAGGAGGTCAGGCACCCATTTGGGTGTAAAAACATGAACTTTCACGGCAGTGCAGCAGTCCAGCATGGGCACATTTGCCATGGAGTTATTTATTTCATTCTTCTCTCCTGCTTGCTTGATAAATTGGTGGGGCATTCATGACTTCTTGTGAGCAGAAACAAGCAGCATCCTTCAGCCTAAATCTGAGACCCCTGTTGCTCTCTTCCAGCCACCTAAAGCACTTACAGGACTGAGCCCTCAAAGCCAAATTCCTTGTTGCACAGACACTCCTCTGTGCAGAAGACGAGGGCAGCTGGTGCTCCAAATCTTTGGGCAATTCTGCTGTAACCTGCTAAAACAATCAATTGTTTGTCTCTGATAATCCCCCAAAAATCATCCATCAGCAGAGGATGGCTGAAATCTCATCACTGCCTATGTGATGTGTCCTGTGATATAAATCATGGCATATTTATGCACCTGTGTAAGGCAAATACATATGGGTATTGTTGGAGAACCTAAATCTGCTCCCTAATGCCGTTGTTTAAACAGCCCTTTAACCACATCACTTTTCTCCTCGTTAGGTTAAGTTGCTGGAGGTGAAAAAGTCCTTCCAAAATGGTTTTCACTCACTCACTCAGCCCAAAGTAAACATGCCTCTGGGACCATTATGTGTATCAGGTATCCGAGGCTTTGTTAAGAGCTTGCCTGTTAGGTGAATTCTGCTTCTCTTTCTCCTTGGAAGAAGCAGGTTAAAATTAGAGACAGGCTCACACGAGTAAAGCATTACAGAGAAGCATTAAAAGAGCAGCATTACAGAGAAATAGGAAAAACAGACAAAACTCAGAGCAGCACACACAAGTGACCCAGGTCTGGGGAGTCTCTTGATCTAATGTAACTCTGGTTCCAATATGACACTGGCTTGACTTATGCCTGTCACTTGTGATCACATTCATCACAGATCTCAGGGTCTGGACATTTTCACCAGCAGTCAGCAGTCACCCTATGGAGCTAAGAGCCCAGACTAACATGCACCAGCCTTTGCTAAGAGGACAAAAGAGGAATTGTGCATCTTTAGCACATCATGAAAACCCTCCAGCTGTGTGCCCACTGGCCTGGAGGAGCTCCTGGGCTTTCCATGAGTGTCATTATTCCCACATCTGCTTCTTAAAGGCAAGTCTGGCCTTTAAGGGTAATGACCACTCTGAATATGCTCATCCAGACCCATCCACACTTGACTGCAGTGAAGAAGAGCTTTTCCATTGACTGCTCCAAGCTCTGGGCTGGCTGTGCCACTGGGAGATTCTTAGAGCTGTTCGTCTGATCTAAACTTGTCGGGGAGAATAAAGAAACCACCTGCTTCCAGCGACAGGAAAAGTAAAGTGAGATCAAACAGAAGCAGGAGGAGAGAATTTAAGCAATGCAAGAGGTGGCTTCATGTCACTTCAGAAGTCACCTTTTGTCTTTGATCTGTGCCTAGGAAGCAGGCACCTCCTGGATCAGATGGCCAGTGCAGAAGTGTGCCACCAGAGTCATCTCACCTTGAAGTCTCAAGTGTTTGCTTTCCCCAGGGATCCTCCTTCTACTTCCGCCGCTCTGTAAATCATCTGCCCTAAGATTTCCTTTAGAAAAGCCAAAAAACACAGGTTAGGGAGCAGGGAGCAGGACTTGTGTGCTCCCCTAATGCCAGGATCATTCACTGTGATGAAGTTGAGCCTTCTCTTTTAAAACTGTATTACACATGCACAGGTAGATTTCCTAGAGATCAGGGACTTATTATAAAAGCTGCTATGCAAATAAAAAAAGCCCTGTCCCTGAAAAGCTTACAGTCTGAACACATGAGATAAATCAAGACTTTGACTGGAAGAATTCTAAAGACGAAGCACTTTGTGACAAAGCAAGCTACAGATCACACAAAAAATCTGTGGCAAAACTGTGAATAAATCCCACTGCTGAATCCTCATTCTGCTCTTAACAGCCCCTTGGAGCATTGCCTGGGTTTTGCTAACAAAGCATTTGTTTTAGCAGCACGCTTTGGGGAAATAAAACACTGTGCCATTTTCACATGGCAAGAACATGCAGCATCTTTCTGAAGGCCAAGATTCATATCAGGTGTGAATGCAGATATTCGCCAACCCTGGGCATGCAACAAAATAAACCCTCTGCATTTAGTTTGTTGATGCCTTCAGTGAGTGTTAACAAGTGGAAAAATCACGGGGAAGAGAGAGCCTGGTCTCAGGTTACCCCATAAATTGGTTAAGGCTGCAGAGGGGATTACAGTCCCAGAGCCATCCTGAGCACGGAGATGTCATTACGGCAAAATCAAAGGTAACCGTGGGGCTTGGCAGGTAACTGTCAACAGCCACGGGAAAGAGGCAGCCTGGGAAGGAGCTCCACGCCAGGATGAAATTCAGCCACCTTTATTTTCATTTCAGGTGAGGGGTCAAGCAGAAAAGCTATCCCCAGCGGCCTTTATTTACAGTTTTCAAGGGAGAGGCTGATGAAGCATTTAGAGGAAGAAGGATGAACCTGCTCTCCCCTCACTCAGCCTGATGACAGACAGGGGATGCTGTAATGGCACAGGAGCTGGGAAGGAGCCTTTTATGAATGAAATGGCCGTGGTGCTAATGAAGTCGCTCACAAAACTCCCAGTGACTCAAATGGGGCCAGGATTTCATCTGCAATATTTGCAGGGAGCCCAAGGAAATTATCTTCCCACCAGGACACTCTCTGTAGCACAGGAGCTCACTCCCAGCATTGCTAACAGCACAGAGCCCCATAAGCAGATTTCAAGGCATTTTTAAAACTTTTTCCTTTCACATTTCTTCTCTCCATCCTCCCTAGGCAACCAACCTGAATTCCTAGAAAACTGCTATATTATACTTTTTCCTTCTAGACATTTTGAAAATTTGCTATAAAAACCTTGCAAGGTTTTTTGTATTTCTCTGGATCTCTTGCTGCTGAATGAATAGAGAAGCTATAAATGGTTTTGTGCTGTCAAGTCAGAGTAGCTACATCCATGCTTGAAAAAATACCAGGGACTGTTCTGTGTTCTGAGCTCACATCCACACAGCCCAGCCAGCACTCCCAGTAACAGACTGGTCCCATAGAAACTGTCCACTGGAGAAGTTTGTAGCCATGCCTGGGGATGGAAGAGTGCTGTAAATCCCAAAATACGCCTCGTCCCTGCTAATAACTGGACAGCATGGACTACAGCAAGTCACTGCCTGGGCCCATGGCACAGTCCTGCTCAATGGAGCAGTGGAAACACAGCCACTGGGTATGTCCTGGGCATCCAGTGCTCCCCTGTGCTGCTGCCAGGTAAGTGGAAGATGACTTGCAAGGGAGTTTTAAGTCCTCACAGCTTTCAGGTGGCCAGCACGGGGAGGAGGGGGTGATGGCATCACACAAAAACCCCACAAGGCACAACTCCAATTCCTCCATGGACTCTGGGCTGCAGCCAGGCCCGGAAATCCCCACCCAGACAATGAAACAGACAACAAAGGGAGAAATTTCTCCTTTTCCACTCAGGCACTGAAAGCCTTCCTTCACCCTCCCTCCTCTTTAAAGACCTAAACCCAACCAGCAGCCAGTTTTGCAAGGGTTAACCAGCATGAAATGAATGTGGAGAGACAGTCAGGGACTGTAATCACTTATTATTTTCAGGTAATATGCTTTATCTCCAACTAATCTCCTCATCTGGAGAAACACTCAGTGCAGACAAGAGTCACTGAGGTTATCTCTGATGATGGGGCTCCACGGGCTGCTGGCTGCGAGGGACCCAGGAGAGGCCAAGGAGAGGACTTCAATTATGGCCTGAACTATGCTCTGCTAGCTGAAAGGCCATTGTTTAATCTACTAGAAATCATCTATTTTAGCAGATAAAGGGATTACTTGGGTTTTCTTTTCCCCAAGAACAGCATGTTATTCCAACTACTAATGGAACATTCGGTATTTAATTAAAGAAAAAGCACGGGGAGAAGCAACACAGGCATCAACATCACTTCTGGGGAAATTCAAATTGATTGTCACCCTTTGATGCTGCTCAATCACCTCTATCTCACTCACCCTTCCTACAACCCAGATTAAATCATCTGGTTCTCTCCATCCTGAACATTTTTTTTTTCACTAAGGGATCCCATCCAAAACTTTGGGACTATGTGATGTGAATTCACCGCTCTGCAGGAATCTCCTGACTTGTAAAGAGCCAGACTACACTCTCCTTGTTGACAGGAGAGCGTGGAAATTTGGTTTTGCCTCTTCCACATGCTTGGGGTTGGCTGCTCTCTGTCAGGGCTCTGTCTGCCTGGCTCTTTAGAGTGACCTGGGGACACAGGTCCCACGTTTGGAAACTCAAAGTGGCTTCACAGCTTGTGGATGAACTGGAAGTGCTGCATGCAAAAATCTGCTCTTTGTCCCTTTTCCTTCCCAGGTCCCTTGTCTTTGCCATCTCCGTTTTCAGAGATGTTTGCCTTTTATTTTTTGTCCCACAGACTAATGACCATAGAGGGCAGTTACAAGTCATTCTCAAGTGCTCCTCTGTGCTCAGCAAGTATGGGTGCCTTTTTTTATGTCCTCCACCCCTTCCATCCACAGACTGTGGGCCTAGAGGGTCTGTGGGGGAATACTGAGGCAGGTGCAAGTGCAGGGCATAAGGGTCCACATCCCTGTAGAGAAAATGGCAAACAACAAAAAATCCAAATGAAAAGCAATATACTCATTTCTGTTAACATCTGAATCTTAATCCTCTCCCCTTGACAAAAATAAAGAACAGGGTATGTTCAAAGAGATCATCCATCCATGCAGCAGTCAGAGCTTCCTCACAGAGATTACTTTTTGCACATCTTTCTGCTGATTGTCCCAGTCCTGGCACACTCCCCAAAATTGGTGACACTTCATTGCAAACATCAGCTGTCTTTTTTTGTTTCACCTTCCCCACCATTCATTTATTTGCATACAAAGCAAGGACAGGGACCAACTGAGCAGCCAATTTTCCACTTCCATAATTTTTCTGCCTTTTCTTGGCTGTTCCAGTTCATCTACGCCCACAAGTGCCAGCTACATCCTCCCTCAGATCTCGGTGAGGGATCTGCTGCTGCCCTGTGTGGTACAACGTCTCAGGCAAAGAGGGCTGTCCATCTTGTCCATCCAGTTGCCTGTGCCTGTAGCTCTCATCCTTTCTCCCTTTCCTTTTCTAGTGCTGGCTCATACCAGTGTTTGATCTGCATCATCCATCACGGGACGCAGCAACCTGACTCTGCACGTCTGATGAACCAGCACCACCACTGCAGATGTGATCATCCTCAGGGTTTTGATCTTCTGTCTTTGCCCAAAGTCTTTGGTGACTGGAACTCCATCCTTCTCTTTCTACAGGCAGCTCCAGAAGTTGCTGTGAATGATCAAGTCACCCTGTTTGCCACCGGTCATTGTGCTGAACCAGTTGTTCAGCCTGTTCTTGACCAGCACTGCTGACCTCACCTCTTCATAATGTTCTTCAGCAGCTTCTTACACATATCATATAGCCCTGGGGCACTCCAACACCTATTGCAACACACCAGCTCAAATGACTTTTTGAAATTGTGCAATTGAAGAGATGAAGTGCTTCTCGATCTCTCTGAACTTGCCAGGGATCAGCCTCTTGCACTGGTTTTGCTGTACTGTCTCTCTTGCTTTGTGGAAATGAATCCACCCTCTGACTTGACAGCAAGGAGCAGAGTGAGGAATTTGTTTGGGAACCAGGAAACACAACATTTGGAAGGTCTCTTGTGGGAACTCACCTACTAGGAACCCTTTTCCATGTTTAAGGGATCATTTCTTTCCTGTAACATACAGGTGCCTGGTTGGGACGGTGACCCATGCCACAGCCACATCAATCCATTCTCAGCCCCTCAGAATTCTTCCATCTCCTGACCTTTAATAGAATTATTAAATGGTTAAATAGAATTATAGAATGGTTTGGATTGGAAGAAACCCCAAAGATGATCCATTTTCAACAGCCCTAGCACAGGCAAGGACATTTTCTACTAGACCTGATTGTTCTCAGTCCCATCCAACCTGGACTTGAACACTTCCACGGATGAGGCAGGTTCTCCAGTCAACCTGTGCCAGAGCCTCACCACTCTCACAAAGGATTTCTTCCTAATATCCAATCCAAACCCGCCTTTTGTCAGTTTAAAGCCATTCCCCCTTGTCCTGTCATGCCATGGCCTTGTAAAAAGTCCCTCCCCAGCTTTCTTGTAGGCTCCCTTCAGGTACTGAAAGGCTGCAATAAGGTCACCTCAGAGCCTTTTTTTCTCCAGGCTGAACAATTCCAATTCTCTCAGTCTTTTTTGCACCTTTGCTAGCAACATCTTCTTGTCAGCCTGCTTCTGAAGCATTATAATCTCCCAAACACTGAGAATTTCTAAATTTCTTGATGGGTCATCTTTAAAAACTCTGGTAATATTTCCCCCATCTTTTCAGCCTGTCCTTCTCTGAAAGCAGGGAAATCTCTCATTAATAAAGAAAATCCCAGCGGAAACCCTGGTCTTGCTTTTCCTTTCCTTGCTAATTTTGGTCTTCCCAAATGCCAGCCAGAACTTTTCAGCTCTGTTGATTGTTTTGTTTCTGCACTTGCACTTCTTTTTGCTGATGTTGAGTGTGTAGAGCCTCATGATAGACTTGCCATTTCTGTCCTGGTTGGGATTGCCTTTGGCAGTGTGTGACATGTGCCAGTCAGTCACAAATGTCAGTCACTGGGCACATGAGGGCTTCACTCCCAAGGTCAGGCTTAGCCAAGCCTTGACTGGCAGCAAAATCACCTGAAATTCCTCGAAGAAATCAAGGAAGTTCTTCATTGCCATCAGTCATAGGAGCCCATGGAGCTGTGAGCACCAGTGAACCTGATCCACAGCCCTGAACAGAAAGGCTGATTGCTGTAAGGTGGCAAATCTTGAGTTTACCACGTTTGGCTTTTTATGAGTGTGATTCCTGCTGATGCCTCTCATGTGTTTTGCATCACTGCCTTAAAACAAGGTTTTTCCATGCAGTGTCACTCCCTTGTCTGTCCACCTGATCTTCAAAGGCACACAGGATTATGCTGGAACATTTTTAACTGGCTCAGTAGCAGCAAGATTTTACCCAAACTGATTTCAGACTCCTGTTTCTGCTGGCCAAAGCTTCCATTAGCAGCAATCCTTTGGCTGGACCGCTTCCCCTCATCAGACACTGACCAAGTTGGAGACACCAGACAGCCAAGAAGAGTGAACAGACTTCAAAAAGTTTCTTTACAGTGGCCTTTACAGTGTCACTGTGGTCAGCTATCTCTGTGTGACCAGCTGAATTGAGCCCCTTCTCTCTGTCCTGCCTCAGTTCTGGCCCCTGATTCTTGCTCTGACTTTGTCCTCCAGCTCTTGCACAGATGTTTGTAGACTACAAACAAGTCACTCATAATATTCCCGTCCTGTAAGTAATTAAAGAGAGTTCCTTGAGAAGCTTCAAGGCATAGCTGCACATTGTATGGTGGAATCTGCTCACAAACGGTCACAGTTTCAGTTTAAATCTCACAGGGCATTTGTATTGTATTTAATTGGATAATAAACAACTTCATCCCTGTTATTTTACTCTGGTACTCATGATTTTATAGGCAACATCACAATTTCATACAGCATCAATATGGAGTTATTGTAATTTCTTATTCGTGTGCCTCATTGACCCCAAAAGCACAACAAGGAGCAGCTGATTGTTCTCAAGAACCACAATAACCTTTTAAAAATTATTAATTTTTGATACGGACTCCAACATCTCTTCAATATCACCTTTTTTCCTAAATGTGTCCTTTTGCTTTTCCATATCAAGACACCTGCCCATTTGTCCCCATTCCCAGGCAGAAGTAACTCTGCATCAGTGACTGTTCTCTTCCTTCTTGAACACTCCATAGCCTCAATTTTAGACTCCTTCACAACTGGTAAACAATAATCTTTTATTTTCCCCCTAAATCAATGACAGAAACAGAATCATGAACCAATTTCCACCAAATTTCACCGTCAAGAGACTCAAGGATTCATTTTTCATAGTGAAATTCTGAGATCTTGGTTTAACCAGTTGGATCCACTTAATTTGCACCATGGTGATTTTATATCAGTTTGCAAAATCCACCTCCACGATGGAACTAATCAAACACTTTCAGAAATCAGTTACATCAAGAGTTGCTCTCTCTTGCTGGAGAACAACAGCAAATTTATTTGACAAGGTCTATTTTCTATCTACACACACTCATTGGCATCAGTTTCATTGCCTCCCTTTAAGAAGAAAATTAATCATTAATTAAGAGATGCACCCATACATTTCTTGCCTTCAACAGTGAAGGGCTGAAAGTCCAAGCATCACTAAATCATTTGCCCAAAGCTTTTAAATAATGAGCCAGTATCAGCTTTCTTAGTGCTCTAAAATCCTCCCAGTGTCCCAAAATGAAAAGCCAGCACTAATGGCCCACACAATATGTTCCTGCTTCAGAGAGTTCTGAAATCATTGGCTGTGAATTACCAGGACTGGCTGATAATAAAATATTTCACTTATGTGGTTGCTATTTAGCATAATCTCTAGTTATTAATGGAGCCCAAAATGCTCTTTTGCCAGCTCCTGAAACTAACACACTACCTGATGTTTTCTGCCCCAGACAAACATGGAAAAGAAATACTAATTTAATACTTCTCCATTTCCTTGTGGTGGTGCTGATGGCAGCCACTGCCTTTATCTACTAATAGTTTTGATTATTTTTACCTTAGCTGATCATAAATTTATGTTTTTCTGTTTCTATTCCAGAGTGGAGCTGGCTTATTCAGATGAATTAGGACCAAAAGATTTTGGCCTTTACCTTCCCCTATAGGAGTGATCACCACAGAATAACCAGCCCAGGGCACCAAGCTCTACTTCAATTATTCCATTACACACAAAAAATCCATTTAAAAAGCACAGAGATGCTTTATTTCAGCCCAGGTCAATTTCTTGCTTTAGGCAGGAGGGAAGAAGCCCCTTGCTTGACATTCCTCCCAGAAAAGACACAACCCAATAGCACCAAGTCAGGCACACATCATTGCCAAGTGGACATTTTTACTGTTGCCAAAAAAAAAAAAAAAAAAAAAGAGGAAGGATTAAATTCATGTGATCAGAGAAGGATTTTTAAATACTTTTTATGAATCTAAATCCCAAGGAGAGGCTGGAGGAATGCAGGGTGCTGAGAACTTCTGCAAACGTGTTTCCAAACCCCTGGAGCGTGTGCTTAATCCAGCCACAAACAGGTGACTTCCTTCTGTCTCCCACCGGGTTCCTTTTCCCCAAAAAACACAAAAGTCAGGCTCCTTTCCCAGTTTTGGTAAAATCACTTTTGATACACAGAGTTACTGAAGCCTGGCCACATCCCTCAGTCCTTCAAAACTTTGGAATTCCCACTTGCAACTGTCTCACTCCCAAGGTGTCTATTTAATCCCACTTTTATTAGGAGCACAGCTCCGGGTAGTTTACAGGGGTTACAAACAATGAAGCTTTCATCAAAACTTGGGCTAATCAGTCTCTAACAAGCTCTCAGGAAGGGGCTAGGCAGGCCCAGCCTAAAGCTAACCTGAGGGGATAAGAAAAAAAGGAGGAAAAAAGGATTGGGAAGAGGGTGTTCTTCTCAAACCGGATTAGTGCCCCAGCCAGCCACAGAAACACTTGTGCGAGCACAGCAGCCAAAAAAAGCCAGTGAGAAGTGGACACAGAGCAGACACTGCTCCTCTCAGCCAGGGGGTTTGCTCCCAGCAGCCCAAAGTGCTGCAGAAACTACAGCTTGTGATGAACTATGATTTACTCCTTGCTTTGTGGCCGGGTCCAAGGGCTCCATGACACTCAGCAGCATAGAATTGCACTGAGAAAATATTAATATAAGCAATCCAAAATGTTAACCCTCAGTTTGCAGCCTGCAGAGTTCAACAGAGACCGTGAACTCAAAACCAAACCAAGCCTGTTGTTGGTAGCCTGAACATCCTGGGTTGAGGGCACCTCCCCAGGAAACACTGCAGTCTGAAAAATCAAGAAAAGGGTTGAAAACCTCTGATCTTATCATAAGGCAAGCTGGCAAAATTAGATGGCCAGAACTCCAGTCCAGTAGATGACTAGATACAGAGAGGAAGGAATATACATCATTCTCCTTAGGTAAGGGATAAAAATTACTTTTATCTGTGTACACATACAAATTCACAGCAGTGAAATATCTATTTATCAATCAGATATTCCCTGTTAGCCCTTTGCAGGACAAATCAGGGGTTGAGTGAAAAAAAAAGAGATGTTCTTACAGCATATTAATAGGGAGGAATAGGGAGGAATATGCTTGGCTCTAAGGAAGGGAGGGATACTAGATCTTAAATTTAATTTGAGCTGCTCTCAGTCAATTTCTTATTGTTCTTGAGGGTGGAGACACTGGAGTACTACAAGAGAAAAGATAATTTTTCCATCTTGCCTCTGAGGATGAAGAACTCATTCCCAATTTCACTGATCGCTCTGGAGAAAGAAATAAAATAATTTTTACTGAGCAGATTTTATGTGGACCATGGAGTTTCCACCTTGCTCCTTGCCAGCCCTGGGGAAAAAGCAAGACTGCAAATGCAGCCAAAACAAAGCAAACCAAACCAGCAGAAATCTGGAGCCATTGAAGGGATCCTGGTTTCTCTATCCTCCTGGTAAAACCAATAGAAGCCAATATGGGCTGTTGTCTTCTGTTCCCCCAAAACATACCCTGTGCCTAGAGCTCAGCATCCTTGGGAAATGGAGAGAGATCCAGGTGGGTGCAGGTATCTGTTCCCACTGCTGGGCAGGCTGCTCAGCTCTGAAGCACTTTGAGGTTTCGTGTTCAGCTGCACACACACCCGAGATCCACACCAGGAAAGTGGAGCCTGCACCTACATGTTCAGAGGAGCAGGGCTCAGAGGCACAGCCAGTGTCCTCCTGCAGGGGTAAAAGTGCTTGCTGTGTGCACAAGGACAGGCACAGCACCTAAGCCAACAGCGGGGACAGCACCAGGCAAGGATGGGGAGGATCTTGCTCTCCTGCAGCACTTGGGAAGTCTTGAAACACTTTCCAAGGCAGCTGGGTGGAGAGGTTTGCACTTAACCCCAGCTCAGCCCAACTGGAGGTGCCACGGGCTCCTCTAGCCAGCACACCTCACTGCCCACTCACAGAGCCAACAAAGCTGCTGAAACCCAGCCCCAAATCTGCTCCCAGTGATGGACAGTAGCCTCGGACTCTTACCTTGAAACTGATTTCAGTTTTGTGTTTCGCCATCTCTTGCCAGCTCCCCAGTGTGTTTCTCCAAGGCAAATGTCTCCCAGAGCTCTCTGGAAAAAAAGCAGCATTTAGAAAGCAGAGAGGCAGAGAAAGCAGAGTGCTGGATCTCCTCATGCTCCCCTCATGCCTTGGCAGAAGGGAGCAGCAACAGGTCTGTACTGAGAGCTGCTGATGTTTCGAGGCAACACTGCACGCTGCTTGCAGGATAAATGCATTAAGAAAATTAAATGTTTTTACAGCCGTCACACCATCAAAGCTTTATTTTCTCCACTCTTTAAATTAAGTGTTGGTTTGCAAATCCATGCCATTCCAGCTATGTAATAACCTCTCTAAAGCTATTTTTGTTTCACATTCCTTACTATTTGGTAAAGCAAGCTGGAGTTTTCTGAGGACACGCATTTTTATTAGAGCTAATTCAGCATTATTTTCTAACCCGTTTCCTTTGTTGGAGGCAGAGGAATCAGCTAAGGGAAGCTCGAAGGCAGCACCCCGTGCCTGTGAGGGAAACTCGCCATAGCCGGGCTGTTCCTCTAGATGGCTCTGCCTTTGCCCAAAAACATCAAATCCCTCGAGCAAAAACCTCAATTTCGAGCGATACGGCGATACCACTGACTGCTCTCTCCCTCCTGCAACGATCGCGGGGCTTTTGGCCAAACGGATAAACACTGTTGTAATTTTAGAGAATAATATTTTCGGTTTAGTCTTTCAGACTCAGAGAGAAATGCTTTCCAAAAGTCTACCTGTTTCTTGTTGTTTAAATATCCTTTCTAGATGTGACTTTCCCATAAACTGCTTGGTTTGGATGCCTGTTGTCCCGTCAGACTTCAAACCGGCATTTTCCAGCGCGACCCTGCTCTAAAAAAGATGAGGAGCTGTTATAAATCTTAAAGAGAAGGAAGTTAGAAGGGAAAAGGCATCTTGTGAAACGTAATGAAAACTTTTCTCCTGCTGTTCTGGGTATCCAATACACACGGAAAGCTCTTTCCCCAAGGGATGCAAAATAAAATCATCAAGAGCAACAGTGACAGCAACAAAATAACAACAGAAAAAGAAAAAACACACACGCACACACACAAAAACCCAAGAAAACAAAAAAAATCCAACAATCCCCCCAAAACGCCTCTCTTTATGATTAAAGGAGAAAATCCCAAATCCTAATTCTTTAATCCAATCACTTTTAAGTTATTCTCTGTCTCAAGAAACGTTTGTTAACTTGTTTTAAAACGAAATACAAAGTTGAAAATCCTTCGGCTATTATATCCCTGCTCAAATCACACAGGGGATGAACATTTGGGATTGGAGTCAGCTCGGGAAAGCTTCGCTGGTTTATGCGTGCTTTTATAACTATTTTATGGAAGACGTAAAATGCGAAGACTTTTCCCGAAAGTCCCAAAGACTTTTCCTCTCTGCCCCAAATTCTGCTGTCAGATCAAGACACCCGGCGCTTGCAGAGAGCACTTCGTGTATACACCAGGAAAGGGCATTTTCTGGCATTTTTACCCGCAGAAAACTGAATAAAAACTCCATTTAAGAACGGGGGATGAAATGTACATTTCATGTACCTGGTATTTAGACAAAGTCTCTAAACCCTCCCGCACCACTGACCGTATTTTTGTTGTTACACGTGTGCTTTGCCCCGGACCAGAAGATTTGCCGGAGCTGGCCCCTGTGTAGATCTCGGGTGTCGGGATCGTTAAGAGCACCGAGAGCTTTTTCTCTGCAAAATGATGAGCTTTCTGTCAGGCTGCCCCGGAGCACTATGGCGAAAATAACTTTTATTCACTAAATCTCGTCCCGCTCCCTCCAGCCCATTCCGCCCGCGGTACGAGCGAACACGCCGGTGCTGTTTGTTTGTTTGTTTGTTTGTTTAATTTCGGACAATTCTTTATCCAAAGCAATTCCTTATCCAAAGCTAATGGACTGCGATCTCAGCTCTGGCTGTTGGGACACGGGCGGCAAAACTACGCTTCAAGAGCAGAGTTTAAGCGAATTCCTCCCTTGGCGCTCCCGTCGGGGGAACCGCAGCGATGCTCATCCCCCTCCGACCTCAGCGCCGGGGCCGAAGGGATCGGGGGCGATCGCACCCGTGGGAAAGCAGCACGGCATCACCGGGGCAGCGCGGACAGCTCCGGGGAGGGGGCAGCGCTGCGGGGGCGACCGGGAGAGACCCCCAGGTCGGGGAGAGGGGGGGTACGGGCACAGCTCGGGGGGTG
>JAOTQP010001652.1:63480424-63495692 GCA_026413545.1 Cichladusa arquata | reverse complement strand
CTACGGGGCTCCCGCCAACGCCGGCTACCTGTGGGGCATGAACAGCCCCGCTCCCTACCTGCAGGGCCCGCCCGGCGCCGCCGCCGCCGCCGCGCCCTTCCTGCCGCCCGCCTCGTACGGCTGCTCGCGGGGCGGGCAGCTCGTGGGCTCGCCCCCGGCCCCCGGCTCGCCGTCGGCGGGCGGCGCGGAGCTGAGCTGGCTCAGCCTGGCCAGCCAGGAGGAGCTGCTGAAGCTGGTGCGGCCGCCCTACTCGTACTCGGCGCTGATCGCCATGGCCATCCAGAGCGCGCCCGAGAGGAAGCTCACCCTCAGCCACATCTACCAGTACGTGGCCGAGAACTTCCCCTTCTACAAGCGCAGCAAGGCCGGGTGGCAGAACAGCATCCGCCACAACCTCAGCCTCAATGACTGCTTCCGCAAGGTGCCCCGCGACGAGGACGACCCCGGTGAGGTGCCGCGCCGGGCGGGAGGGATGGCTGGGCGGGGGGACACCGGCACCGCCGGGAGAGAGGGGCGGCAGCGTCCCCTGTCCCCTGCTAGTCGGGCTCTGTCCCGACACCGCGCTCCCGTCCCGTCGGGGCCAGCGCAGTGAGGACACCGCGCTCCCCCGTCCCCTGACCGGGCGCTGTGATCTGCCCGTCCCCGTTCGCCCCAGCCCGTCCCGGCGCTGCCCCGCGGCAGGTGTAGGCGGCCTGCCCAGCCCTCGCCCCGTCCCCAGCAGCCCGGGAGCGCCGGTTGTGCAAGGTCCGGCTCCTTGGGCCCGTGATTCACGGCTGCCCTCCCTGCCCGCCGCTGTCCGGGCCGGCCCCGGGGCACAGCCGGTGCCGGCAGTGGGCGGAGGCGCGCCCGGACAGCGCCGGTCCGGCCCGGCGGGGCTGGGAGTGCCGGGCTGAAGCCGCTCGGGACCGTGTGGGGTCACCGCGCCCGTCCCGGCTGCGGGCAGGAGGCGAGTGGGGACAGCTGATGCCACCTCAGCATCTCGCACCGAGGCTTGTGCGAGGGGCAGCTTCTCTGCAGCCCCCGCAGCTCCGTGCTGCTGGCTTGCCATGGAGTGCCTGAGCGGGCCAGCCCGCTCTCCATCAGCGTGTCTGTGAGCCACGGCCTGGGCACTGCCTTGCCACCCACTGCTGAGATGGCTGCGAGTGCCCCAGCTCCTGTGAGGCAGCCAGAGCAAGGAGAGCCCCTATTCACGTTCTCTTTAGCTAGAGGTGCTGATCTGATTATACTCTGGGATGGGGACGTTCTCCTCTTCTATGTGGCCTTAAGGTTCACTTGGGTATTGGAGGGATGGAGGTGGAAATGTCCTGGAGACAGGTTTTGGATCCATGTACTGGACAGCAGAGGGAGGAGGAACAGGTGCAGGAGAGATGTGGGTTCTGTGCCAGTTGGACAGGACATGGATGATGCTTACCTGCCAGCAGTGGGGCTCGCTGTCACAGAAGTTGACTTTCTCTCTTGTGTCTCCTGTTTTCCACCAGGGAAGGGAAACTACTGGACCTTGGATCCCAACTGTGAGAAGATGTTTGACAACGGAAACTTCCGTCGCAAACGCAAGCGGCGCTCTGAGCCCAACGCCCCTGCGGCCGCCTCCTCCCTGGGGGGCCTGAAGGCCGAGGAAGAGCGACCCATCCCAGCCACAGGCAAACCGTGTGGAAACAGCCCACCCCCAGAGCTGGACCCCTCACCCTCTGCCAGGGACCATCCCAAAAGCTCCTCTCCCTCCAGCATCATTTCATCCACCCCCAGCTGCCTCAGCACCTTCTTCAGCGGCATGAGCTCCCTGAGCGGCGGGGGCAGCCGGCTGACGGGGGGTCTCAGCAGCGACCTGCACCACAGGAACTTCTCTGCTGGACAGCTGAGCAGTGGCACTTTCACCCCTTCCAGCAGCTCTTCTCAGGAGGTGCCTTCCCCAGACCAGCTGCAGCGGGTGGCGGGACCTTCCCCTGCCTACTACAGCTCCTTCCACCCCAGCAGCGGCAGCCAGGGAGCCCAGTACAACCACTACTACAACTTCACAGTCAACAGCCTCATCTACACACGGGATGGGACAGAGGTGTAGGGTGCTGGGGCAGCGCTGCAAAGGGAATGGGAGTTGGACCGTGCGCTTTTGCAAACAGCATTTCAACGTGGACACTTCCCAGGAGTTCTTCCAGGGCTACTGATCTTCTGACCTTTCTGAATAAGAACACCCCTTGAGCACCAGCAGAAGGCAGATGCAAAGTTTTTTCCCCATCCAGGAAAATATTAGGTGGTGTAGATTGTTTGCCGTCTAAATTCTGCAAGTGTGAACTGAATTGTTTTCAGAGGTTTCTAATCCTGAATGTAGAACAAGAGGTTAAAAAACCACAGCCATAAAGTGGTATTGGCAAGAGCCAAGTGTAGACATGCAGTGAGTCTTAGAAGAGAACAGGAAAAAGAAAATGAAGAGATTTCTTATGAAGTGCCTTGTACAATGTGTTAAAAAAACTCTTCTACCAGCCATTGCCTCTGTAAGCCCTTGCTTGTGCCCTGATCCTGCAATATGCAATGCATGGGGGAATATCCTGTATAAACACCCACCCAAAACCTCCTCAAACACATGGAGGGTCTTCCTGTGTCTGGCATATTGTACAGCAGGGCCATGTCTTGTAAAACAATCTTCTTTCTCTGAGCTTAGTACCAAAGATAACTCTAGCCACGCAGCTTTAGCACAAGAATAAACACTGGGGTATTTTTATACATATTTGTACGTAATGTAACTCTTCTGTACATACGTTTCTATGTGGTTTTATATTTGTAAATTATGCTCTGGAGCTGTACTTATTTATAATGTGTTTTAAACTTTGTTAAAGTTTATTTTACTTTGTTTCCCCCCTTTTTGTTGTTTTATTTGTTTCGAATTTTTTGTTGGTTTTGTTTTTGTTTTTAGTGTATTACTGAAACTTTTCAGGCTGAACAGCTGTTGGGAATAAAATATTAACAATTGTTAGATATTGGCCTGCTTGTTCATCAGTATGTTTGAAGTATTTTAAAACTTTGTGGGAGGCAGGGTTCTTTTTCTTATCATTTGAGATAAAAGGTGTAAAAATTTATGAAAAATTTCATCTGTGCAGTAGGGCAGAAAAAAACTTGCTTTGCTCCCATAAGAGACACATCTGAGCTAGTGTGCAGTTTCTTGGAGTCACTGTGCAGTGTGGGCACTCTCTCGTTTCTGTTTGTTTGTTTTTCTCAACGGTCTGCATCACAACTGTCCTTTTTCAGCCCGATTTGGTAAAAAAAAAAAAATAAAAACTTGCAGCAGTAAAAGAGGCAGGACTGGTTCCAGCGAGGTGCCAGCTAGCAGGAGGCTCAGTCCCTTTTGCAAATCCATTTCTCTGTTGGGATTGCACCTGCTTACGCTGCCGGCCAGTGAAGAGGTGGGAGCAGTCGGCCAGAGGGCCAGGCAGCGCTTCTGGGAATCCTTCCTGATTTCCTGCTGCTAGGAAAGGGGGATCCATCACCCATAACCCATGATGCTAAACAATCAACCCCTCATTCCTGCCGTTTTCACGAGCTGTTTGCTGGGGGCTGTGTGCAGTCAGAGCATAAATGTAAGTGTCTTCATGAGGAATGTAGCATCCACAACGAAGTTAAGCATGAAATTGCAGCTGTTTAGCATACAGGCATCTGCCATGATTTAAGGCCATCCCTGCAGGCTATTCAGAAACAAAAGTGTTGGCAGCGCCTCTGCACTGGCTACCTGCAGAACATACAGGGCAGTGATGCAAGACAAACCGCTGGCCTGATCCAAAATATAATGAAGGCATGACGAAACATCAGATGACTTCCATGTGCTCGGGATCGGGAGCAAGGACTTGCCCCGGCACTGGCCGGCCGCCCTTTGTGCAATCGCTGGGACCAGTGGGCGGGTGGCAACTCCCGCCTCTCCCCCTCCCCCGCGCCCCTTCCCAGCACAGATACCATCTTCCTGGCTTTAGGGGTAATTCCTCCCGATTTTAATTCCGTCTCAGGTGATGCAGTGGCAGCGATAATGGGAGGGAAAGGGCAGACTAACACTAGGAGAAGGACAAGGTAGACAGTCTTGTCCTGCTTCAGTCCCACCAGGTGTGGAATAGCTTTATTTGGAGTTTGGACTGCTGAGTTTGATCTAAGAGCAGTTGAGGGATTCCCAACACCTCTGAAAGATAAAGATCCAGTGCCTAAGTAAGCCAGGAACTGCATACTTGTGTATCTAAGTGACCATTGCCCCCTTCTCCACACTGCCAGCCTGCTCTCAGACCTTAGCAAACCTTGAGCCCATGCAGGACACTCGTGTGTGTCCAGCTCATGTTCTTCCAGTCAGATTTTTTAAATTTACCTTCTTCCATCAGCTGTGTCTCTGTAGGCATTACCCATAAATGTTCGAGGATGCAGAACCAATGGCAAATTCACGTTGCCACTTCAGCTGTATGTTTCTGCACAGCACCCATAAACTTTTGTTCCTGAGGATCCCAAATCTGACAAATTTGTATTGCAGGGTGGTCTGCACCTGGCAGCACGTCCTCAGCAATATCCCGTGGCTCAACAGGGTTTGTGCCACTTCAGCTGGCAGGGGCATAGCCAGAACCTGCCAGAGCAGAAGCAGGTAAGTTCTCCCGCCCTGGTCTTGAGGGATAGTGGTGGGCTCAAAGGAGCCTTTGGCAGGTCTGACTGTCCCCAGTGCACCTGTCCAGCCACAAGCACCAAACCCCGATTCTTCCAGGGAAAGCATATCCTTAGCTGGTGCCAGGGAATGTTCCAGCTCTTTCTACAGAGAAGCTACCCGCGATGTGCTCAAGGGACATTTGAGAGGAGATTTCAGCAGATAGGCACCCAGTCTGCAGAGGAGACAGAGAATGAGCTAATGGTAGCCTTTTAGATTTTCTTTTGCCATTGAAAGAGACTTTTTTAGCAAATCTTGGGAGCGGGAGGGCAAGAGGATTGAGTTTAATGAAAGGCACTTAAAAGCAGCAGGGCTTTTGTCATGGGTTTAGGGATTTACTGAGACTCCTCGATTGAAGGAGGGGGAAGACAAAGGCAATTAGCCTGCTGTCCCACCCTGAGAGTCCCCACTCCCCTATAAATGCCAAGGCCATGCCTGGATTGGGCAGTTCTCCATGACAATGAGCCTCTCCCCAGCCCGGCTCAGCCGATGGCCCAGAAGCCCGGGGCATTGCCCACTCCCAGGCAAGTCTGCCGAGAATTGTCCTTCCTTAGGAGAACGGCTCAAACCTCAGGCTTTCACCCTCTCTGCTCTGACAGCTGCGGAGATGACCCCGTAAAATATGTCCTTCACAGAACTCCTGGCTTTAGGGGAGCAGTGATTTCACGCCGATTAGCTGCTAGCCCACGGATCCCAGCTGCTGGTCACTAAAATTAAGCATCACATGAAGCCTCATCCTTGCTTGTTTTCTCCACTCTTTTTAGGCATCCAGAGAGATGCCTCCCCAGCTGTGGTACCCGCTGTGAAACCATGGTGCTGATGACTGCAAATGCAGCTGCCTGGTACCTCTGTAACATACAGCACTCCTAAAAAAGGCATTCCCCGCTGCAAAGGGAGCGCAGTGCAGAGGCATTTCGAGAGATGCCTTGGATGGGTAGCACAGATGTTGCTGCTCCTACGTGTGGCAGCTCTCCAGCGCGGGGTCGTTCAGCTCTGCTTAGCGCTGGCCGTATCGCCCTGCCGGGGCTGCAGGTCTGCACTTGAGCTGCTCCGCACTACAAAGGCTCTGCCAGCACAGCTGGATCGGCCCCGGCCCCTAGAGGAGACCCGGCTCCCACCAACAAAGGGAACGCTGTGCCAGGGGGGCCGAGCCCCCCGCCCCAGCAGCGGCTGCGGGGCGCTGGGAGGGGATTCCGGGGGCAGAGCGGAGCCGTCCGCGCTGGTTTCATCGCCCGCCAGCTCCTTCACAAGTGGGGCTTCAATTACTGCCACTGGCCGTGGGCTGTGCTTTGCTTCTCCTCTGAAGGTGGAGGCTTTGATTTGCCCTGTCGCTCACCGAGTCCGTGGAATTCGGCCGCAGTGTGCTGTGCCCGTACAGAAGGCTTTATTGTCTTTTTTTTTTCTTTTTTTTTTTTCTTTTTTTTTTTAATGCTGATTTTTCCTAAAAATTTTTAGAAATAATTCAAATGGTACAACAGTATTCTAGGAAACTACAAGTATCCCTGCCCTTGCCCTCTCTGTATTTCTAGAGATACAAAAAAAAATCTTCATCAGACTTGCTGAGATAAAGCCCTACAAACCCTGCAGCTCTCACCTGACTGTGAGTATGATGTACCAAAATTCTGCCCAGCTCAAAAGTGGAAGCTGGTCCTGTCAGTCTTGTTCTGATAGCACACAAAATAGGAGGGACAAAGGCTCATGTTGTAGCTTGACCAAAGAGAGTCAAGATGAGAATCAGGCCTGGCTGATAGTCCATGGGTGGCTGACACCTCAGCTAGAAAGAACTGTGCCAGATGGAGACTGCAATCATTGGGAAATTGTTGTTTCTCTTCAGTTTTTGAAGAATAAAAAGACTAATTTTATTGCCTGTTAGACAATCCCTTCAAAATTAATTTTTGTTCCCATTTTTTTTTCTGATTGCTGAAAGAAGGAAAACATGGATTTGCCTTTTCTTTTTTTGTCCTGTTTGGCAGAAATCTCCATCAACCTGAACTTCAGCCCCTGTTCCCCTCCCTCAACATTTTCTATTAAAATGGAGGTTGATGGAATGTTTTTGACCAAATTACTGAATGCAATATTCACCTGGGTAAGGTGACGAGAATTTGCCCCTCAAGGAATAACTGAAGTGTAAAGTAAAACATCAAAGGTGTGATTTTTTTTTTTACCTTATACCTGAGCTATCTCTGAATCATATCAAATAATCTTCTCGTTTCATAACACCATACAATGCAGGCTAAAAGTGTATGTGATCTGCTTTGTGTGCTGCTGAATGGATGATTAAACTGTCTAACCTGAGGGATAGTCATCCAGGGCCTGCCCCAAACACAGTGAAGTCAGGGGAAAGACTCCCACTGACTTCAGAGGGCTTTGGAGCAGACCCATAATCAGCCAGGCTCTCACACACTTCAGGTGGTGTCTATGAGACTGCCTGGGGACATGTAAAAGGAGCTAAAGATTGCACATTTGTGAAATGAGAGTTGTAGGCACTTGGCAGCCCCAGGAGAGCAGAAGCTTGGAATGGTCTCCCTGTCCATCCCAGCTCCTCAGATCATTTCCCCTTTCCTGCCATCCCTTGTGTCCAGGATTTATTGACAAAGAAAAGGTCTCACCACACAGCCCATCCACGTGTGCCATAACAGTGACAAATCAGGTCAGGACTGGTGGGTAACCTGCCTTCAGACCCTTGAAGGGATGCTGATTTTATATCTAATTAAAGTAAATAGCAGAGCTGAGCTGAGCTGGGCCATTCCCCTCCCAGGCCAGTTCCAGAATAGAAGAGTGGCAGAACCCCCACCACACCCCAGCACTTCAGGTTCTCCACAAAGAGGGATCCTGGAAGACACAGGGGCTGTGCCTCAACTCCCAAACAGTGGAGGGAGTCAGAGTGAACACGGAGCACAGCCAAGCTTGGGCTTCCTTCAGCGGAGTGAATGAAAGTCAAATGGGGGTAAATTACATTCCCCATGAGTGGAAATGACATTTACACTCATGTAAGTGTTCTTCTGGTCTAGACAATGGACATCTAATGAAGCTGTCAGACAACAGGTTCACAGCAGACCAGAGGAGGAGGAGGTGCCTTACAGGTGATGGAGCTACCCTGGGATCTCCTCTCCTTGATTCAGGAGACTGGGTATCACCCTAAAAAAAACCTGGCTAAAGTAGGGCAGAGAAGTTGCTCTCTGCAGCTGTCTAAAGAGCTGGTTTAGGGCAAGCTTTTAGATTCCCCCAGGGCAGTAATTCATGGATATCTGCAGGTATGGGACACCTGTCATGTGGGGTCGTGTATCTGGTTACAAATAGCACTGTGATCACCAGAGGTGAAGGTTTCAAAGCAAGACACAGCCCTAATCCATAGGTGAGCATCCTCTGTCATGGGAGAGGAAAGCTCCTGCTAGGGAATTTCTTTGAGGTGGAATAGGAAGTTCTGATGATCTTTTTTACTCTACCTTATTTTGTTCCTCTTCATACACTGCTGCAGTCTGTGCAAGCACCTTCCAGCAATGCAACATGACCAGTGTATTCTCTCTTGCCTGCTGCTAGAACTGCTCATGAAGTTTAAAGCTTTTGGATTTAGTGACCTGCTGAGCCACTTAGAGGCTCACAAATCAATGGGAAGGGATTCATCCAAGGGTGCTGAAGGAGCTGGCAGAAGAGCTCACCAAGCTCCTCTCCATCATTAATCATCAGTCCTGACTAACTGGGGAGGTCCCAGCTGGAGGTGCCAATGTGACACCAATCCAGAAGAAGGGCTGGAAGGAGGATCCAGGGAAGTACAGGCCTGTCAGCCTGACCTTAATGCCCAGCAAGGTGATGGAACTGATCATCTTGAATGTGATCACGCAGCACATACAGGACAGGCAAAGCAAAGGTTTTGGAAAGACAGGTCCTGCCTGACCAACCTGATCTCCTTTTATGACCAGGTGTCCTGCCTGGTGGATGAGGGGAAGGCTGTGGATGTGTCTACCTGGACTCGAGCAAAGCCTTTGACACAATCTCCACGGCACATTCCTGGGAAACCTGGCAGCCCAGGGCTTGGTTGGGTGCCCAGGGAGGTGACACAGTCACTGTCCCTGGAGGTGTTTAGGGGAAGATTGCATGTGGCACTCAGTGCCATGGTCTGGTTGACATGGTGGTGTTCAGTTATAGGATGGACTCAATGATCTCAGGGTCTTTTTTTCAGCCTGTTTCTGTGATTCTGATTTCAGGGAAATACTGTTTCTTATTTACCCAATCTGCTCTCCTATTCTTCTAGAACAAGTTGTTTGTGAAGGGCAGCCTGGCTGGAGATGGCAGGAGGTGAGAGCTGAAATTTGCAGCTCCACTGTCCCCAGCACCTGGGGCTGCAGTTTTGAAACTGAACTCAAATCATTATTTGGTCAATAGCATCAAAACCATCAGGTGTCTCAGTGGCAGAATGTTGGACAGCCTTTGCTGGGCAGCAGGAGAGCAGCACTCCTGAGACAGCTGTGGTGAGATGCCCTGGCCTTGCTGAAGCTTCATTAGGACCCTTCTTTGGACCAGAAATCATCTGCAAGTTCAGGGAAAGAGATTTACATCCTGGGTAGGAAATGTGAATATGTGGCTTTCACGAGCAAAGTGAAAATAAACCACAATCTCTTCAGACAGAGTTCTCAGCTCATGAGAAGGGTGGGGGGGAATTTGTCCCTGCTGGCATGTAAACCCATGTGAGCTGGTGGGGAGCAGCTGGGCTCTGTAGCTCAGGCAGTGTGTGACTAAACATGGGCAAAGTTTGTCAAAAGATAATAAGAGCTGTCAGACATTAGTAAAGAAAAAATTAATGTCTTCTCCTCTCCAACGTTTGCCCCTTATCCTTGGCAGCATGGTGGGGAAGCAGACCTGACAAGAAACCAAGGAGACCCTTGAAGGAATCAGGGAATGTGTTTATTGTAATGGAACAAGGGACAGTATTTATTTTCACCATCCCAGGCAGGGAATATGTGAGCAGTGGGAAAACCACAGCAATGAGCATGTCATGAATGTTAAGGTCCCTTAGCATAACTCTGAATGCTGTTTTATTCCAGACAGCAGCTGCTTGTCACAGTGTGAAACCTCATTCCCTACCCTGAAAGGTGACAATCTGAAGAGACAAGTAGGACTGAGGAGGTGTTACAGGCCCTGTTTTACTGCAAGGGGTCAAGGAACATCATGGGAAAGTGATTTGTTAAAGGTCACACAGTGCTATGGCAGAGTTAGGTGTCAAATCCATGCTTTGCACTGCCTCCATCACTGCACTGTCCCTGCTGAGTCAGCCTGAAACACTCTGGCATGATTCCAAACTCATCCTTCCTTCGTGCTGTTACAGGAAAGAAACAAATCCCAACATTTCTTGCCTAAATCTTATCTGTAGTGGCTTTACACAGAGGTATGGGTGCTGCTGGGGAAATCCAGGAAATCCTGCAGCATTTAATCTTCCTCCCTCCAAACCCCACAAGTGACCTGCACATCCAGGGACTGGTTCTCTCCCAAGGGATTCTTGTAGGATGTAAGACCAGGTCTTAACCACAGGACAGCTGGAAATGTGCTAAACCTGCCATAAATAATACCAGCAGCTGAGAACTGCAGTGACCAGAAACTTGTGATCCCTTTCATTACAAACCTGCCCAGGTTTTGCAGTGAGAACATTTAGTTTGCACACCACAATGTTAGAAGAAAGGGTTAAAATGCCTTATGAGCTGAATCCTGCTCTGGAGATCTGATAATCTAATTACAGCAGTTCAGGTCCCTTCTCTACCCCCAATGCAAACCTCTTTGCATCCAGGAGTGATACCAATCTGATTCCACCCAGTTTGAGCTCTCTCCAAGCAGCAGCCTTGCTTGCACTTGTGCAGCTCCATGAAGACACTGCAACGCTCTAAAAGCATCCATTCTTCCTGGTCCTGAGGGTGGAGGGATATTTTCCCCCCAGTTTTTGGTGGACAGATGAGCTCCTGGACTCTGGTGAAATGAGTTGAATGCAGGAATGCTGCATTCCTCCTTGCCACTAGCAGTCTCTTTCACTAGAAGTAAAAGCATGCCCAGGGTTTCTGTGAGGAGAGTGCTGGAAGCAGGAGGAAGGATGACTTCTGAATGATCTCTTTTCCTGGCCAAGTCACCATGACTGGATCCTCAGCTGCTAGGAGGTGTTGGCTCAATAAATCTAGGAAAAGATTTCAATTTGCAGCAGAGGAGCTGCCCCAGCTCCCTTCATGTCGGACATCCAGGTGTGGCTCTCTCCCTGGGCTCTCCTGACTGTGCACAGCCCATTTCCCCTGCTGCTGACAGGACCTGGCCACCTCACCCACGTACAGACCCCCACCTGCAGACACCTGTGATCCAGTGTCTTACCTGCAAGCTGCATCCTGCCCTCCCTCCCTGCCCTCCCACATGCCTGGCTCTCAGTTCCTCACCAAAACTCCCCAACTTTTCTAACAGTGGGATTGGTTTCGCCAGCTTCAGGTGTTTCCAGCACAGAATGTCAGATGTCTACATCTGAGCTAATCACCTTTTGAACTGATAGAGAAATTGGGGTGGTGCACTTTTTCTTTTTTCTTTTTTTAGGTTTTCTTCAGAAATGGATTAACGTGTCCCTGGATCCCTACTGCCAATGGAGAGATGTGCTGTACGTGGCTCAGTTCCCTCTCCACAGTCAAATAAGTATGATTAAAGTAATCAAGGGCATAAAGGGCATGGAAATAGTTGTACTTCACCAGGCCTGGCCTTCAGAGCATGCAAGGTGGGAGATGTGGAGGGAAGGAGGGGTTAAACAGGATAAGACAAACTCATCAGGAGCCATTCATTCCTTGCACTGCCCATGGAAGAGGTCCTTTTTTTCTTTTGCTCTGACACCTACAGGAGCCACTGTGTTTCTCCAATTGTTGAAGGAATGAGGCCAAGTCCCTCTTCTGATGCAAATTCCTTTGGATGCATCCTGCCATTCACAGTATGGACAGCTTCATTTTCTCTGAAAGCAGCACAGGGAGCCACGCTGGGCCCAGGGTGTCTGAGTGACACTGAGAAATGGAATTCAATGGCTCTGATTGTGAAATGCTGCCCAAGCAGTGAAGAGGAACAGCCCACATGGACCCTCCTAACCCGGGAGTTGCTCCAGTTGTCTCTCACTGGAAGGATGCAGGCAAATCTGCCCACTGCAGGTTTTCCACTGGCATTGCTGCTTGGAGTCTGTCAACACCAGCCCAAAGAAGTGAAGGGAAAATCTCCCTCTTCCTTTCCAGGGACCAGTGGGGGAATTCTGTGTCTTCCTCCACTCTCCTCAAGGTTTTCAATCTTCAAGAAGACCCTCCCAGATTATCCTTTCACATTATGTCTTCAAAACCTGGGGTAGAAAAATCAGGACTGGACACACCAAATCACATTTGGACTTAAAACTCTTCTGGGTTTACAAAGTTTTTCCAAATATTAATTGTATTTCTAATCCTAATACCTGTATTGAAATGTGTTAACTTCAAAATATTTGTTATTCTTAGTATTCTTACATTGAAATGTACTGTATTCTTTAGTATTCTTTAGTATTGTATGTGTTGTATTAATGTATTAATATACAGTATTCTTCAATATTCTTACATTGAAATGTACTGTATGTGTTAATTCCAAATTATTTTCTTTTGCCGTAATCTTTTTCAAGTTTTCCTGCTCAGGCAATAAATCCAATTAGGTCCATGCATGTTAATAGAGAGCTAAATTTAATTTTCAGCTCCAGACATTCTTTTCCTTATTTTTCTTTCTTTTTCTTTCCTTTATTTTTATATTTTAATTTTTTTCCTTTCTACTTTCTTTGAAGTTTTTTTTTTTTTTTGTAGTTTTTCTTTTTTCTTCTTCATATTCCTTTCCTTCCCTTCCCTCTCTAATCCTTTACAGAAGTTGCACAGTACCTGGACTCTGCTCCTCTGCACGTTCCCCTTTCTTGTGTAGGCTGAAACTGCTGGAGGTAGAGGTGTGGCAGTGATGTTTGATCTTATTTCACGTTAAAACTCTCCCATCCAGGGCTGATCCCCCCACGCACTCCTTCACCTTGAAGAGCATCCTACTCTGTCAGTGCTCTGCGGGAGCCAACAGGCAGGGGAAGGTAATGCCTGCTGTAAGTGGGGCTGGCAGGAGCAGTCCTGGAGCAGGCTGCCATCCCCACAGGGCATGAAATCTGTAGCCTCCTCCGAAATAAAGGTGAACCTGATGGCACTGCCTGTAGACAGTTCATGCCTCAAAGCATTTTCTGGTTCCAGCTGGGGATGAAACCTCACCAGAGCCAGGATTTTGCCTGGAAAAACTACACAGGATACTCCCTCTGAGGAGCCTGTGTTGTCTCTATTCCTAGGAGGGCAGGATTAGGCACTAAAGAGCACCTTAATCTGCAGCCTTTTGTCTTCCCAAATGCAAATGAATGGGAGTTATGCAGTGACTGATTATATAAAGCAGAGAGGCACTTGCTGTGTGTTAGGGACTAACAAAGATGACTCAGGTGTGAGGAGCCTGCACTCCCTGAGCTGGCAGGCAGGCTGCAGGATTGTCACCGATGCACTCACAGGATCTAAATCCTTCCTCTGAGTCACTGTAGTGTTACAAACACTGAAGAGTTTCCTCACAAAGTGTTTTGAATGTCACTAGATGGAAACAGCGCTTCAGACCCCTTTTCTGGTGCCCATCTCTGTGCCTGGTCATTTATTAGCTCAGTTCTCAGGGACACCCAGTCCAGCCAGGCAAGCTGCCCTACTGCAGACATCTCCAGGGAAAGCACAACCCTCTCTCAGTCAGGTCTCCCAGAGGAATTTTGGGCACTTGTCCCATGATGGAGGAGCCAGCAACTCAAAGGCTGGGAGCAGCAAACCTTGGAATGCTCTTCACGTGGTATGTCTGTGCTGGGGACAGATCATGGAATCACAGAATGGTTTGGGTTGAAAGGGACCCTAAAGATCAGCCAATTCCAGCCCCTGCCATAGACAGGGACACCCTCCACCAGACCAGGTTGATCAGGGCCCCATCCAGCCTGGCCTGGAACACTTCCAGGGACGGGACAGCCACAGCTTCCCTGGCAACCCATTCCATGTGTGTCTCACCATGCTCACAGTAAAGAATTTCAGATTTAAGTGGAAGAGAAGTAAAATCCTTTGCCTGTGGAGAGTCACTTAATGGGCAGTATCCATAGCAGGGAAAGCAGGAAAGGTCATGTCTGTTCCCAAGGCATGAAGAGGTCACCCAGCCCCATCTGACCACAGGAGTGTAGCTGGAGCAGCCAGTCCTAGTCTGGTCCCTGTAGTGTCTTCAAGCTTTCCTCTGAACAGGTTCCTAGTGGAGGCCTCCTCTGTGGTGTTTCATGGACTGTTCACTGGCCAGTGGAGGAACCAAATTTTGGCTCCTGTGGCCACAGGTACCACCATCACCCCTGGTGAACACCCAGAGACCAGTGCTTCTTCAGTCCCTCTTTCACCAGCAGGTTATACTGGGGTACTTGGACATGGAAAAGATATGCTGTGAGAAAAAATATCACCAAACACCTTTTAGAAATATCAGGGAGTGAGTGAGACACTCAGAGAATGATTCAGTGTAATAGCATGGCAGACAAGCCACAAACATGACCAATACCTAGAGGTGTGAAGAGTCAAAGACAGGGATGAGACACAGAGGATTGTGTTAGTAGCTATGAAACTAAATACAATCAGCTGAAGTAGAGTGGTTGCTCCCCAGCTCCTCCATTTCTGCTATTTGTGGTAATTTTAATGACAATATTTGCTGGAGACACAAAATGGCCCACTGGGAGAACACTGAAGGTTTCCAAGGAAGAGTGGTTTGTGTACCTGCTCCTACCTCTCTGAATCATTTGGCATTTGACATCACCTCAGTGACAAACAGCCTGCTGTATATCTCCAGCTTTCTGAGGGTCTGTGGCTGTTTTACTCTGCTCTGCTGCACCCATTCTGAGCACAGGAGTCCTTTCTCCAGCAAATTGGGATGTCTGGTAAAGCCTGGTGATGTGCTTTATGATCATCGATCCATTTGTCTCACCAGGTGCTTTATCAGGGCACTTCAGACTATGGGGAAGGACAATATTTCCCCTCTACATTAAAGGGGTAAATTCTTGTGAAAGCAAAAAGCACTTGCATTGAAATTACTGGCAGGGATCATGCAGGGTGATGTCTTCATCAACTGGAGTGGCTCCAGCACCTTCCTGAATTGAGGGGCCCAGAGCTGGACACAGCACTCAGAGTTTGGCCTCACCAGTGCCCAGCACAGGGGGCTATCACTGCTCTGGTCCTGCTGGCCACACTACTGCTGATACAGGCCAGGGGCCATTGGCCTGATTGGCCACTGTTGACCAGCCCAGGTCCTTTTCCACTGGGCCACTTTCCAGCCTCTCAGCCCTTGGCCTGGAGTTCTGCAGTAGCTTGTTGTGGCCAAAGTGCAGACCCAGCACCTGACCTTGTTAAACCTCAGACCATTGGCCTTGGTTCATCCATCTATCATCCATTCATCCATCCATCCATCACCCATCCATCCATCCATCCATCCATCCATCCATCACCCATCCATCCATCCATCCATCCATCCATCCATCCATCATCCATCCATCCATCCATCCATCCATCCATCCATCCATCC
>JAOTQP010001652.1:63469779-63480242 GCA_026413545.1 Cichladusa arquata | reverse complement strand
TCCATCCATCCATCATCCATCCATCCATCCATCCATCCATCCATCCATCCATCCATCCATCCATCATCCATCCATCCCATCCTGTCCAGATCCCTGCAGACCCCTCCAGCAGATGGACACTCACCCAGCTTGGTGTCATCTCCAGACTGACTGAGGGTACCTCCCTCTCCTCACCCAGATCATCAACAGAGATCAAGCAGAGCTGGCCCCAGAGGTGTTCCCCTGGAGAACACCAGCTGTGACACTCCCCAGCTGGATGTGGTTCCATCCCCACTCCCCAGGCTCCCAGGGTCTGGCCATCCAGCCAGTTTCCACCCAGCAAGGTGTGAACCCATCCAAGCCATGAGCAGCCAGTTTCTCATGGAGAACACGTTGGGAAGGGCTGTCAAAAGCTTTCCTAAAGTTCAGGTAGACAACATTCACAGCCTTTTCCTCTTCTGCTTAGCATTTCACCTTGTCAGAGAAGGACATCAGGTTATTCAAGCAGGACCTGCCTTTCACAAAACTGCCAGAGGAGTCACTGCTACCTCTAGACTCTATATCAGTTTAACTGAAATCCATCTTTCTGGGGGGTTACCTCGACAGTGACTCTGTCCTATTCATATCAGGCATAGTCCTAATTGTGGAATATCTCAGCTGTGGGTCATGGCAAGGTGGCAGTGCAGTGCCATCAGCATCCCAAACGTCCTGTGGCTGGATGACACCTGGCCACTGTCAGTTCCCACAAGGGCATGTGACATAACCTGGACGTAACCTGAACATGCGCCATGGTGGCTGGGTACCCACATCTTCCCCTGCTCCCATGTCCTGCCACCATAAACACAGATAATCCCCAGCTCATGCTCAATCAGTCCTTCTGAAACCACTTCATGGGCTTGAATTTAAGCTCTGCTTTATGACCGAGGGAGCACAATCCTTGCAAAGCCCCAGTAATCATAATACGTGGAGGCAGAATTGATACATGTGGGCTTTTTCTATCACTCAATTAAATGGTTAGTTTATGCAACATGCCGTCTTTTTGAATCAAAGCTAGGTCACTGTTAGGCTGAGGTAACATTAATTATTTTTCCGCTTGTCGGATCCCATGAAAAGGATGTGAAAATGGCCTGTTTATGAAAGAGTGCGGGCAAAGGCTGTGAGCTGATTATGTCAAACATATTCAAAGCTTCCTCTGCAAAAGGGATTGTGATCAACAAAGCATAGCCCACACCTGCACCCATTTCACAATGAAAGTTGTTAGGACCATGAAGCTACTGGGGGAAAAGAGAGGTTGCATTAACCCTTTTGGGGAGAGGGATCCTCTGCTGTAGGATTCACACACATGCACAAAGTTGCTTTTCTCAATCCCTCGAGGGGATCCCAGGAACATTACTCCAGGAGCAAAACCAGTCTTTCTCACCTAAGTTTTTCTATGCATTGGCTTTTCTAAGCTGGATGGAACCGTCAGATTGATGAATTTCCTCTTGCTGTTTGCTGAGCTCCAAGGGATGTTGCAGAGAAGAGCTGTCTGTGCTGAAAGAGCAGGAAAGCAGTGCAAGCTCAGCCCCCAGTCCCAAAAGTTCTGTTCAGGGCAATCCTGGCACCCTCAGGGCAAGTGCCTATCACAGGGATCACACTGCTGGAGTCAGGCCACCTCCTTAATAAAAGATTAATCTCCCTGGAAGGCAGGAAGAGAGAGAGGAGTGCTCTCAGGGAAAGCTGAACTGCATCCCAACTGCAGGCTAGTTATCATACCCCTTTTTTTTTTTTTCTTACCCCATTTTCTTGCAGCCCTGTTGGTTATACTACTGCTGGATAAGATGGTCTAAATTCAGCACTGAGCCTGGCTGGAGCAGGAGGTTGGACCAGAGCTGTCCTGTGGAACCCACCAACCCACAGGTGATGCTGTGATGGGCAGAGCTGTGTCCTCATGAATTCTCATGGGGCAGCCTTGCATGTGCTGCTCTGTGGGGAAAGATGGGACAGAGCAGACTGCCAGCATCTCTCCCCACATGCTTAGTATCTGCTCTCCCTTTTCTCATTTGGGTGGCAATGCTGAAGAAAACAGATTTAGAGCAAGTGTGGCCTCCCTGATCACCTGTGGTGAACCCTGGCCAGGTCACAGTGAAAGCTCAAAAGGCAAAGTGGGTGCATTCCCCTGGCATTTTCCTGCAACACCCCAGTAATTGTGTAGGAAAGAGCTCAACATTCAGAATCCTGATATCTGGCCAGAAACACTTTTCTTTTTTTTTTTTTTTTTTTTTTTGAGCACCAAAAGGTCACAGTCCCACCTGTGTGGGAATTTTCAGCTCCTCCTGTTGGCTGGCAGAGATGAGCCCTCCATGGGCAGATGAACTCTGAAGCCATCTAAAGTCAACCATGGCACACAAGATCCACCCCAGGATAAGGATGGTACTAAAAATTCGAGTTTCTGTTCATCCCTCCTGTGGTTCAGCAGATTTTCCTGGCTCTGTCCCCTAAATCCTTTCTGGCCCCTGTGCCAGCTCAGTATTGTCTTATGGCAAGACCTGGGACAATCCTTTAATTCAGCAAAACTTCTACTGATTAATGTAAGAATTCTGCCTTAATAAGGATGCCATAGACTAATTGCATTTGTTCTAATTAATGCTCCTGAGGGGAGATCTAGAAATGCCCTGCTAAGCATCACATAATATAAAACCAGATTAAGGAAAATCTCCACCTGACTCTTATGAAGTTTGAAGTTTTCCCTGATTCATTGCATGATGGCAAAGTAAATATTCCTCTTGTAGGTATTAAGACACTTCCAGACCATGTATTTTCCCATGTATGCTCATGTAAAAGAATGTTGAAATAATTCTACCCTGATTATGGAGCAAAAGTAATTACACAATAAACCTCTAAAACTTGCATATTTTCACAACCTCAGGTTATGTTTTGGAGTCTTTAAAGTTGAAATGCTATAAAAAGCATTGTCTAAATGCTTTTTGGTTGGGTTCTAGCCTCATGTCTGGGTCATAACTGGTAACTGGAAATGAGTAAGAAAGCAAGAAAGAGGTGTCAGTGACTTAGGTAAGAAGGTGAGGAGGTAATTTTTTCCTTATCAAGTGTTCTCAAAGATACTTTAACCTTGTTTGGAAACAAACAATCAAACAAAACCTCCAAATACATAATCTAGCAATCCTCATAATTAGCATGGAGCAAGGAAAAGTGAGTTTGGTAAACAAAAACTCAGCTAAGAAACTATTCTTGATTAATATGAACAGCGGTTGCTGGAATAATTGTTTTATTTAAAAATCCTTCTTTTTTTTTCTTTTGATATTTTAAATCCCTTCCCTCAGGAGTTTTAAATAGATCCAAATATTTAAAAGGATAAGAGGGTGAGAGCACTTTAGTTTAACAAATGCTATGAGCTCTTATGAGAGCACAATAAAGACGTTATAAATGATGGAGAATAGTCACTATTTGATTGTAATTATGCAGCAATACACTAGATCTCTCAATAGTATTTGTGAGGGTCATTACACAAATCAGACTATGGCTTTCTGCACAATAGTTGGTTCAATCATGAATACAACTCTTTAGAAACCAGAATTTCCCACTTGTAGGATATTCTCTGGTTTCAGTTATTTATTCCTAAAACTTTAATGAAAAGCTAAAATATCATCATTTTCCTGGAAATTATACCCTGCAAAATGTTATAAATTGAAAGTGTAGGCATGTGGACATATTTTCAATATATTTTTTCCAAAATCTTAATGTTTTAATACACTAAATGATATTGTGAGCCAAAATGCTCGATTTTGATTTTTTTCCCCTTAGGAAGAAAAAAATTAAATGCTTTTTAAACTAGTAACTGCTCATGACAATTTTGTGGTGAGGAAACAGCAAGATAAGACCAAACCAGCTTTTAAAAGGACTAAAATATTTGTGGAAAAATGTAAACATGAACCCTGTCTGAAGAAAAGTTTCTGTTTCCAGGATGTGGCATTTACAAGCAATGCCCTCCTCTGGCTGAGAGCAGCTGCTAATGCCCAGCTGGAGCTTGGCAGCCTCTGCACCTTCTGTGCCTCCAGGCTCCCCTGCAGGTGGGACTTGGCCAGCTCCAGGCACTGTGGAATTGTGCTGCTGCTCTGTGGGCTGGTGTGGACACCAGTGCAGCATGGCCAGCAAGGCTTCTTGAGCAGTCCCTGCTGCACCCACTCATCTTTTCCTCAAAATTATTTCTGCTCCTGGAGTACCAACCAAGGTGCAGCATGCTCAGGGGCCAAATAGGTGACACTGATCTGGTGTCTGCCCAGCCCCTTGCTCCATCTGAGCCAGCCCCAGGCTCCTCTTCTCATCAGGGGAGAGAAACTGCATTTCTCACAGCCTGTTTAATTCACTATCTGCATCTGACTGATGGAACAAGCCCTACTTGGCAGCTCAGGAGCAGACATCTTCCATACAGACATCTGCAATAAGGTGAGGTGAGTCCTGGCTATCTATCCACAGCTGATTTGGCTATTCCTGTTCCTTTCCCTCGGAAAACCACTGGAACACCTGACAACCAGTCCAGGAGCAGAACTCCCCAGGCACTGCCCATGACATTTACCCACTGTGGCATCTGGGACATCAGCACCATGAGCTGCCTTTCCTCAACCTCTTTCTTTCAGTGTGGAAGTGAGGTGAGGACTCAAACCCTGTAACAGCACAGATATAGGAACTGCAGTATGTATGGAACTCCAGCTAAATTCTATAGGGGCCCCTAATAGACCTTTTTATGGCTTTGACATGTGTGCCCTGAATTACTCACTCCCATGTTCACATCACAGCCTTGTGGAACAGCAGGGACCCCTCACAGCCTGGCCCTGAAGGTCCAGCATCACTCCACAAACCCTGTCCTTAGTCTGGGAATAGAAAACTGGCATTCTGACACAAGTGCAAAGCAGGAATGAGGTGTTATTGCCATCTTAGATTGCTCAGCAGCCAAGATAACACCAACATATCAGAAGGGAGGAGAGGATGGAGACTATCTGTAACCTGTCTCCTCACTGGTGGTGGTTTTTCATGACATGTGGTTTGTTTTGTTTGTTTTTTCTTCATTGGAACTGAGTTCCAAACAGAAAGTGAATGGAATTAAAAACTGTTTGCTTACTTTTGGATTTTAACCTGGAGGTGTATCTTCTCCACCTCTTTTTATTTCTCCTTTTTCCACATCTTTCTCCAGCATCTCCAGTGGAAGATGCAGTTTCTTCTCAAAGAAAATGCCAGCAGGACATTAAATGACTTTCCTTCTCTTCCAAGGGTTTGACTCATAATTACACATGGAAAGATACACAAGAGATTATAAGAGGAGTAGCAGGCAGCCAAAACCAAACTGATTTATGTATAGTGTGTGACATATGGCAACATGAGACAAGATCTCTGGCTTATGGAACTCTGGCAAGACACGAGGTGCATCCTGTGGCAATGTCTTGTGTTTACAGAGTTCCCAATTCTGCTATTCTGTACTAGTTTCTTTTCCACTCCATCTTCAGGCCTTCAGTGAGAGAATCCCAACCTTCCTTGGCCAGTTCTGACTCAGGCACTGCTTAGACACATGCATGGGTGAGAACCACACAGCTTCAAGGGATAAAGCATCTCAGGGAACATTTTTATCCCATTTTCATGGATCGTAAATGCAGGTAGTGATAGCCCATTTATCTATCTCAGAAGGGAGTGTGAGGGCAAGTTAGTGTTTAAAGCACCATGTAGTTGTTGGTTATTTTTTCTATTGCCATGAAAAGCCAGAACATAAGAGCAGGCAGTCTGGCTCAGATCACAGCTCTGCTGGCCCAGTCATGTCTCCAACAGGATCAAGGGCAGGAGTTTGGGAAAGGGTTATCGGGATAAATCAAGACCCTTGTCTTTACCTTTATGTAGCCTTCACTTGTTTCACTCTAAGCTGAAATAATAGCAAATGATTGGCTATTGCTTTAATTGCCTTTCCTTTCCTTATCCCTCTTTCCCTGGAAATGAGTCACCATGTGAGACAGGGAAGTCAGGAGGTGTCTGCTGTCAATGGGAAAAGCAGCTCTCAGTCAAAGGCAGCAGGGCAAACCTGCTTCCTGCAGGGAACCAGGAAGGGAGTGGAAATTTCCATGGGGCTGGTGCTTGTGGGTCCCACCAGTCTTGCCTGCAAGCCCTCTACCTTTGATTCCAAGGTCTCCTCACAATGGACTTTTTAATGCATCATTCTGCCTTTGATGACTACTGCCAGATTATTTTTCTTATCTGACTTAGGAAAGATCTGACAGGATCAGTTAGCTAGCTCCAGGGTAGGTTCTTTGAAAAGCAATGATTTAACAGGGCTTTCTTTTACCTCCTCTTGGGGTTCTCCAAACTTTCTGGTCTATCCAGCTCTGATACACAGCACTGCCCTCAGCGATGCCTGGACAGGCTGGGTTGAGGTGCTGGCACAGCCTGACCCACGGCTGTAATTCCTCCCTCAGTGGGGCCATGAGGATGTGGGGAGCATCTCCAAATAGCCCCAGGACAAGAGAAAGCCTTTTTGGGCAGCATGGAGGTCCAAGGTTCTTGGAGTTAGCAAGGGGGTAAGCACTGAGTTAATCTGCACTAAAAGTGGCAGCCAGAAAGCTCTGGCTGTGCATTCCTCTCCCCTTTTGGCCTCTGCACAGCCCTTGGTGAGGGTGGAGGGAGAAATGATCCCCACTCAGCTGGAGCTGGATGCCAATAAACCCTCAATGCTCAGCTGCCTTCGGCTGGTCCCAAAGTGGCAGGGTTTGCTGGGAGGGAGGGGAGACCAGCAGCCACCCCAGACAGCTGGGACCCCCACAGGACACAAGGGGGGACACAAGGTCTCAGCAAGCAGCAGGCAGCTGGGTCTCCTCCATGGGAAAGGCCACGTGGAGCTGCATGGTGAGAGGTGGAGCTGGATGGAGGAGCTGTGCTGTGGGACCCGTGGCACTGTCAGGCACAGAGTGGCTCACGGAGGGGTCGCATGCTTGAGCAGAGCCGAGCAATTCACAGTCAGAGCTATCAAAGCAATGACCCAGCTCCTTTAACACGCTGTCTGAAATCGGGTGCAGAAACTAGAGCACTAAATTTTAATGCTCCATTGTATCGTTACAGACAGGCCAACAATGATGTTTTACATCTACACGTCACCTTCCACACCAGAGAATCCCATTGGGAAGGTCTGGGTTCAGGGAGCTCTGGGGGCTAATGGCATTATGTAAAATGTCCATACAGGCACACTCAGCTCAGTGAAGTATAATCCTGCTCTCCTTCCAAAGCTGGAAAATTTTTAGTGGGAGAAGATAATAATTTCACACACTGTGGACACACAGAGGATTCTGGATTTACCAAATTTGCTGCCCGTGCCTAAGCTAATTCTCTCACTGAGACATCCCATCACCATCCAAACCAGTGGAAGGAGATGGACAGGACCATTGTTCATCTGCAAGAAGGTGGAGAGACACTCCAGTGTTAGGGTGACTGGAATGTCCTTCATAGAAAAAACAGGGAGCCCAGGAAGGAGAGAGGAAAAGAAGCTGTGGGGAGAGGGAGGGGCTGTGGGAACAGCACAGGGCTTGCAGCAGTGGGGCTGCCTGTCTGCTGGAACATTTGCCATTTGTCCAGATTGGAGCTGATGATACAGCAAAGCTCTTTCTCTCTTCATTTTTTGTTATTCAGACAGATAGAGCGTTTCTTTGGTTGCCATACAGAATTAATTTCAGATCTGATGCCAGAGGATATTCGATATGAGATCTAAACAGCTCTGTGTGTAAATTCATAATGCTGTCTGTGCCGGAACACGTTGCAAGACTTTGAATCCTGCTCTATGTCAGTGCCATCAGATACACCTTAATGCAATGAGGTGTAACACACCCAGCTAAAGAAAAGATGTGACACCCTTGCTGTAAAGCTAACAGAAAACTCGCCAAAAGGGAACAAAATCCCGTTTGGCAAAGCCTCAATCAGCTCAGGGGAAATTCAGCATTGAGAGTAAGTGCTCCCAGTGCCCAGCACAGAGGGTGTGGAGGGAATTCTCAGAGCAGAGAGGGAAAGGAGGTGTTGGCAGCAAGGTACTTTAGATAACATTGCTCCTGATCTTGCCTGAGATTCACCCCCTGCTCCGAGGCTGGGAACAGCTCTCCTGGATTCACCTGTTTGGATAAAGAGCCTCCTGCCTCTGGCTCTGCACTGCCTCCCTTCCTGCCCAGGGAATTGCACTATAATCCCCACTCTTTAAAATGTCTCATACAATATATTTGGGAAAGCTTGCAGATGGTGTACATGGGCAATATGTGCAGCCTCACACCTGGTGCAGATGTAGCAGAGCTGGATTCCACACCTGTGGCAATCACCACATTCTCTGCCACTTCAGACAGTGCAACCCTAAGGTGTTTCAAAATGTGTGTACCCATCTAAATTCCTTCTCATGCAGGTGTCTCTGTGTGTTTGGCTGTTGCTGGAGGGAAAACCTTCTGTACGTTAAATATGGAAATCTACTCATGCAGAAATTAGGGTGTTCAGAACTGCCTAGATCCAGATCACCTCAGTTTTCTTGCCCTCCTTTTTGCTGTCATCTGGCTGTCCATCCCACAATGGGATGTAGCACACACCCAGCAATAGCCTTGTGCTGTGCAGATGGAGCAGGGTGCCCTTAGCAGAATCTTCATTAGACAGCAAGATGGGAGTTGTGTATTAAAAGGTAATTGCTTAGCATGGTTTCCTGTAATTTTCATTTTAAAGTGTGCAAAAAATAAACTAGATACCTTTGGTGTAATTTTACTCACACTCATAATCTTCCAAGTGATAATTCAGTATGCAGAACATGAAAAACTAGAAAAGAGACTCTGACTCTCTGCTCAGAGAATGTGAGCCCACAGCCAACATTCTGCAGTAGTGTGGTGATTTCATACAGGTCCAGCACTCTCCATCATTCACTTCCAGGGGGAAGCCCCTGGTCAGTTTTCACATCTGGCCCAACAAAATTAATTCAAATGGTTGTGATGGTGTCAGATTTTAACAACTTGCAGCATCCAACATTTTTTTAAGTGAACCACAGAATCATTTAACCAATCAAGGTGGGGAATAGGATTTCTGACATCTGTTTTCACTTTTAGATGTGCAGGATATTTGTCTTGCCATCAGTATGGACTTCTCCATTCAGACTGAGCATCATTCCTGTCACTTTATCCCTTAGACCTCTTGTGGGAGTGATCCTGCAAAGTGACAGCTGGCACTGAAGCTGGCACTGAGAGGGATGGCCACAGGAAAGATGAGTTTGTGATGAATGATATGAGAGTCACTGGGAGTGACCCAGCTGTTTGACACCTTTTACTGCAAAAGCAGCTCTCCAAGCCCCACAGCTGCCTTCCTGACCTGCAGCCACTTCTTTTTATCAAGCAAATGAGGGTTTGACCCTGTTTTTCTGATGGTTCACCATTATGGGAGCTTTCACACCCAGAGCAATTTTGTGGTCAGAGCACTGGGCAATAAGCAGAAAATTAAGTTAAGTTGTGGCTTTGGAATAGATACCTACATGCCCATGAGCCAGCTCCCCATCTAGAAAATGAACATATTCATACCTTCTTACACTATTGATTGTCTTCTGTGCTTACCCCAGAAGATCTCTGTCAGGATGGTCTTTGGGTGTAATTGAGAGGAGAACTCTGAATTTGGTCAGCCCCTGTGCCTCTTCTTTCCCTCTTCACCAGCCCTCACAGCCCAGCAGGTAAATTCCTCTACAACTGATACAAAAATTAAATATTCCCTAAGACAAGGTCCAAAGCCCATCAGTGTTTTGGTTTTGGTTTTGGGAGGTGATTGCTTACAGTTGCTGTTTCTGCTGTGACACAGAGCTTCTGACCGGCCCAGAAATATACTTCTGTTTCATTTGTTGATTAAAATATATTAGATTGCTAAAAATGAAAAGATGTGTTCAGTGCTGGGCACAACGAAGAGACAAAGGGTCAGCCATGGTGATGATCTAGAGTGTGAAAGATCCTACACATAAAAGAGGAAGTTTTTTCCTGTACAAGACAGGAACTCATATATACTCAATGCACACAAAAGGCAGTCAATGGCTCACCTTAAGAAACAAAAACTTCTTTTCCTCAAAACTTCTCTGAGACAGTAAATGGACTCTGCCTATAATTTTATTAAACACTCTAGATACTATTTCACATAAAACTTGACATATGTTGAGTTACTCTGCCCATCCTGTTCCTCACAATATTGTTAATGATTCAGTACAAAATGTACATGCATAGCACAATGAAAATGAACAGGGAAGGCAAAGAAGAAACTAAATGCAGGTGACAATTAATTTGGATGGAGAGCCATTATGATCACTGTTCAATGACCTGCACACACCACACTCTATTCAATAACTGATTATTCCTCTCTTCAGCTGATCTGTCCTAGTTTGAAGGACAAGTGTCTGCCAATAAAGGCAGAAGCTTCTCTTTGAAATGGAGAATGTAAACGCCCTTCCTCCAAATTATTATTATAAT
>JAOTQP010001652.1:63452206-63469679 GCA_026413545.1 Cichladusa arquata | reverse complement strand
ATTGCCCCAGCTGGTTTAAAGATGGCCCATTAGCAGATAATATGTGCCATGGAGATAAGGGTCACTGCCCCACCCGGTTTTAACAGATGGGGACAGGATACACATTGCTGGTTACATCAACCCAACACATGATCCCACTTCAGGTCCCCTGCAGCTTTTTGCAGCTTTTACAAATAACAGAGTAGTAAACCACAACTCTAAGATCTGGAATCTGAAGACACTCACGTGCCTTTCCTGCCTGCTCTGATTACAAGTCTGAGTTCAAGCACAGAGGAATGAGCAGCTGATACTAAAAAAATATCTGTATCAGTCATAACCTACAAGTAAAGACAAAACAAACTGGGATTGCTTAGCATAAGGAGGAGAGGATAGAGTGGAAATGAGATATTGGCCTTTAAATATATAAAAATCTGCGGTAGAAAAGAAGGGAATGGTCTGTTCTCCATGTCCATGGAGCAGCACAAGCAGTAATGGTGTCTGAATTCATTGTCACCATTAGGAAATATTTCCAGCAGCAAGGTCAGGATGCAGTGAGGTGGTTTTGCCGAGCAGATTGGGATGCCTGCAGTACTGGACACACTCAGAGAATCTATCCAGTTTACAGAACAGACTTGTCTTGTGGACATAGAGTTTTAAAGTCCCTTGCAGACCAGTTATGAAGCCAAAAACTGATGCATTGGTTAGATACGTGGGTTTCTGATATCTCTGTACTCTTTTCCCTTATAATTTTAAAATTGAAGGTGGAAGAATTCATGTCCCCAGATTGACAACTGTAATCAGACGAGGAAAAAAATAAGAACAATAACACCTGAGCATCACAGTTTGCCAGACCAGGATATAAAAGTCAAAATTCATAAATCATTATAGAAACTTGAAAGTTACTAAATCTGAAGAGGAGCCAAAGCCCCCCATTTAGTCCTTGTCTCATCAGACTGGTGAGCAAGAATGTAATCATGCAGTTCAGCAAGACTTCAGCATGTGTGTGCACTTGGTGTGTACTCAAACATGAATATGTGTGTGTTTGTGCACTCTAATTTTCAGACTTATTTTAGTGATGATAATAGTATAATAGTGAAGGCAGAGTGGAATCCCTGTTTTCCAAAAAATATTTGCTCTCATTCAAAAGCAAAAGTTTATTTAGCCATCCTTATGTTGATGAAGGTTCCATTCAGAACAGATATGTAAACATATTATAGTAGCAAAGCTCATCCCTGAAATTTTAACTTTACACATTTTCAATTGTGACCATGTTAGGGTTAGAGACAAAATGCTATTTCTTCTGATTTTTGAGATTCTGGCAAACGTAATCAATCAATTTACTTGTCGACTGTCTCTACATTTCTGATTATACAAAGTTAAAACTTCATGACTGATTCAGGTATGATGTAGAATTTATAGTGAACTGCATATTTTAAAAATCTTGCATAGACAGGAAGCGTGTAAAAAAAATCACAGGTCTTTTGAAGCTGTGAGCATTAAAATGTCACAGGCTGCTGAGTGACAGCCACAACACCCACTTGATGATAATTTTTTATTAAAATAATCGTTGCTTGATATTGCTGTCTGTGAGTTACTTCATGTGCACAGGTAGATTTTAGAAGTCCATAGTATTACTATGTCATTAGGAAGCTGACATTGCTGTACTGCTATTACATTTATTGTCACTAATGCTACTTGAGGACATGTGGGCCAACCAACAATGGGTTTCTGTGATCCTTAATGAAGGACATTTCCTGAGCAATAGGCAGAATTTGCTCCATGTCAAAAATTGTTATATATTAGATGTCAGTGGCAGCAGTAACTGCTTGTGATCATATCCCCTGAGTAGGTAACACTACACTGAGCTTTGTACAGTTAGCTTGTAAACATTCCTGGGGAGGGGGATTCCTCTTGGGAGTCAGCTTTGTAATGGAGAACATTGCTAACCTTGGTTGGGAATTTATTCTATTTCCAGTTCCTTCTTCCTGCAGTTCCCATGCCAAAGTATAAGTGCTTTCTGCTAAAATAATTCAATCCATGGATTGCATTCACTTGTACTTACACCAGAAATTCCTCAGCATCCTTCAGATGTCAGCTGAGAGCATTCCTTGCTTCCTCCCTTGGACTTGGTCAGCACCTGGTAAGCTGGACACACCTTTTGCTCATCTTTCCCCCTAACACAGCCTTTGCAAGGACTTCACACACACAGACTGTCCTCAGCACTGCATGTCTGAGGTCCCAAATACCCTGAAGCCTCCCAGTCCCTGGGAGCTGCTCCGTGCAAGTTAAATTGATTTCAGTACACCTCAAAATTTGCTTTGCAATTTAAGACCTTAAACACCAACTCCAGACTTCTAAACTTGAAAATTGAGCCTTGACTGCTCTTCTGTCCTATTCCCCAAGGCGTGGGGCAGACGCAGCTCAGTGAGTTACACCAATGCCATTTGCAGAGCAAAGAGGAAGCACCAGGGTAGAATAATGCCCTTGGATGTGACTTTTGCAGGATGATGACATTCTGTGTGCCCTGTCATCCTGAGAAGCAGAGCCTGGATGGCAGGGGCTGGCCCAAGTTCAGGTGCACACAGGCCTGTGGAGCCCTGGTCACTACCAGCACTGCCACCACAGCCCTGGGAGGGCTGACAGAGGTCTGTGCTCTCCAGGGAAACTCAGAGCTTGGGGGCAATGGAGCTCCCCAGAAACCTGAAATGAAGGACAAGTGTAAGGACTGTCTGAGTCCCGCGATTACTGTTCTTTTGCTAATGTGCTTCGCGCTGTTCTCTTTATAAATTACTGAATTATCCTTAGGAACAAAAGGTATTAGGGTCCTGCAAGCTTCTCTCAGTTTGTGGTAGGACTAATTCATTAATGTGGCTCCAACAGGAATGTGTGCAATGTTCTTTCTAATTGGACATGACTGGTCAAGAATGACTTGGCCTCCATCCAGATCACACTGTCACTTATGCTGTATAATAAGCTACTACTACTGGCCCATGAATCAATTTTTAAACAATCTCCAGTAATGAACTTGGACGGGCCATTGTTGTTGACAAAGAAATGCACAGTCCTGCTATTGTCAAGGGGCTCAATTATGGGTTCTTGCTGATAAAATAGAGGAGAGGGGAAATGGGGAGGGCGGTCTATGGACAGTAGTGACAGACTGAAAGAAGTGTTTCATCTCTGGGGTCCTTACAGAGGATGACAAGCCAAAAGGTCAGTTTCATAGAGGTTTAACTTGAAATGTCTGAGGACAAAAAAGGCATCTAGAATCATTAGGAAATGTGAAGTTTGACTTGCACCATTGGAAATCCTTAATATATTATTTTAACTGTAGAACTGACAAACTCTTTGCCCGCTGGGTGAGAAACAGAGGTTAAGGAAAGTAAGAGCTTTATATTTCTCCAGTGGGGGGGAATAAAAAGGTTAATTTTAGTAACTCTGGGAAGAGTCTGTGAGGAAACTGTCAATGTTTCAGCCCATTTGCCATTGTCCTGAGCCAGCGGAGTCAACGCGGTTGGCGGGAGAGGCTGCTGCCGGCGCTGGCTGCTGGGCGCCGGGCTCCCAGTGCTTTCCCCTCAAATAACCTCACCAGTCACCGAAATGTCAGGGCTCTGCCCAGTTCCCCCTGCCTGAACCAGCCTCATCAGCACGGCAGCGCTGCCTCAGCGCTGAGCACTTTGTTCAGAATTACTCGCACGTTACCGGGATTCCCTGAGCCCAGCGGCACAAAGAGAAGGAATATCTCTGCAGTGTTCTTAGCAGCTGGGTCTGGCTGGAAGAAGATGTGCTTGAAATACTCTTCCTAGCTGAACAACACCTTACAAAGCAAGTTTCTTGTCATCCCCATGTGGGGCCACAGTTGCCAGCTCTTTTTTTTTAAAGCTTTAATAACACCATACGAAGTTAGGGAGTTGATACCGGGTTTCTTCCATCAGAAGAGTGCCCACCCAAGTTACACAAAAAACAAGCAGGGTGAAGATTTCCAAGTGAATATGTCCACTGGACCCATGAGTAAAAACTTGCTCTCTTTCCTGGTGATTTCATCACAGAGATGGAAGAGAAGGATGCAGGGGGGGCTGCACTAGGCAATTCCACTACGTACTTCCCAGGAGGATGAGCCACTTCTCCATCTGGATAAAACACCTTGTCTCCATTCCCCAGCCACAAAACAGGACAACCTGAGTGCTTTTGAAAGGCCAGCCTCGAGCAGGACCAGTGGGTGGGACACGATGAGGAAGGGTCCAGCAGGGAATGGGGAATTAAGCACATGCAGAAACTCCACTGGAGCAGGAGTGAATCTGGACATGCAAGGCTGATGCCTGCTCAAAGGTGGAGTCTGAGCCACACCTGCTGCTGGGAAGGCTGCTGGGGCTTGTCCAGCAGATGGGCTCTTCTCACAGGATAGTCCTTCCAAAGCCCTTCAGCAGAAAGGGGAGGGAAGGTGCTGGGGACACCATGCTCAGCACACCCCAACTTGAGTCAGGGAGAGATGCCCCAGGACCACATGTGGCAGCACACAGGGACCTGGTGGAGCACGTTGTGCAGAGACTCCATGAAACAGCAGAGGACAATCCCACATGGAAGCCTGTAGCTTGGTATTGTTGGCTTTTTGTCATTGCCCAGAGCCCCAGCAAACAGGAAAAATTCAGCTGGGACAAATCTGGGGAGGCTGTCAGCAGAGGAAGGTGCTGGTTAGTGGGCAATAGGGCCTTTGCAAAGACAAGCTGCCAGTATTGGAATATGTGCTTAGGACATGATCCTGTGTGCTGGCAATCCTCTGAACTGCTGAAATCGCCAGCTTGCAGGTGACTCCCAAATTTCACAAGGAAAGAAAGGAAAGCTTCCTGTCCCCATTCTCCCATCTGGCAAGAAACTCTCTAGAACTTGCCCTCCTGTGAATATACCCAGACCTGTGGTGCTAATGGTTTGTGATTCACCAGGCAGGAATGCATCTCTACATCCAAAAACTGGGCTCTGGCTTTTCCATTGCTCACTGGGATAGAGAAACAAGCAAAAGGAAGGGACTTGAGCCCAAGAAGAGAAAAAAGGGCTGTGGGGTGAGGAGTCACAGGCATGGGGGGATGAGGACTGGCTTTCCACCCAGCACATTGACCCAAAGCTCATTTCAGCCAGCAGAGAGCTGAGGACAGTCCTTGTGCCTACTGACAGAACCCTGAGACACCATCATGCCCTGAGCAAGTCACACTGCAGCAAGCCTGGTCCATGGGACAGAGCCAGATGTCCCAGCAGAGGTAATTCCCACTTCAGCCAAGGTCTCTGTAGGGGCTGAGCGGAGGAGAAAGGTCTTGGGAGCTGGAGCTGTTTGGGCCCTGGCTGCAAACCCTCTCCTTGCAGAGCCAGAGACTGCAGGGGCCGTGTTCGGTGCCTGTCTCAAGTCTGGGCGACCCCGTCTGTTCCCATTAGGAGGCCCAGGCGGTAAATTGGGCCCTGAATATATAATTAAGCAAAGGGCACCATCCTGAAGCCAAGGTTCACACTGATTTGTTGTGGCTGGGGTGGGAACAGCCCTTTGCAAATCAGTCGCAGGATGTTGCTCCTAGTCAGCTGGAAACTTGGTAGCTCAACTCCATAAAAGCTGGATCTAACGCTTCAGCTCCCCAGCTGGTTTCAGCATCCTGACCAGCACGCAATCCTGTGGCTTGCTTTTCTGCACGACAGTCTGGAAACCTTCCTTGAGAGCCTCTTGTTTGCTGGCTGCCAGGATTTGCCATGCAGATTCTTGCCAAAGGGATAATATAAACAAAGCATAATGTCAAGTTTCCCACACAAGTAAGATGATCTATTAGCACTGCACTTTGTACTAATTATTGCACAGTGGGTGGGGGCTTGTGAAAGGAGATTTATGCATTCAGCTAGCCTCACTTTTATTATTTGTAAGTACTTTTTGGCAAGGAATGAGCGAGATATGTATTTTATTGTTACGCTGTTGCAAACATCCTAATCTTCCGCACTCATTAAAACCTCATAACAAATAGTAAGAATGATATATTGCAGCCACAACCAGCATCTCATTCATCCCCAGGTGGGGGGAGGGGGTGAGACACGGGAGAGGGAGGACAGGGCAAATGGGAATTTGGTTTTTTGGTCCATGGTCGTATTTGCATCATTTGGATGCAGATAGCTGAAGGGAGGAAATCAGGGGATGGATGAGGAAAGGTACTGGGATACCAGAGTGGATGGAGAGCTCTGAGGTATCAGCGTGGAAGAACGATGCTGCTGCCTCAAGTGTGAGTCAACACTCTCAGAAAGCAAAAGCCCATTTGTGCTCCTCCTGGCATGAAGCAGTTAAGTTTTATATCTGCTCTGGGAAGTTACATCACTACCAGGAGCAGCTAAGCTTGCAAGACCTGTGCCCATGTGTCAGGTGCTGCCATGAGGAAGAGTCTGGGGCATCTTGGGAAGGCATCTCAGAGTATTTCTGCACTGCCTGGGCCAGCAAAAAGGGCTGAATTTGCACAGTGCCCCAGGTGGTCCTTGGGAAATTCACTGCTGCATGCTGTACCCATGGGGCTGGTGTTGGGTGAAAGCCAACCTTTGTCTGTTGTTTTAGGGGAAAAAAAAGCCCAGTGGAAATTGTTGTCACAGGTTAAAGGGCTCTGATAGCAATTCCAGGGCCTCACAATGTTTTGTAGAGCATTTTTTTACTGCAAACCCTCAGGTAAAGATCAGAAAAGTTGACCCAGAGTCATACATGCACTCTTGGCACCTTGGAAAAGATTGCAGGAAGAGGTGAATGGAAATGTGGCAGGAAATCCAGTGAGACACAGTCCCACCTGCTCCCACCCAGAGCTGCACACCACAGCTGCCAGAGCCATCCCCACCCTGGCTCCTGCTTACCTGGGTGAGACGAGAGCTGAGGAGCTCTGCTCGGAGCTGGTGGGGTTTCTCAGCATTTCCTATGCAACCAGAGCCCTTATTGCTCCACTGTTGAGTCATCTGAGGGGCTGGGTTAAGAGAAGGACTTCCATCCTCTTCATCCATCATCTCTTCCACCCAGAATATCATATTTTACATAATGTCATCCAGGCTGGGCACGAGCCCAAGGCTGCTGCCAGCCCAGGACCTTTGCCCTGGTCAGAGCCTGTTCAGGTGTCCTTTTTCTCTTCACCTGCTTCTTCCAAAATGCCACTCTTGTTCTGTCTCTTTGTTGCCTCCCATAAGTTACATCCCTGAACTGACTTCTGGTCACAAGGGAGGAAAGTGTGACCTGAAGGCCACCTTTTTATCCCTCCAATCTCAAAACTCTTGGCATCACCTCTCTTCTTCAGTTTCAGGTAAATAAGGTTTTGGGGCTGGTCAAAAACTACAACATAGAAGTTTTGAAATATTTGGGAATGGCTCCTGCATTTCCCCAAGTTTGTATGAGTTTTCCAGTTCTTGTTGGCTTATCCCCAGGATGTTGCTTGGGGAAAGGGAAAAAAACCCACCAAAACCAGGTAAGATGGGAAAGGAGAGAAATGGTTGAATTTAGGACATTATAGATATTGGCTGAACCTTCAGCCTATGGAAAATACTGAAGTATAGAACACTCACAGAGATACATTTTGAGGTTTTTGTTTGATTTTTTTAAAGATGTTCCTTATAATCCTGAAGGTTTCATCCCCCCTTCCTCTGGCTGAGCTCTGTTACTGCAATGGCACCATGCTCCCAGGGGAGCAGGAGGGCATGTCCCCATGTGGGAACAGAATAATCACACACCCTTGGCCTTTGCCCTGACATGGATATGGGAGGTGGAAGGGTGTCCTGCTCTGCTCCACCATCTGGAAGCACGGGCAGATTGCTCATTACACCAGAGCTGTGACATGGCTAATAAAAATGCAGGGGATTAGGTCCATATCTGTGTTGGATGCTCAGCTGGAAAGCAGCACTGGGTGGAGAGGCTGGTTTCCCATCTGCCATCAGCATGTCCAATAAAGAATGTTCTGGAGACAATTTCTGGAGAAGTTGGCTCCTCTCTGGGGTAGGAAACGGAAGTAAAGGGGAGAAACCTTGTGCATGAGACAGGAAAAATGAGGATTAAGGAAGTTGTCAGCATTAAGTAACTCATCCCTCAGGCTTAAGTTGCCAAAACAGAGATCAAGAAATACGCCCAGCAAGGAAGGGCTTGATACTGTCTCGGGAGCCACTAGTGTGAACCCAAATTGCTCCATTAAGGATCAATCACTCCCAAATGCTACTGGATGAGGGATTGCTGAGGCTGCTGCTGCTGGTAGCAGGGAACCATCCACAAGTCTGCCCCACCACCCCACTGTAGTGTGAAACCCCAGCTGAGCAACCTCACTTCACTCCTCCCTATCACCAGCAGCCCCTCCAGCAACTAAACCCCTGCCCAGCCACACTTGCCCATCCTTATTTGACATTTTTGTCTTTTCAGACCTTATCCTGATAATAAATTTGAGCCAGAACTGGGAAACTCCCTCCTTCAGCTGGTGTCTGCTGTAATCTGGTATTCTTTCTGTTATCACCTTCCTCCCCATTCATCTCCATCGCAATGCAGACTGTTATCCCATCCCTTCTCCTGTCTCCCCCAGCACAATCTCCCTCTGCACAGGCTCACCCTGAACAAACCTCTTTTGTCGGGCCACCCCACACAACAGGAAAATTAGCATAATTTGGGCATGTTGAGGCCACCACAGCAGCTACAAGCCATGATTACGGTGCATGTGGTTAGCACAGCCTGCAACATCAAACAGCATGTTTACAACAGATGTAATCCTTAATGATACAACAGGTGTATAACAGTCAATACCAGCATTGTAGTGATCAAATAGCTCCGTGGCACGTTCACATTGATCCAGCATTAATCCAGCCCCCTCGGGGGCTTGGGCTGTGATTTATATGACTCACTGGGAGGTTTCAGCACCTCTTTGGCACTGCACCAAGCTGCAGGCAGGGATCAGTGTACAATTTACCTTTGCAGTGAGAGGTTTTTGGATCCACGCCCTTAGCAAGTCTGGTTTGACAATGGCACTTTGAAAAGGAGGGCTTGTCAGAGCACGCAGGGGCACGTTTCTCTCAAAGGCTGATTCATGTGCTGCAGCTCCAGCCACTGTCCTGGTTTTACATGCTCCAGTGATGATGAATTAAAGCAGCAACAGGAGCACAGCCCACATCAGCTCTCACAGGCTCCTGCCCACACTGTGAATTTCCTCTGCATCCCTTTATACCTCAGCCCAGTCCGTTTACCTTAGCGAGGAGGAATACAGGAGAACATGGGATGAAAGCATACCAAGGGAAGGGAGCTTCTGAATGGGAATCAAAGGAAAATCCCAAGGCAGCACATCCAAAACCAATGGAAATACTTTTCCACCCAGTCCCTGGTTAAATTGTTACCAATTTGAGACCAAAAAATGGGTGAAATTCCAGAGAACGAAAACTGTTCAGAGAGATACAAGAACATCTGCAGGCACCTAAGACACAGGATGCTCACCTGGGGCAGGAGTAGGAGCCTGGCTCATGGCTCAGCTCCTGCCTAACAGGAGTCAGCCCTCCTTTGACTACTCAAGGTCCTCATTTAGAAACTCATCATGCATCTAATTTTAGTTTGCACCTCTACAGGCAATTTTCAGGCAAAGCACCAGCAATCAAATATGCACAGATATTAAATTAGGAGCTGTCTTTTAATGACGAGGGAAAAACGCACTGCTGAAGGAGCATGGAGAGGAAGCTGGTGTTGTGTGTGCTGCAGTCCAACAAACCAGCTTCGCTTGCAGTGGTGGCAAGCTGGTAACTTTCATGAGTATTAAATGCAATTAAAGAAACAAACACTTTTCCATCATTCCCCAGAGAGAGAGATATTATCAGTTGTGGCTTTGTATTTTTACATAATCACAGTTTAAAGGAACATTTTTCCATATGTGGAAATTCCCTGTTTTCTCCTCCAAACGCTAACAAAATCCTTGCCTCTGGCTGGCTCCTCTCTCTTCATGGCTCTCTGTTATGGCACTCCTGCTTGCCCCAAGGCCCCAGGGAGAAGAGCTGGGCCCAAAACAAGCGCCAGGGGTGAACGTGCTGGAGATCCAGTCCTACACCCAAACAGCACACGTTCCCTCTGCTCGGGGTGCTTTTGAAAATTCCCCTCTTCCCCGTGTTGAAAAGGTTTTTGTGATCTCACAGACCTCCTCTCTCAGGCTTCCCACTCCAGCGACGTGATGCAGCAGCACGTCCCACCCATCAGCACGAGCCCATCAGCCAGAAACCTCCCAGGGTGAGGAGTACAGAGGGCACAGCCAGCCTGGGGAGCTCCACCTGTGCCACTGGGGGACACCTTGGGATCTGGATAATGATAACTGCTTCCTCCTCTGATCCTCTTAAGAGGTTGAGCTCAGCCTCACTCCAATGGGTGACCCATGGAGGTTTGGCTCCATCAGCTCAGCTGCTCTGCAGTAGTTTCATCCTGTTCACTCTTCAACCCAAATTATTTGCTGCCTTGCAGGCAGTGGGGCCAGGTACAGCAGGCATAAGGGAGGCTTGTGCCAGTGGTGCACTGCTCAGGATGTCTGTGTCTTGCACAAAAGGTTTGCATGCCCAAGGTGTCTCACACACCCAGCTAGGATCATACACACACACATGGCTGTCCATGGTTGTCCATGTGTCCATCTGCATCCCATTTCTGTCCAGCCACAGTCACTGCTCCCCACAGACAGGCAGATGTGCTCTTCCCACATCTCCAAACCACTGGCCCCAGCACCCTTTGCACCAGGCAGTGATTTCTGGCTGGCTCACACGGCCTTTGCTGGATTTGTTTGTTTGTTTGCCACGCACACTGTTTGTGTGCTGTTTGCCTGCTGAGCTTTTCTCTGCCTGCATTCAGTCTGTGGGCTGGCCTGCTCTGCCCTTAGATGGCATCCCACTCCCTTGCAAGCCTGCAGAAGCTGCCTGGTTCTCCTGACAAACCCCCAGCATGACCAGGACCATTCCTAGGTGCTGAGGTGAGGGTCTTGGAGAATCCTGAGCTCCCCCACCACCTCACCAAAGCTCCAGTTGAGTTCCTTTAGAAGCTGTAAATTTAATGACCAAACCTTGAAGCAACAAAGGTCTGTTTCTCCAGTGGCAGCAGAAAAAAGTCTAATGGCATCAGTACACTGAGTGGGTTATGGTTATGTACTTATAGATGTTGTCTAAAGAGCTGTAGAATGGTTTGGGTTATAAGGGACCAAAAATATCACAATTCCAAGCTCCCTGCCATAGGCAGGGATCAGACCCATCCAACCTGGTCTTGAACACTTCAGGGATGGGGCACCCAGAGTTTCTAAGAGAAAAAACCTAAAGACCTAAAACCACACAGAAATCATCCAGGAAAGTCTATCAATGCTGAGTCCATCTCAGGAGACACTTGGGACCAGACCTTGAAACCTGTATCCATTGGGTGCTCCAAAAGGCTCATCTCAAGACATGAGATACCAGCCATGTGTCCAGGATCACTTAATAAAACAAGGCAAGAATGAGAAACAGTCCCACCACCTCTCTGCCAAGCCATGCTGTGCCATACATGAAATTCCCTGGGGAGGGGCCAAGCTCTGTGGTTATACTGACCAGACCCACGCTGTGCTTTCACACTCTCCTGCATGCACATTCCCAATTTTGTGTGAGACAGACAAGAAGACACCAAGGCTTTGAAGTTTGTCTAAGACCAAGGCAGTTACTGCTGTTATTTTCCATCTGGCAAGACTTTGAGGATCTATGGCTCTTTCCAAATATGTTTTCTGGGAATGTTATCATATTAGAAACCATTTAGATATAAAACATCACTGCTCATGGGAAAATCTTGTTAACACAGAGCCACCAGCGGAAGCTCTTCTTAAAAATTCCTTTCTGTTTGATTAAGACTTTCCTTATCTAAACAGTGGTTTGGTGTCCTCCCCCTGTAGGCTGGTGTTGTGTCACAGAGTCAGGGAAGCCTCTTCCTCGAAGGCAGAAGAGGCAAGTCTAGCTGAGCTGCCTTTCCTGCCATTGTTTTGGTGGCTGGAGCCCGTAGGGCTCATGTTCATTATCACTGCCAGGAGAACTGCCTGGGCTGCTCTGCCTAAGCCAAGGTGCTGCTCTGCTACTGGACCCTGTGGCCATGCACCCACCCATGTCCTGGAGGCAGCATCAGCCCCTCTATGGGCAACCAAATTCTTCCCCTCCCACCTTCCACTTTCACTCTTCCTCTACCAGAATCAAACCAACCTGGATATTGATTATCTCTGATGCTCACACTCATCCAGCCACACAGGGCTGCACATAACGGCTGCTATTTGATTTTATTTCTAATCTCTTGTCTTTTTTTTTGCCAAATCCCTTAAGCCTCTTTTAAATAGCTCAGGGACCATGAAGGGCTGTTCCCCAGCTTTGTTTCTCCTTGTGCTATGCCTTTTTCAAGCACCTTTAAATCCTTGCCATTTTTGCCCTTTTTGCACTTGTCAAGCATTGGCTACAGCAAAAGGTTGTCTCTTCTCGACTCCCATGGGCACCTTTGAGAGCAAGGATCTCACTGGTTACCTACATGAACCTGATGGAGCATTACCTTTAGCTGCAGGAGCTCTAGCAAGGATGATCATTTTCCTGAGCAGCTCTCAGCTTTCCATGTAGGATGGAAATTTCAGGGCTTGCAGGCTGTCAGGTGAGCTGGTCCCCTCCAGGGGAGGGAAATGCCACTGAGGCCAGGAAGAACCACCAGAACCTGGGGAACAAAGTTTCCTAAACCAATACCAGGATATTCAGGACTCTAAGGACCCATACCAGGATATCTGAATCTCAAGCTCAAGCCTGGAGCTGGAGGCCTGGTGGCTTCCAGGGGAAGTAACTTTGTAGGGTAGGAGAGGGAGAGTCCTATGGTTTTTCAGCTCCTGGCTTGCAGCAGAGATGCTGAAAGCCCAGAGGTAGGTTTACCTCTCCACCCCCAGCCTGCATGCCTAGGCCTCTGCTCCTGGTCCTTGAGAGCTTGCTGGAGGCCAGACCTTCCTCAGAGAGGCAGTACCTCAGGACAGGCAATTCAGCATGTTCCTGCAGTGCTCCACCTGCAGTGTCCTGTGGCTGCGGCCGCTGTGATCCTGAGCTGCATTAGCCTGAATTCCCTGTGTGCACCTACACAGCCCAGCTGGGCAGGGACCTGCAGGAACCAAGTCCCAGACCCTCACCCAACCTGCCCCACTGCTGCTGAGGAGCCTCAGAGCCTGGACAAGGCAGCTCCAGCTTGCCTGTGGCTGGGAATACCTGCTGGGAATATCTGGGAATATTTTTCTAAGCCTTTCTCAGTCCTCCTCTTCCTCGCTCTTGCAGAGCTGCAAGGTGAGTCCTTGCAGAACCTGGAGGATCCTCTGCAGAGCATTGCTTGCATTTTTGATTCTGCAGTTCAGAGCCCTCGAAAGAGCCCTGCAGCCACTCAGCTCATGATGACGACTGATACCAAACACTGCTTCCTCTTACTGAGAGTAAAAATAAACAACACCCTACTGTACCCACCTCTATCCAAGAAAGCACCGTAACTGGTATTTATAGATAAACAGAGATACATTGCCTGCTGGGGTCTGCTGCAATGAATTTAGACCTGAAGATTGAAAATCCAATTGTGTTTATAAATCAGCTGTGACATGCCAGTGTCATGTCATCAGCAGAAGGCAAAGGGCATGTTTACTACAAGCAAAGGCACACGCTACAGTCATATGCATAAGCAAGTTTCTGTGCAGACAGGTTATTTTTTGCATAGTGGTTTTTTGATTTTTACATGACTTAAGGATAATGCTCTAGGAGCCTTCTTTTTTTCTCCTAGTGCAATTTTTTTTATGGTAACATTGTTTTTTCCCCTTTTGTGATTGACTGGAGGTTTTGTTAGGTTTTGTTTTTTTTAATGTTCTGAAGAATGTTTGTGCTTTTTTTGGCACCTTATTACAGACCTCAAAAAACCTAACTAAAACCCCGGCTGCTTCTAAAGCTCCTGCCAAAGGAATTCATGCTTCTCTAAATTTGCTGTTCACATTTCTCGTTCCAACTGATATTTTTAATAATAAATATGGTTACTAAGAATAACTGTTTACCACCTCTGTCAGCCCCAGTCTTTTATTTTGGACTCAGATCTCACCCTTGGGTTACCTGTTTGTCTTGAAAAAAAATCAGCACTATGTATAGACTCTGTGGGGACTCTCCCAACAAGTTTTCTGGTGTCCTTAGGACATGTAGGAATTGGCCAGCCTGAAAGGTGGCATGTCACAGCCTCCTATTCATAGGTGCCATGATTAACATGGCTAAACCCAGGTTTTCCCAATCCCCAATCCTTCTCCATGTATCACTTTATTTTTCCTGATGCCTCTTGTGTCCAGCTCCACAGCCAGGCTTCCACATCCATCCTCTTCTATCACGCTAGCCAAGGTTTTTTAGCTGCTGCTTTTTTTTTTTTTTTATCCTCTAGACCAGGTCCTCTTATTAGATATGCCCTTTTCACTGACCCTGAATTATTGCTACCCATGGTCTTAGAAGAACAGTGCTGTTTGTTAGTCTAAGAGCACATGTGACTACCCTCTTCCTGGCCAACCCCAGAGGTTGCACCAGAGATTTCTCAGGCCAAAAAACCAGGCATTTCAGCAAAAGCTACAGGCTCTGAATGTGATCCGTGAGGTCAGAAGAGGACAAAGGAATCATCCTCTATTTGGGGACCTGCCGGAAGACACTCATCTGAAAGACGTGCACGAATTTATTCCAGAGCATGCAAGAGTTTCCCCGGGCAGAATCCAGCCTCTGTCGGTGGCAAACATCCCGTTCCCGCTGCAATGGGGCTGCCAGCAGGAGCCGGGTTTAATGCCCGGGATTTTTCCTGCAGCCCTCGGGAGGGAGCGGAGCCCGGCCGAGCCCGGCTGGCGGCGGGGAGCGGGATGTTAATGGGGAAGGGCATCCCGGTCCTTAGGGGTCTGGGCTGCAGGAAGGTTCCCAGCTCGGCGGCTCTTTAGGGTTTGCAACAATTTGCAGATTAGTGTTGGCACTTCCAAGGCTGGGCTGGCAGCGAGACCTTTAACCAAGACAGACAGATTCCCTGCTGTGGCACTGTTCAGCGGGCTTAAATGGAATAACGACGTCTCTCCAGCTTGGGTGATATTGGGTCAATCTTTTTCTGTTTCACTGTGTTTCCACCGCCTCCTCATCCCCATCCCCATCCCCATCCCCGTCCTCCCCCCGCCGCAGGTCACCGCGCTGCCGCTCCTCTGCCTTTGTGCTTCGGGAGCTTGGCGAGGGGGGGATCATTTTTATAACTCTTTGTACCAACGCAAGCAGAGCTAATGGTAAAAGGCAATCAAATCTTCTGCTCCAAGGCATAAGCTGGTTGCCTGCAGGGTCAGGGAGGAATTTTTGCCCTCCCTTCTCTCTTGGGTTTGGAGGCTGCTCGGCGTCAGCGCAGATTATGCCTCACCCCAAAAAAACTCTCTTGCTCTTGTGATTCTCCCTTATTTTTGCTGAGAAAAGTGACAGGGAGAATGATAAGTGCTTATGGAGTCCCCAAGGAAGCTTCCCATTATCTCCTACAGCAAGTAGGATTGGGCGAGCTGCTCATGACTTTGCTGGTCCTTAGGGCAAAGAGTCAGGTTGCCTTTCCTCTAGGGGCTTTTGACTGCCTCCCTCTGATGTGTTCTCCCTCCATGGCACAGTGGGAGTTTTCTGCCTTTAAGTCCTTTCTTTTTAACTCCAAACCCCTATGGGTGCTGGCTCTACTCAGACTAAACATTTATGTGTGCCTGCCGGCTGGAAGCCTTGGGGTGGGAGATACCCCCACCACCACCACCCTGGCATCCCAGCCTGACCCCCTTCCCTGGGGAACAGCTCGCCTTAGCTTGGGTCAAGGCAATCCAGCAAGACACTCGGCAAAAATGCAAGCAGGCACAAGCAGAGAAACAACCGTTGGGAAGGCAGGAGTTCAGAGGTAAGCCGGCTGTCCTCGGGTAACAAACTCTGGGCCACCCACATCAGAGCACCAACCTCAGCTCCCTCCCAGCAGAAATGACCAGGGGCAAATCTCAAAGGCAGGGCCAACGCACAAGACACACACTCATACACTCACACACACTCACACACACTTACAAACACACTCACACTCACACACTCACACACACACACACTCACATACACACTCACACACTCACACACACACACTCCTACTCACACACACACACTCCTATTAGCACAGCCTCAGAGGGAAAGAGCTGGCATCAAAGCCATCACAGCCTCTTCTCCCAAATCCCCGGGATGCTGGTTCTGGGGAGGATGAAGGTGCAGGATGGCTTCATTTAGTCCCCTCCTGGCTCTCAGCACCCCCTTTTACCCCCCCAGACCCATGGAGGGGTGATCCCACTGCAGCTGCCTCCTACAAGAAAGAAAACACGCACTCGCAAAAAAGGGGGCTGGAAAATTTCTTTCTTACTTACTTTTTTTTTTTTTCCCCCTTCTGTTGTGTTCTGAAACCAATAATTAAATTTAAAAAATAACTCGACAACAATTAACGCAAATTAAGTGTGAGGTCTAAGGTCCCGGCAGAAGTTTGATTTGAAAAGAGCAAAGCAAGCAGTTCTGGTTGGGAGCTCTGATAGTTTGTCTGGTACAGATGGTCAGAGAGGCAGAGCGAGGGAAGGAGGGAGGGAAAGTGGGTGAGAAGATATGGGGTATGAGCCACAGATGGCATGAGACCCTCTGGAGTGGCATGTGAGTTACTGCAGAACTTTTATCCTCTCAGATTGCACCAAAGGAGTATTTTGGTGGCTGTGGCTGAGAAGGACTGACTCTAACTGTCTCCAGCATGCTCAAAACCTTGCCCAAAATAAGGCAGCCTTGCCCCAAAATCAGAGAGCTCTCAGACCAAGAGGGGCAGGGAGAAATGCTCATGAGTGATTGCACCATCCATCCTTGCTAAGCATCTTTTTGAGATATCGTCTTCTCCTGGGTGAAAATCCCACTCTCCTTTCCCAACCCTGCCCATCTGCCCTCCTACCCTGCTCGGGAAAGTTTGGTGCCTTTTAGGTGCCCCTAACAAGGGACCTCCCATCACCCAGCTGTCCCCCCGTGCTGCAGCCTCCAGCTCATCCCGTGGGCATGGGGCACTCCTGTGTCACTCGAGGCACATCTGTGTCTCCCTCAGGAGACAGTCTGAGAGGCTTGTGCTGCCAGCCCCCAAAACTCATCATTCATTCTGGGTCTGGACACTAGACTGTTTCCCAGGGAATAAACCCCCACAGTCTGTCCCTGAGGATTGTAAAAGAATCCTTAAATTGTTCTTATTTCTCGTTTAACTGTGTCTCTTTGTCCACCCCAAACCCTCTCCTGTCTGGGGAGATGGAGGATTGAAAAGTGCCCTTTTCCCTCTTGGCTGAGTGTTTTTCACTGGAAAAATCACAGAACCGCAGCGTCCTGCATCCCATTTTCTTGAGATTTGAGCACTTCAGGGTGACCTTAAAGAAGTGACGGGGTATTTTGGGCTAACGGGGCGGGGGCGCGGGCAGCTCAGGGCTGGCACCTG
>JAOTQP010001652.1:63376403-63451801 GCA_026413545.1 Cichladusa arquata | reverse complement strand
TCCCCCACCCACGGCCCTTGGCCGGGGAGCCTGCCCAGGGCTGGCAGGGAGAGGGAGAGACATCAAAGTCTGCCCTGGAATGTGTGCGGCTGTGCCGCGCTGCGAGAGAGATACGGAGCCAGGGATCTTGAAAGAGATACTGCGATGGTTATCGCCCCATCAAATCCAGGGGAAGCTGAGCGTCAGGCTTGCCAACAATACCTGTTATTGTTCCTCCCCTGTGCGGCGCGTTATTAAGCGCTATAATCGTTTTAATATTCATGCATCTCCGCAGCCATTCCACCCCCCGCTCCCCTTCTCCTCCTCTGTGCTTTTCAACATATTCCACATTGGAAAGTGCCTTTCTTGCATTTCCTGGGAGCTCGCTTTCCCTCCGGGCAGCAGGTGTTTCAGTCCGCAGCGCCCAGGAACGTCCCTCTCCGCACCGGGAAAAGGGGATTTTCTCCTGGTCTGTTGCTGCGCTCTCCCTGCACCTCCTTCCATCCACCGCCGCCCCCTTTCCTTCAAGTAAAAGCTAATTAAGCACCACCCTGCTCAAATGATGGCATTGTTTCACCCTCAGTGGGAGAGACAATCTTGAAGTCCTTGTCCAGGCAGTGCTCCCACTCCGGTGGGGTGTGTGCTGCCAGGGAATCCCCTCCATCTCCGGGTGGCTCAAGAGTGGTCCCAGGGTGTCTCTGCACGGATGCTGTAAGGCAGATGAGTTACTCTGGTGCACAGCCTCGGGAGGAGCAATCCAGGCATGACAGGAAAGGTTCCTTTGCCTATCCTTCACAGGCTCTCCAGGCTTCATCCCTCAGCACAAAAAAAATAAAAATTACTGTGGGGTGTGTCTAAGTGTGTCTAAGTGTCTAAGAAATTATAAAATCACAGAATGGTTTGGGTTGCAAGGGACCTTAAAGATCATATGATTCCGATCCCTGGTCATGAGCAGGGACACCTTTCATTGGACCAGGTCACTCAAAGCCCCATCCAACCTGACTTTGGACACTTCCAGGGATGGGACAGCCAAAACTTCCCTGGACCTGTCCCAGTGCCTCACTATCCCACAATAAAGATCTTTTTCCTGATATTCAATCTAAACCTGCCCTCTGTCAGTTTGAAGCCATTTCTCCTTGCCCCATCACTCCATGCTCTTGGTAAAACATCCTTCCCCAGCTCTCTTGTAGCCCCTTTAGACACTGAAAGGTCTCCCTGAAGCTTCTCCAGGCTGAACAATCACAGCTCTCTCATCCTGTCTCCATAGCAGAGATGCTCCAGCCCTCTGAGCATCTTTGTGGAGTTGCTGCTACAGGTCCACACCCTTCTGATGTTGGGGGGACACCAGAGCTAACCTGGTCCCACTGTTCCTCAGCACCAGGATAGACCAAACCCCAGCCAAACCATCGTACCAAACCAGCCCAAAATCCATGCTCATCACCTCCATCCTCTTGCCCCATCCCTGGGCTGGTGGCAGCTTGTCACGGCATCTTTCCTGTGGATGGTGACCATCATGCTCCTCACAACAGGTTCAAGTGGCAGGATGTTTATTTGGGGATTACAGTCCCAAGAAATACCTACGACATGGAGATTTATTTTGTGGCATCCCATCTGTTCTGGGCTGGGCAGTGTTTTCCCAGGGGTGGAGGTGCCTGTCACCAGATCCCTGGGAACAGCAGCATGATCCACTGGCTCTAAGTCCTTGAGAAAACAGCAAATTTGAGAGTTGTTTCATGGGCAAATACTGCAAAAAAACTCCTTCAAATGGCTGTTTAAGGGATTAGCTGCAGATAAGGGAGGAGAAGTGTTTCAGCTGGCAGGCAAAGGCTGCTGCTGGGGATATTAGGGGTAATTTGGAGAAGAGGTCCCCAGCCTGAGGCTGTTCTGCTTCACTGCTCTCCTGGAGACTCACAGTGCTGTTTTCCTCCTGCCTGGCCCAGTTGTGATCCACCACAAAAAATGGGGCCACATACTGATGCACTTTCCCCAGAGACCCCACCCTGGAATGGTGACAAGGCAAGGAACACTTCAGCAAAAAACAAAGTCCAGCAGCAGCCCCTCCACCTGGCTTCCAGTGCCACACAGAGCCCACTGCTTGTTCCAAAGTTTGCTTTCATTTTGAGGCACCTAAATTAATTCTTAAACTCCTTCCTCAGTTTAGTTAACTGAGTGTTTTCACTTGTAAATGAGATGGGGAAAAGTTACCTCTGAAATCATTAGAGTGAAATTAAAATTTAAAAAAAAAGGTATGGTGGGATAATTGCCCAAATTCCCCCAAGTAACTTGGGATCCCTTCCAAACCCAGCTTTTTGGTTGCCATATTTGAGTAAAATCTTCCCCTGTTTGGAGCATTCAGAGCACCTGTGGTGAAGGGTATTGGGCACAATCAGAGCCCAGTGGGGGTGATGGAGGTGAGCAGGGGACCCATGAGCTGCCAGGGGACAGGTGAGGGGACAGCAGAGCCTGCCTGGGCCAGGAAAGGGTGACATGTACCACCCTCCAGGGACAAGCTCAGGGTGACCCATCCCAAAACAGGACAGAACTTCAAGAAGGGTCACTTTTTGGCCCAGGGAACACGTCCCACCCGTGCCTGCCCAGCAAAGCCCTGGTGTGAGCCTGGTGCTGATCCCGTCCCAGCACAGAGCAGGGTGCAGGATGTGGCCCCAGCTCCCCCAGCTGCAGCTCAGGTATGCACAGCTGGGCTCCCTGGCAGGGCTCTGTGCTGCCGTGGAGTTCCCCCGAGTTCAAAGCTCTGCTGCTGGCTTTGTACCCCGCTGGAAGACACTTCCCCTCGCCGCCTTCCGGCTGAGATTTCATACCTGCAGGAGAGAGGCCTTTTCATCATTTAGCCTCAGCCTCTCTTTTTTTTGTCTCTCCCCCCCTGCCCCCCCCAACTCATTTTCTTTTTTTGGTCACAATATCCTACACAGAAAGGAAACAAACAAACGAGCTGCTGGGTCTCCAGGCTGAGGCAGCCTCACCCACACACAGCAGCCTTGATCCCCAAAGTGCTGCATCCCCTGCCCCATCCCATGGGGGCAGAGGGGGTTTGCAGCTGCGTGGAGCCCCGTGAGCCCCACGGCAGAGCTCCAGGTCAGGAGGGGACTTTGCTGGGGCAGAGGGGTTCAACCCAGGGCTTGGCAGCAAGGGTTGGGGATCTGCCAGGTTGGTGTGCAAACACGCCTCTGCTTTGTTCTGCTGCTCCCACGGGGATTCTCTTGGGAGCACGGAAGTTATCGGGTCTTTTTCCTTAGAAGGCAGCATGAGTGATGCTGAGGTACCTGAGCATAACTGTGGTAGTCACGCCTTGTTGCAAAGCAGCACAAACCCTAAGGGACACCAGTGGCTTCTTGGTGTCCTGTGTCCTCCTGCCAACCCCACTCATCAGCAAAAGCCACTTGCCAGGCACAACCAACCTACAGGCAAGTCTCTTAAAATTGCCACCAGGGAGAGGAGACACTCAGGAGCCCTCACACCCCAGTGGAGGTCGTGCATGGGGCTTCAGGACAGCATTCAGGGATGTTCCATAAGCCACTGTGAAGGGCTTGAATCAGAGCATTACTGAGAGATTTACAGGCAAAGCTGAGTCCTTGGAACAGGCATGGCCACAGGAGAGGGTGGTTTTCTGAACATAAAATCATAAAATCATTTAGGCCTTTAGGAAATGACCTTTAGGATCATCAGGCCCAACTGTTAACCCAGCACTGTTTAGGCCAGCACTAAACCATGTCCCCAAGTGCCACATCCACACATCTTTTACATCCCTCCAGGGATGGTGAGTCCACCACTGCCCTGGGCAGCCAGTTCTGATGCTTGACAAATCTTTGAAGAAATTTTTCCTAGTATCCAACCTAAACCTCCCCTGGCACAACTTGAGGCCATTTCCTCTAGTCCTCTGATGGAAAATACCAGAATATTCCCACTGGTGCTCCTGTGCCTCCATGCCCTGCACCTCACAAGGCTTGGTTGGGATGGGGTCTCTTCTGGCAGGGTTAAGCTGTGCTGGGAAGCTGCAGATGTCCCATACACAGCACAAGCCCCAGGGATGACAGTGGAAGCATGAGGTGGAGAAAGAAATCCATGTAAGCACACTAATGGACCTGGGATTTGGGAATATACCCTTTTTTCTTCTTTGTCAGCAGGTTGCTGAGCACCTCACAGGCTACAAATCATCTGAGCACCAACTCTCCTTGGAGCACACCATCAAGCATTTCAAGACACAAGAGCAAATTTTGTTAATTGCTGGATGACCTAAATCCCATTCCTAAATTTGAAGCGATGTAAATCTAATTTTTAACCAAGAGGATAAAGTAGCCTAAGTTTATTCTGGGGCACATGGTCATACTCATAGCTTATAGTAAATAGGTAAGGCAGGCAGCTTAGCGGATAACAATCGTGTTCAGGGGTTAGGGAATTGTTCAGAGCTGTTTTGCCAAGATAAGGTTTCTGACATCCATCACTGCTTCTGTCAGACCCAAGAGGTTGTGAGCATGGTGAGAAGCTGCCTTGGTTTTGTTTTATTAAAAGGCTTTCTTGAGTTTACCAAAGGGATTTTTAGTAAATATTGATTTTGCAGCGGTGATAATCCCCTGCAAGCAGGTACTGTGCCCTATAGCATTTAAATAACTGTTGCACAGCTATTTTGGGAGAGAATTCCAGAAGTTATTTAATTATTTTTTTTTATGATCTATCCATTTATCTCTTTATCTGTCTATCTTCACCTATTTAATACAAAACCAGCATGCAGTCCAGGCAGGTTGCTATTCCTGCTGCTGCAGTTCAGCTCAGTTTGGTGGGAGCCACAACTTCCTGAGAGTCACTTTAGGGCTCATGATCAACAGCCTAATGGGGATTTACCAAATTACTGCTCGTTAGCAGAGCTGCATCAGGTTACCATAAACAGGGTAATTCAGCCCAAACCTCCTTCACTGGAGGCAACACCCCTAACTAGGGCTCTGCATCGCTCTGGCCCTCCTCATCTTCCCCAGGATAGAGGCAAAGGAGCAAACTTTCCTCTTTGAAGAGCTCAGATCACGTGGGAAAACCGCACAGAGCGTGGAGGGATCTTGACATACAAATGTGCGGCGCCTCTTCAAAGCCCCAGCACAGAAGCTGTTTACACTGTAAATAAACAGACACAAGTAGCGGGTGCAATCCTTTTCCTCATGTTCCACTCTTCTGGGAAAGACAGGCAGCTCCAGAGGTACCGTGCTCAAGTGTAGCAGCAAAAAAAATCCCCCTCTTTTTGTTTATTGGGTGGTGGTGGAAGGGGGTCCTCTGAAATAAACTGGGGGAAAATGGGACAAGGAGGCTTGAAACAGTGAAATAGCAGGGCTTCATTTTAATCAGCAGGTTTTTAGAGAAGGGACACAAAGTGATGATGGATTTGCTCCTGCCATCCCATGCCCAGGCACATCTGGCTTCTCTGCTGGCATGGTCACTGCTGAGGAGTACTGGGAAACAGGGGCAATTCAGGTCTATCCCTCCCAGACAAATGCTTTCCAGGAGGAAAAAAGCAAACTTCGGATGAGCATCAAGTGAATCATTTACTTCTGTCTGATTATTAAAAGAAAATCCAGACTGGGATGACAGGTTTAGTGGGTATGAGTTACTGCTGTGGGTACGAGGCTGCAGCTTCATCTTATGGCTACAGGTATTACACAGACTGTTAGGGGGTCCTGCATGTAGGACCCCAAAGGCAGCCCTTAGTGAACTGCAGTGGGGAAGAAATAGTGTTTCCCCAGATTGGGTGGGCAGAGGAAGAGAGAAGGGAAGAAAAAGGCCTTGTCTTAGAGATGGGGAATGTGGAGCTGGGCAGAGCAGCACCTGTACCTGGGGAGAGCAAAGGGTGCCCAGCCAGTGTGCTGAGCACCCTGCAGCTGAGAAAGCAAGGACAGGAGCACTGTCAGCTGCTGATTGAGGTGTGTAGAAGGTCTCCTGTGAGTGACCCTTTCAGCTCTGTGACATTTCTCAGGGCTTTCAGACCTACCAGAGTCTGCTGGCCAGTCAGCACCCTCACATCAGACACTGGAGGGAAGCAAAGCATGCCTGGCCACAAAATCAGGATGAGACCTTCCTACAGGGTGTCCAGCAGTCATCAGAGCCCTGTGCTCAGAGAAAGGTGTGCAGCAGCTCTGTGGGATCCAGCAGGACCTGGTGGGTTGGGTGGCACTGGCTGGACCACCAGCCTTGCATCACCTCTTGGCTTTCAGCCACCAAGTGCACTTCCTCCTCCTGTCCATCCCTGTGGGATTAAACTTTCCTCTGCCAGGTGCTCTGTGGTTGGGGCAGGGCTTGGAGATGCTGGGTGATGGTGGTGAGAGAGCTCTAAAATAACCCAGGGTGTGGACACCTCTCCAGCAGTCATGTTCTAGAAGGGTCTGGCTTGCCCAAACCTGTGCTGTGTGTCCTTGGCCCTCAGTGGTGGGGGCCTCTGTGGTTATATAAATCAGCTGCAGGGTGCCTCATGGTGGCCAAGCCTGGAAGGCTGCTCAAGGACCACGACTCTCCTGCAGTGCAGGGCAAAGCCATCCTTTCTATGTCTCCAAATGGCAAGGCTTTGGGTCAGGCTGCACCAGGGCTGGCTGTCAAGCCTTGGAGAGCTGGGGTTGGACTAGACAAACTCCAGAGGTCTCTTCCACCTGAATGATCCCATGATGTCAAGAGCTTCCCTGTGATTGCAGCTAGATGTACATTACGTGTTGCTCTGTAATGCAGACATATCCAAAACTCCCCCAGACAGGGCTTGGGTCACACTGTCTCTGGATATAATGACACCTTTGTCCCAGCCAGTCCAACAGGATCCTGTTGTAGAACAGACATTGCATGAGAGAAGTGTGAGAGGGTTGATGCCCAGATCCATGGTTGAGCTTTCATCAGGAATTAGGCACCATTGTGTCTCCAGGCATAAGAGCCTGGTGCCACTACAGCCTGAGCTTGCCCAGCCAAGCCAGGAGTCACCACACAGATGTCCCTGCAGCCTGTCCTCCAAACCAGGCTGCAGCCATGGCCATGCCCACCTCTAGGTGTTTATTACCTAGCATTCTTGCTCTCATCCTAAACTATTTCTGAGGCTGGTTCACAGCACCTCAGCTGGGCAACTAAAGCTGTCCAGAGGATAAGGTGGGTTGAGACAGCTGTGGGGAGAGGAGGGACAGGGCAGGATGATGGCAGTACAGCTGGGAGAGTGGAGGTGGCTGCTCCTGCTGCTTCTGGATGGATGTCAGGCACAGGGACAGGCAGAGAGAGCTGCCGGTGGAGGGGATACCCCAGCCCACACCCCCAGCCACCAGCACCACAGGCCCTGCAGCTGTGGGCTGGGGCTTTTCACCAGCTGAGCACCAAGTGCTCCCATTGCTGAGTCCTCTGTGTGCCACAGTGCCAACCTCCCCGCTGACAAGGGAGCACTGGTGATGAGATCCGTGTGTTTTTGTTTGTGCTCGCTTTGCTGAGGTAATTGCCAGCAAACACTCTAGCTTGATAAGCAAAACATTGGCAAGATGCAATTTCTAAAGCATCTTTAGCTAAATTTGTAGCGGTTGTCTCCAATTTGCAGTCCTGTTTGTGTCTGTGAAGAAGACACACACTTTCTCAGCTCCCTTCTCATGTTCCCACTTGCCTTGCACAGCCATGGAGGTAGAAGGAGGATTCCCCTCGCTTTATGCAGCTTGGCTTTGACTGAATAGCTTCCAGTTACCTTGAAACCTAATCTTCTTTTGAACTCTTTTTAAGTCAGTTGCATTCTTGGAAGGAGATGAGCCTGCGAACTTGTATCATCTGATGAGAGAGATAACAGCCCTGCAGAACCTACGCCCAGTGGCAGGCACAAGCCAAAAAACATCTGCACCTGCTCACATGGAAAAAGCACGAGGGTATTAGAGGAGGAGATTTGCCTCTCATGAGTTTGGGGATGCTTATTCCATTGAGAAAGCTTCTTCTTGCTGCCTCGTTTTGGGACAACTGGCCATTGGTCCTGTGGGAGTTCTGGGACATGCTGCAAGACAAAATTGTGCTGAATGTCTCTCTGCTTTTTGGGGTGGTCTGATGCTGTGCTTTGCAGCTGGTAAAGAAGGCTCATGGAAAGAAGCTTGCCATCCTTAGATCCATAACTCCCAAGTTCTGCTCTTCCTCTTGGCCTGAGATAGGGTTTCAGCAACAAGATGTTCTAAAAATTTGAGTCTGTCTTCCTTGCCAGTCTTCCTTCCAGTCTTGTTTCCAGCCATTGCTTGTTTCCAGCTGCCCATGTCCACCAGAGACCATAAAACAACCCCAAGGATCACATAATTCCTCAAGATTACATGGTGGTAACCCCCATTCTAGAGGGGTATATAGAGCTTTTCCCATTGTCCCTATACCCCAGTCATTGGGTTAAGGCGTGACTTTTGGTTGTCTGTCAGGTTTCTTGAACTGATGTTCACCCCAATAGGATCCAAGTGTCCCTGACAGTGTCTGAGCTCCCAGCTGCAGATCCAAGGGTTTGGATGTTCAGCTTTTCTCCTTCCCATGGAGTAGCCTTGCTCTGCTCTTGGCTTCGCATTACCAAAGTTCTTGCCACCAAGAGATGAACCCAAACTAGCACGGAGAGACAGGGACTACTTGAGAAAGACAACCAGATCTGCTTGCTCTCACCCCTCTCTCCACCCAAACTGGCCACGAGATCAAATGGTGTCTGCCATGGAGCAGAGGAGCATCAAAAGAGAGGAGAGCTGGAGAGAGCGACAAAAGCCGCTGCATGTAACATCAGGGCTGCATGCTGAGCATGAAGCAACCAACCTACCCAAGGGCAAAGATCTGGGCCCTCAGGACTCCTGCGGGGAGCTGGGGTGACGCCACCTTTTTCATGTGCCTTTTGTGCTCCTCCATGGCTCCTTGGATCCCCAGCTTCAAACACAGCTGCTTATCTCCCTGCATTACTCAGTGCTTCCCTACGTGTGCTCTAATGCATCTTCAAAGCGCTGCGCTCGCCTCAGTGAACAGACCGGTTGATTCAATTAAAGACACTTCTAATCAACAATGGCAGTGACTGCAAGGGGTGGGGAGCTGGGAAAAAAAATTGCCCTAAAATTGCTCATTGTCAGAGCCATCCGAGGTGATACCTGTAACAACTCAGAAGCCTTCTGTAAAGGTCTCACCCTCACAGGAGCAGAGGAGCCTCTGCAAGAGCAGACGTGTACTAATGGGTTTTCCTTTTATAGCAGTGTTATTCCCACTGGGATATTAAAGAGCTCCCCCAGAGCATCTGGGCAAACAGCTAATTCCCCCGAAACCCAGGGTGGTTCTTCAGCCCCAATACGTTGGCTCTGAGTTGTTCTCAACACTCCGAATGCCAGGTGCGGGTTTCAAATTGTAACAGCGAGGGTGAGCAAGAGGAAACAACCAGCCTTTTCCCTCTCAGAATTCCTCTGGTAATTAAAGAAAGGGGAAAAAAGTGGTGAAAATCTAAATTCTGGTTTCAGAGGGTTTGGCCAAAGTCTCAGCTGGACCAAAACTGGTCTCTTGAGAAAAGCAGTCTCTTGGTCTGGAGAACCCTGTGGCTATCAGAGGAGTTTTTGCCTTTGTATATGACATTTTTTGAGTCATGGCATTGCTGTTGATTTTCACCTTGCTCTCAACCACAGTGGGATGACATCAGAGCCCCCCAATGACGGGAGAGGAGCCTCTTTGCCAAGCACCCCACTGGCACCCTCCCAGTGCACGCTGGCCACACGGCGGGTTTGGGGGCTGTGGGCAGGGAGGCGAGTGGGAGTGCGGCCGGCGGCTGCCAGCAGAGCTCGTAGTGCCCACAGCCCGCTCCTGCCCACATCTGAGGAGCTGCTGGGAGGGAGTGCAGAGCAGATGCATTGCCCCGGTGGGCTGTCTCCAGCCGCAGCCCGGGGAAGGCGCGCCCGCACCAACGCTGCCGGCGGCCGCGCTTTGATAGGTGCCGAGGAGGAGAGAGAGATCCTGCATCGGGGCAGAAACAGAGAGAGAGAGAGAGATCCAGTCCGGGAAGTCGTGTCTATCTTTGTTCTCCTCCTACCTGATTGCGGGATGACTCATCCCCTTCAAACCAGCGAGGCTATTTCTGACACGAGGTGCTACTTGGCGTGAGTAAAGATGGAAAAGCCTGCCCCATAACTTGGATGATAAAAAGGATAATAATTATGCTTTATATAGCAGACTTACAAATAATGGCTTGCTTCTTTGGCTGTTCAAGACCACACACGCTTTTTTTTTTTTTTTTTTTTTTTTTTTTTTAAAGGGGGAGAGGTGTGGGGGGGTTAATTTGGGACTTTTTTAGTTGGAACGGGAGATCTGTGTGGTCCTGTAGGCTCCTGTATAATAATTCTTTTAGCTTAATATCTTTTGATCTCCTCTAAGTTATTCATCAGCCCTGAATAACACACTGCTTGACAGTCAGAACTTTTTATTGGTGAAATGGTGCTTCGTTTCACCTTCAAACAAAAGCAGGCTCGATGCTGTGCCTCCCCAGGAACCCATGGGCAGGTGTCAGGTACCTTAGGAGAAATGGGATACTAAGTGGAGACAGGAAGGAACAGGAAGAAAAAGGAGCAAGGTTGACAAAGAAAGTTACAAAGGAACAAAAAGAAAAAGCTGTCCAAAAAAGATGAGAGGTACTGGAAAGATAAAACCAGTAAAAATTCTGGGGTCTTTTTACCTGTTTAAATAAAAAATAAAAGGGAAAATAAGACCTGAAGTGAGATACAGGTAAAGGGAAGTTAGTTCAAGTCATCCTGAGGAATCCAGTGAATATCTGTTTCAAGTCCCACAAGCATGGAGAAAAGAAGGTCTAGCGAATAAAGTGATCAAGGCTGAGGAAGTGCGTTGAGATGCTCAAGCCCAGGAAACCCCATTGTCTCATCCTGCAAAATCTGTCAGGTTGGGGAAGGAACAAGTGAAGACCACCTCCAACAGAAGAACAGCCCAGGCTCCCTTTATTTGGCAAGAGAGGGAGGTGTTCTGCCCAGCTAAACCCTCTGACTCGGGATCAACAGCATGGTGAGTGCCAGAACATCTCCCAAACACCAGGAGGGACAGTGTCAGGGTTTTGAGACTTGAAAACTGCTGTGAAACTCTGGAGTGGCACACAGGGCACGTCTCCTCTGGAGATGGTTGGTGCTGCTGGCAGCAAGGAAGCAGTGCCCTGTGAGTGAAACATCAGCTGAAGGGGAGCGAGATCACTGGTGGGACTCCCTAAGGATCAGTGCTGGAAATTATCTCACATCTTCCCCACTGACTTCAGCACAAAAAGGGACACCATGTTGGTAAATCAGCTGGTCTCAAAAAATGGAGGAGGGCAAAAAAGGCATAATTAGTCTGGAAACATACATGAACGACAATGACACCAGAAACAGGGTGGCATTGAAGAGGACAGAAGGCAAGGTGGCACACTTAGGGTGGCATTGCATTGGCCATCTGAAAATAGTCCAAACCACTCTGTAATTGGAAAGAAAAGCAGGTCCAAAACTTGAGTTTTCCAGTAGGAAGCAGCAATAATAACTGTTGTCACACACACACAGTGTATGAGAACATCATACAAATCAGTGTAGAAAGAAAAAACTGGTGCTTGCTCTCATATGTGGTTTTCCCTGTGGAGAGGCACGGATGATGCAAGGGTGCAATGACAGTGACATGGAGCTCCAAGGACATTGCCAGTGTCTCAGCAACATCTGCTTGGAAAGAGATGGTCACACAGCAGTGCTGGCCAGCCCTGGGATGTGGAAGTGCAGGACACCCCAGCAGCACAGCCAGGAGTGGCTCCCTCAGGCAGTGCCAGGACATGGCTGACCAGCTTGGCATTGGGTGGTGGCTCGTCCCCAGATCGTGGCATGGGATTTTGATTTTCACCATCGAGTCTAGCTGGGACAGAGTGGTGATAATCCATCCTCAGGCCTCCTACCATTGCTGCTGTAATGTCTGAGGAGCATTTATTCCTTGGCAGTTCTGGAGCAGGGAAGGACTCTTCCAAGGACTTTGCACCTCATGTAATACTGTATTTTCTACTTCATCCAGACCAGCCAGGACTTCAACCAAAGACAGGATTAATAGCCAAAGGATGATATTTCCCTTCTTTTCCACCCAGGTGCCCATGTTTATGTTGTGGGGCACAAAAAGATCAAAAGAAAGTGAAATGAAACCTATCTCAAGGCATCTGTAACAAGGTCACCTTGGTTCTGACCTGGAGGACCTGCTGCTGCCCGGCTGGAGATACCCTCTAGTAAGAGCAGAGATGCTGGGAGAAATCTCTGTGGTTTGGTGTCCACCACATGCATCTGTCCATGCTGAGACCTGTCTCCAGTGAGAGTCTTGGGCTCACAGCAGCAAACAGCAAGCAATTTCTGATCTCTGGGAAGCAAAGCAATAGAAGCAGAGGTCAGGAACACCATCCCAGTGAACTGTGGTAGCTGTTGGCCAGCTACCCAAATCAGAGTTCTTCTCTCCAGGTTTTAACTCCATCCTTGCAGCACAATAGGCAGGTCAAAGCCTGCTTTGAAGTGAAAGCCAGGCTGTAACCCATATGCCCAGGGCAGGCACAGGGCCAGGTTCACACCATGCATTAGCCCTGGCTCTCAGAGCTTTGTGTGGACAGTCTGGGCCAAGGCTTTGGTGGAAGACTCACAGCTGCGTGGGAGCTCCTCAGGAAAGGGGCCAGCAGTGCAAAGGCTGCTGTGGAGCCAGGTGGCAAACGCTGGGGAGTGAACTGACCAGGACAAAAATGGTCCAGCTCCGGTGGGTTCCAGTGGCAGGAACCAGAACTGGGATCCTGCATGGAGATCCAGCCAAGCCCTTATGCTGCTCCCCTTGGATGTGAATCTCTGGCAGCACCAACCCACACTGTCATTGGGACAAACCCAAGTGGGAAAGACACTCAGAGCATGCAGTGCCATCAAGAGCAGGGTCATGCTCTGCCTGCTGCCCCTGCAAGGGATTTGCAAACCAGGCCCATCACAGGGTTACCATGAGGGTATGAAAGTGCTGGGAGGGGGAAGGCAGAAAGGCAGAACTGCTAATGTGCAGTCTGAATCCTGCAATTCTGGAGGTTATTGGTATCAATACCTTGGTTTGGGCTGGAAAATTAAAGATGAAGAGCAAAACAGGTATTTAGGCATGGATTAAAGAAAGAAATAGTAAATACCAGGCAAGAATGTAGCCAGGAACAGGATGCTTTGCTATGATAAATTACAAAGGTAGTTGAAGGCAGGAAAGAGTTGTGGGTCTGGATCTGAGTGGCAGAAGGAGAGATGCAAAGCAAATCCAGGATGAGCTGGCATGCTGGCAAATGTGTTTGTGCCCTTCAAACACAGCAAGATACAGCCAGGATCCTGTTCTGGTTTTCTGTGGGGAGTCTGGGGTGGTGTTGGGGTGTGTGGACTTGAACTGGGGTTTTCTGCACCTGTAAGGATGGAAGATAAACTGAGCAATGGGCTCAGTGTCAAGGACGGTCCTGGTCCAGCATCCCTGAGATTCTGCTCTGGAAGGAATTTCCCCTCAATGAGGGAAATTAAAGCTATGGCTAAAATCTGCCCCTCTTGTCGTCAACAGGGACTAGAGGAAAGTAATTTTAAATTCAGAGGAGAAGCAGATTCTTTGGCTAAAACTCTGTTGCCTTAAAGACAGTCGTTGAGATGTACCTGAGTATCCACCCTCTCCAGCCCCCAGCTGCTGCTCCAGTCTGCCATGGATACATAAACCAGCCCTTGAGGATGTCTCAGACATCCCAGCACCTTTTAAATGTCCTCAGGGGCCATGTGTGTTTGACAAAATGTGGTCATCAGAGTGGCTTAGAGGTGCTGGAGAGAGCTCATATGGCCCAGATAACTCTGGTATAGACACACCCCCAAATTTAGGGATTTATGCCTCAGTTTTGAGTGCAAACAGAGCTTCAGCTGGGGAACCTTTCTCCTGCTCATTGCTGAGCTGCAGCTTGCTTGGCCATAACGGTGGCTGCTGGCAATTGGCTCTTGCACAAACATAACACAAGGCTCTTAAGCAAAGCAAAATTCATATATGCAACACTGATAAATCCTTATGAGACAGAACCAATGGGTCAGACAGGTCATATTTCCATACAGCACAAATCAGCTTTGCTTCATCCAAATGAAGGCAGTCACATCAATTTACTCCTGCTGGAGAAATGGGCCCAAGAAACCTGATGGGAAAGCTATTTCATCTGTCATGCCTTCACTTAGGAGAGCAGGTGGTGAGGCAGTTTACTGAGTGCAGTGCTCAGATGCAATATGATAAGGCACTTCCATGCCTGGAAGAAGCAGCAGACTAGAGAGATTTTAATAATGAGTGCCTTGCAGAAGGGTCGTACTGTTGGGCAGCAAATGTCCTCGCTCAGTCTGTGCAGAGGAGCTGCATTTAATCCTGGTGCACCACTTTTCCTGTTAGACCTGACTCCTAGGAAAGAGCAATGCGGAAGAAGATGCAATCGAGGCAAGCCAGTGGAGAGATAACCCATCAATTACCCAGCGGCTTGGGATATTCCTTCAAAGGCCCATTCAATTAGACATCTGATTTGCATGTCTTTCCCATTTGCTCTAGGTACTCATTAGGGGCATTTAAATACAACCCTGACTGCAGCCCCACAAAGCCTTGGGTGGATGCTTTTGAGAACCTCATTTTAGTTTATCAGAGTTGTCAGAAGTTGCAATTACTGTAGAGCAAGAAACAAAGTGCTTTATCACCCCTTTGAATCTGCTGGGATTAACACCCCTCTTGCAAAAATAAGTGTCTTTGCAGTCTTTAAAGATCCCAAAGATCAAGATCTCAAAAGCCTCATCAGAAGTGGCCCCCAACACTGGGCTGATGTGGGCTCAACTCAGCATTGCCCTTTTCCCCTCTTTTTAACAGATTTATGCCCAAGTAATTGGTTGCCATCCTGGTCCATGACGACTCATACCACAGTTCAGATTAAGTCAATATCAGCTACTCTCCCTTCAGAAAGAGACCAGGACTGGGTCCTGGCTGCCCTTGGCTGCAGTATCTTGGTTTTTCAGCATGGAGAGGGGACCGCCCTGCTGTCCCCACGCGACAGGTCTGTCCTGTCCTGCTGCCCTCCCCCCCTGACCTTTGCTGCCCTGTCCAAGCCTTGTGCTCTCCATCCCAGTGTTTTGGGCTGAGACGAATTGGGATGGGAGTGACAAGTGGACCCACATCCAGCTGTGGCCAGGTGCTTGTCTGAGAGTTTGGATTCTCAGATAGGGAGCACAACCCCGCCAAGCTTGGCCCATCCACACTGTCCCTATCCCACAGGGGCACTGGTCTCTAAGGAGCTCAAATCCACCTGAAAACTGCTCAGGAGTCTATTTTACTATAGGATGTAGGAACTGAACATCTTCAAGTCTGCCTTCCCCCAGAAAATTTCCCTGAAGTTTGCCCAAAGTTTCAAAGATTGCTATGAAAGGAGACGCTTGAATGCAGATAAATCCTTGAGGAAAACAGATTTTAAAAAAAATAAAAATCACTCCTCCCTTTCTCCTCCCCCTGTCTGGCAGAGCAACACACACAGACGTGGTGTAGACACAGCTGCACCCACACCAAGGGCTTTGGTCAGTGCAGTGTGGTATCTTGGGAGGCAGTGCTGTGAACACGCTCTGGCAGGAGAAATCCTTCCAGCTTTGGCCCAGCCTTGGTCAGTATTTGCCTTGAGTTTGCAGGAGATAGCCTCAAGGGTGACCAAGATTCCACATCCCTGTGTGTGCCAGGCCAGCAGACCTGGACCAGGCACATGGCTGCACACAGCAAGACCCCTCCCCTGGGAGGGCATGGTGGGTGCTGGAAGGAGTATAAGAGAAAAAACAGAGGTGGCCCCCAAACCCCATCCAGCCTGGCCCCAGCAAACCCTTTGTGCCTTCATTCCTGTGCACCAGCACCCCAAATACAAGCAAGAAAGCAGATGGTGTTTTAAAAGAAGAAAAACCATGTTAGCCTTATCCTAGCCTTTGATTTCTGCTTGGATGTTCTTGTACAAGGTATAAAGGTAGTGTCTCTAATGAGATTACATATTATAGTCAGTCAGGAGCTGTTAAAAGGCTGTTTCTAATGGGATTAAAATGTATAGCACCCAGTTATAGCAGTAATTGCATTACACCCCTAAGGAGAGCCTGTAGTGTAAACTGAAGGCAGGTCAGGGATGCAGCACACGCTGCTTCACTTCAGTATCTCCTGAGCTGCTTCCCTGTTTTTCCTTTTTTCCCCTGTTTTGGATGAAGAACAAAGAGAGAGAAGATTTAGCAGAGTGTCAGGAAGTGACTGGAGGCTAATCCCTCTGCTGACACTCCCCAGCACCAGGGGGAAGTAACTGAGATCAGCCAAATTGGCATATCAAAAGCCTTCTAATTATGTCACTGGTGGTTTAAGCCAATTCCTAACATTCTTATTCATGGAGTTTCCAGCACAAGAAAACCTTTCTTAATCTGAGTTGCTGTTGAGCAGAGCTTAATGTCATGGATGGGTTTCTTTTTGTTTGTCCTGGGGATGCCAGGATGGCTCCCTGCTCACAGAGAACATGGCAGGACGTGGCAGGGTGTCTCACAGCTCCTCCTGCACAGCAAAATGTTGTGAGCAGGGATTTATCACCTAAAACATAAAATCCAATCCCTCCTCCCCATTCACTTGCACTTGGGTCATGGGAAATTGCAGCAAGTGCAGACCAGTTTTTCCAAGAAATAATGCTGTGACAGGAGAGACTCTGCTTCCCTGCATGTCCACCCAAGGTTGTACAACAGCAACCTCCACATCACCAAATCCCACCGTGCATTCACCTCCTGGTGTTAAACTCAGCAGGGTTGACACTAGAGCAGCTAGTTCAGCTCCATCTCAAAATCTGGGTCTTAAAAATGCTCTTGAGCAACTCCCTACCCCAGGTTTGCATTCCTTGCTGCCACCCCAGTGCTATCAACAGTGAGGGTCCGTGCTGGACTGCACGTGGAATGCGTCCACAGCCTTGGCAGTGAGGATGAGCCAAGGACCCAGGGCATCCTGGCAGCTGGTGTCTGTCCTACCTGTTTGGCCACACACCTCCCTTTAAACAGGGACAGCCAGCTGGTTTGAAGGGTGTGAGTTTAAAGCAGTAATAATACTCGGTCCGTAGGTAGCACTTTTCATCTGCAGCTTCAAATCTCTTGACAAATATTGCTCGCAGAAGCAGAGATCTGAAAAGAACAAAGGAATTGGGTCTGTGCCCATCTTGCTCCTTTGTAATATGCAAAGAGGGCCAGAAATCACTTTGTTCATGTTAGATTTTATTTATTTTCTTTTCTAATGTATTAGAAATGCAGATTTTCATTGCCCAAGAGAAAACTGTGCATCCGTATCACGAAGCAGATACTGAGCAGGTGACACTCAAGCAAACAGGGGAGTGATTTGTTCTCAAGCTACTTAAATCACCAGCTTTTGTACTTTTCTGTTGTTATTGTTGTTACAACTCAAGAGCCTGCAAAACACTTGGGAGCAAAGAGACTTCTGGTAAGACCTTGACATGGCACTGTCACCACTCAGAGGAGATGAGATGCTGCAGCCCTGGCTGAGATGTTGGACCTGCAGTGTCCAGCAGTTCCTGAGCCACAGCTGGACTGTGCAGGGTGTCCAGTCAGGACACGGGGACACCAGGGCTTTGAAAAGCTTCAGTGCCCCTTACCTTTGCAAGGCTGGGGTTCGAGTCCATGTCTGAAAGTAGCTCAAAGGCACTTCAAGTTTATTTTTCTGGAAAGCACCTTTTTAATGATGTAGTAAAGCATCGGCCTGTGGAGGACCAGCACCCAACCCTTCCAGCTCTTTGAATGGTATCTGCCCTCACCCAGCAGGCACTCCTGCCTGCAAAGCCACCCTCCTTTAACCCTTCTGGGGCTTATCCCTGGGAGACACCTCTCCCTGTCTCCAGCATCCCTAGCACCACGTGGGACCACCAGTGCAGCTGGGGAAGGCGGGATGATTCATGCAACAACAGCCTGTTGGGCCCACGTGTGGCCAGCCAGGGTGCCCAGCAGACCCAGCCATATGGGCACTCCCTGGGCCCCAAATGGGAAGGCAAAACTCTCCCAACCTACGCAAGGCAGGGCAGGAGTCTGGCAGCACTCGCTGCCCCGCAGCGCTCGATCAAAGGGGCTCGGCCAGGGAACGTGCGGAGCCCAGCGTACCCGAGGTGGCTCCTGGGGAGTGTGGGAGTGACACGGGGCTGCTGGCCATTATCAGGGCATTTGGGATAAGAGGGTCCCTGCTAACGTTGGGCAGTGGAGCAGGGATGGAGAGGGGATTGATTGCAATGGTCTTGGAGAGGCAGCAAGGAGGGCAGAGATCTGAGGCCACCATGGAGATCACCAGTCTGTGGATCTTGGCACAGGTTTTTAGCAGAAGACACTGTGAATCATGGCTCACCACATCTAAACTTTTTTCAATTAATACTGGCTGTTTTTCTGACCTGGAAACTTGAGATGGATATGGGGTAAATGAATAACATTCCATCTTACATGACACGGTTGGCAAGAGAAGGGGGTATAAGGTCCTGCCTGTCCCAAATCTCATCAGTGTTTCACTGCAGGGATGTTACACCCAGGAGCAGGGCTGGTGACACTGGGGACATGTAGAGCCCTTTCCCAAGCACCTTCTGGCTAACACAGCAGCACAGGGGTAAGTAGAGAGAAACAAGCTTCAGAGGCAGGATGCAGACACCTGGATGTTGAGCACTGAGCTGCACTGTCAGACTCATCCCTCCCTGCCTGACCTCCTGGGTCAGCTGGCAGAGAGGACACCCTGTTCCTGCTCAGAGTCCTTCACAAGCCTTCCCTCCTCAGCCAGAGCCCTGCACTAGGGCTCAAGCAGAAGTTACTGGCAGCAGGGGATTCATTTCCATCCCTTTCCCCTGGGTAAGCTGGAGCAGAAAGGAGCCACGCTGGCTCCAGAACCGGCTCCCTGGAGATGCTGATGGGCAGAGCCGAGAGCCCGGCCAGCGGCTGCGTGCGCCAGATGCACGATCCATCCCCAACCTGGGCTCTGTGTCTGACTCGCCTCCCCCAGTCACAGCATCACCTGCCTGTTTATACGGGAGATTTGAAAGCTGTTACCTCCAACTCTTTTTATACCTTGGTCTAATCTAGATACTGTTAATGATATTTACTTTCAAGACGCTCACCTTAGATTGGCTTTTCAACATCTAAATTAAGCGTTCCATCCCAGTCTTTGATATCATGACGGCACTTCAGCTACCTTTGATCATATCTACTAAGTATTCTCATTAGTAATCAACATTACTTACTTAAAATAAACACATGTTTTCTTGAAGCTTTGTGGTTACGCTTAATCAGCCGCAAAAATTCCCCTTAAGACGGTTTGTATCATTCAAGGGCATTTGCGTCCATAACCCTAAACAACAACCGTAAATAGTTGTTGTTTTCCCTGCTCTCTCCAAAATGCTGTCTGCTGAGATCTGACTTTCCAGAGAAAGGATTTGATATCTGTAACATCCCCCCCAAGCAAACCGCTGTTCGATACTGCCGTGTAAACTGCACCTCGGGGAGAATGGCTGCTGGCAAACTCCATCTCTGCCATCCCGGAGCGCCGGCCTCGGCACAGGGCAGGAAACGGCTCCCGTGGTGCTGGGCCTGACCCCTGACTTCCCAGCAGTGGCAAAACCACCCGAGTCATGGCAGGAGATAACTGGTGCTGCTTTGGATGGGAGGCAGGTACCGCTGGCTTGTGCCCTCAGACCACACTCGGCTCAGACAATGCAGGCCCTTACAATAAAGGTCCCTCTGACATGCAGGAGATGGTGGGAGGCTTAAATGTTTTGGGTGGGGTGTGTGACTCAGCTGCTATTGCTGCAGCCTGGGCACATAAACCCTGCCTGGCTCAGGGTCCTGCACTGGCACTGCTAATGAGCAGCTTGTGTACGAGCAGCCCTGGCTCACCCCTGCCTGCACTTGAGGAAGCTCCCAGGAGAGGCAAATAGCTGCCTCCCTTCTTCTCCCAGTTCTGAGTATGTCCCCGTGTCTCCTTCCACCTCCTTTCTCTTGTTCCCACCTTGCTCCCCACCTCCTCCCTTGGGAACCCTATCCTGGTGTCCCACAGCTTGGAGTGGCCCCAGATCACCCAAATCCATGGCAGCCGCTCATGGTGAGGGATGGCAGAGGAGGCAGCTATGGTGATGATTTCCAGGATTTCTCCATCCCGTCTCCAATGGGACAGGCCCACACCACCTCCCTGCCTGACAGGCACAGAGGGATTAGGAACACAAACACCCCTGCTGGGGGATGATTTTTCAGGGTCTAAATCTTTCCCGCTGCTGCTAACACTTCCTCCGGCTTCACCCAATCCCCTTCACCCTTTGATGTCAACTGGAGGCACCAGGTCTAAAACAGCCACTGCTGTTCATTAGACCTAATTAGTCCTTAATGCCCTCTTAAATCCCATTTTAAAAGGGGACCATTCAGCATGTCCAGGGCTGAGACAGCCCTGGCTGAAGGCAAAGTGAAGGGGCCTGCGATCAAAAGGAGGGAGAGTGCTCACCAGGTAATTCAAGACACAGGGATTTGCAGGCTGCTACCAGCTCTCACAGCACCAGCTCACACAGACTGGGCAGGAGGGCAGGCAGCATCCCTCACAGCTGGAAGCAACCAAACCCATGGATTCTTCTCCATGGAGGAATCTCTGGTGTTTGGGATCACTTGTGTCTCCACTGAGAAGCTGTTTGCTGATGGAAGCAGGCGCCATCAGCAAGGTGAGGAAGTGGAAAGCATCTGAAGGCTTGGGCAGTCCAGGAATAGTGCATCTGGTCTGACTCTCAGTAGCAATGTTTTTCCAACCAGATGTATTTTTAGAAATGTGTTGAATCGATCTATTGAATCAGCACCTCTTGGGGGCCATCCCTCGGCTGGGGAAAGGAGAACATCTCCCCCTTCATCCAACTCATATCCCATGAATGCAAGAGGTTTGAACACAATCCAGGGCTGAGTGATTAGGGCTTTGATTTTGAAAGACTCAGTGGGGATGAAATCCTATTTATCCCATGCTCCAGTACCACTCAACACCACTCCTCCTTGCCACTCCATCCCCATCCCATCTCCTTTGTGAGGCTCAAGAGATGGAAACAGGATATTCCCCAGCCTGGGCCTTTGCCTGAGCCATACAACCAACCTCCTGCCTTTAGGTCCAACTTTCTCTTGAAACCAGGCCCACGTCCAAATTAATTTTCTGTATGTGTTGTTGGAATGATTAGATCTGCAAATCAACATAGCCACAAACTGAATAATGCACCAGCGCCGAGCGCTGTCGGGGCAAAGCCCCAAGTTCCTCGTCAAGTTCAGTCCTGCAGAGCCTGTAACTAATGATTTTTCTCACTTGGCCCAGAGTCAGCACTCTGTCTCACATGCACACACAAACATTGTACGTGTGCCTTGTTAGCATAGCATGATCTGCAGATAAAGGGAGGAGGGAGAGCAGAGCACTGGCCCTGGGACACTCGTGTGACACTTCACCCACAGCTGAGCTGCTGAAACCAGGACAAATGGCAGGATGTTGGGACCAGCATCCCACTACCCAGCTCAGTCATGTTGTGCCACTTGCCCTTCTCCCTTGCTGGGATAGTCTGCAGGTCTCTTTTTTGTCATTGAGAGCTGGCCCAAAGCCCTCAGCTATCAGTGAAAGTCAAAGATGAGGTCTGGCAGGTCCCATGTCTGGACACCACATCCCTGGCCACATGGTCATGGATACAGAGGGTGATGATAGCTCCTAGAAACTCTCCAAGTGTCACCTGTTTGGATTCAGGAAGGAGAAACATATGGGAGGAACAGCTACAAGATGTCTTCTACATACATAGGCTGGTCCCCGGGGTTTATTTGCTGGACCCTGACAGTGTCTTCTCCTCACAAATTAAGGTTTCCATCCACACTCACATCCATCTCCAAGCCACAGGTTTCACTTCTGCAGGTGGGCTCCCGCAGGGCTCACAGCCTTTCAGTGCATTGTTCTAGTCCCATTTGGGACCCAGTGGGAGTGCTGGTGGGACTCAGGGCTGCCCTGCAGTGGGGGAGGAAGCTCTGGGCTGTCTGCCCTGCAGTCACCCTCTTGCAGTGACGAGTCTGCACCCATGAGCTCTCCTGCAGCCTGGTGAGAGGCTGTGATCTCAGACTATAGGCAGGTAGGATGCTCGTCTCCTAAGTTACCTCCTAGAACCCACCTCTAACACCTTTATCTGCCTAAAACATCTACTGTCCCCAGCAAGAGTCAGGATGCCCCAGGGGCCCATCCTGGTCCATCCCTGGAACGTGTCTAGGGCAGGTAGGCTGAGCTGCCCTGTAGGTATTTTTCTGCACTCTCTGCTGAAGGAGCCCAGAGCCAAGTGTCACCGGGGTGACATTTGCATCACTCGACAGTCAGTCTCTGCAGCACTGACTTGGAGCACAGCAGGAACCTCAGCTCCCTTTGTAGTCACCAAAGGCCCTCTGGAGGTAAAATTCACCCAGCCTGCTTGCAACTGCTTCAAGACAAGATGAACTGCACCCTCAGTCCCCCTGGCTGTGCAGATTAAATCTCCATCAACTATGAAAAGAACAGAGCAAGACCTCTGGGGCTTTTACCTGTCAGCATTTAGTGATACAGTTCCCATCCCTGGTGACTGAGGCTGGTTGAAATAAGGATTTGAATCAGTGGAGAACAGACAGGGTAGGTGAGGCCCCCGTGGCTGGAACGAGGAGAAAGATCAGCAAAATGGGCTTCTAGGTGAAGAGATTTATCTGCCCCACAGAGATGTCCCTGCTTGGACAGGATCTGTGCTGGTGACAGCTCAGGGCAGAGAGGACCCCAGTGGCAGATGCCAGCTCCTAGGACAGAGTGGGTGTTCAGTCCCACCTAAAGCCACCCTGGAGCCAGTGGCACCCCCTGGGCTCTCAGCACTGCCATGCAGTGGCACAGTGAGACAGACCATCTCTGCCTTTGGCCTGACCAAACTGACCTGCCACTGCACCAAAGCAACCCACCTCACTGGTGCCAGCCCAAGGGAGAAGTCGTTTGTCAGGACTATCACAACATTTGCTGGAGGGGCCTGGTCTCCCAGCCTGACATCCCTGTGTTTCAGACACATGACATAAAGCAGAGCAGAAAACCTCCCCTTTCAGTGCTGAACAGGATCACTTTGTGCTCAGCTACAGCTTTAGCTGTGATCTCCAGTTGTATTACCCTCTCCATTACCCTGTTCCATCAATTTCCTAATGATGAAGACATTATGATTAAATGATCATTTTTCCATGTCATTTATTCTTGGTTGCCTGTCAGGTGTGATAACTGTAGAGGAGGTTATTCTTTATATTGCACATCCTAAACAGACTGGGACATCCTAATCTGACACCAGCAGGAGCAGCTGCATCTCTATCTTCTTTCCCCATCCCATGATCTGGCTGGCACTGAAAAGGAGACTCTCAATGCTGCTATTTCTACTGTAGCACTTCTAAACACACTCCTGCAAAGTTCTTTCAAAGGATATTGCCTTAGCATTAGCCCTGAGAGGAAGTTGTATGTTTAACCCAAAACCATCTGTCCCTTGTTCTATCCACACATCCCTTTCCCCCTTCCTTGTGACCATGCAGTGGTTGATCCAGCTGAGCACTAACCTGGCAAAGTTTGGTCCCAGCTGAGTTGAAAAAGGTTGTTCCTACAAGGCTGGGATCTTGGGGGGCCACAAAGCTGGCCCAGGCACCCAGTGTGCCAAGGTGCCAGGTGATGGGAGAGGAGCAGCACCACCCTGAGGTGGATCTCCAGAGTCAGAGCTCACTCACACCAGCAGAAAGGGAAAGGAGTCCTGCAGGTGTAGCTTGTACCAGCTTGCCAGGCCAAGATGAGTCTGAAAGAATGTACCCATGAGTACAGCTCTATGGGTTTCCCTTGGGGCCTCTGCCAGCCAGACCATCACCCCAGCTCAAGCCCCAGCCAGGTGCTGCCACACACCAAAGGTTTTGGGTGAAGTCACCCCGGGAGAGGAGCAGCCTAGAGAACTTCTGCTCCATCCTGGCTGTGCACTGTACACACAGCCACAGGAGGGACACCCTGGGCTCCCCAGGTAACCGCCCAGCAGAGCCCATCCACCACCTGAGCATCCATCAGCCATCGTTCTGCTGCAGAAACTTGCTGGGGACCTTCTCCTCTTTCCCTGGTTTCCTCTGGGAAGCAATGCTGTAGGGATGGCCAGACAGAAGCAGGACATCCAGGAGCCTGGGAAGGGCATGGCCTGCAGCCACTGCTCAGTTTGGATGCCTTCAGAGACCACAGGTCAAAACCCACGTTCTGCAAGCAGAAGTCTTGTACAGACATCTTTCTGCAGGAGGCAGAAAGGGACAGTCACCCCCACCGGTCCCAATCTCCTCTTGGTGACATCTAAGCAGTGTCAGGGATGTGCCCACGAGGTCTCAGTGTGTCCCAGAACACAGCACGAGGGTGATGGTCCCCAGCTGGATCCTAGCACAATGGGCTTAGTGTGGGAGATGCTGCCCCGGGCCGGTCTCTGCCGCCCACGCGCAGAGCATCTCCCGGTACCCCGCAGCTTCTCCTCTCGATGCCTTTGCTCCGCAGAGAGATCAAAAGGCATCCAGCCCACTGATCGCTGGGTTCTGTGTCGAAAGGCTCCCTGATTACCTCACCATTAGCTGCGCCCATTAAACAAAATCCTAAAGGTTTTACACAAAGCTGAGGTTTCAGATGAGAGGGCGAAGGAATGACTCAGTGCCTTTAAACGCCAAAGTCTTCTCCTCCGTCCTGTTTGTACAGCACCTAGCACGAGGGGTCCAGGTGCACGCCTAGGGCTCTGAAACACCGCCACAATTAACTAATAAGTGTAATAGCAGCTGTACTCCCACCAGCATGGTTTCGTTTTATTATTTAAATATTCAGTTGCTCTGGGTAGCACCTCTCGGAGATGAAGGTTAATTCAGTGCGGTGGAAAATGACCCCCCGGCTGGCCACTGCTGCAGCCGGGAGCCACAGGAGCAGCCCGGGTGCTGGTGAAATCAAGGATGGGGCAGAAGACAGCAGCCCCAGGGTCCTGCGGCCCCCGGAGTGCTGGGGCAGAGCTGGGCAAAGGGATTTTCAGCTGATATAAGGAGCTTATAGGGCCGATCAGGATGGTGCGATCCTCCTTGGGACTCGTCCGACTGAAATCCCCGGCTGTGGGCATCTCTCCAGCTGGCAACATCTGGGCACATTGGTCACAGCAGTATCACCTGGAGTGGGGTGCAGGTGAAGGGGAGCAAGGAGGGCCACAGAAAACTCTCTTCTCCTCCCTTTCCACCGGGAGAGTCAGCAGCAAACACCGATTTTCAACCCTAAAAAAGCAGCCGATACGAAACAAGCAGCGCGGTGGTTTGGCAGCGTGGCCTGAGGTTTGTGCTGGCGATCACAGAGTCACTGTCGGGCACCGAACCCCATGAGAAGGAACCTCCAGGAGGACAGGGCTCCGTGGGGAGGGACCCTGCGAGCTCCGCAGCCCCTGCGGGGCCCCGGGCAGCGCTGGTGGGGCTCTGCAAGCGCCGTGCCCTGAGCCCGGAGCTGCCCCTGCTCCAGCTCAGAGCCGTACTGGGAGCCAGCAGCTCCTACGGCAGAAGAAATAGTGCCATCTGCTGACATCCCCGCGGCGCTCCTCAGGGGTGCTGATGTCCCCCTGCGATCGGCGTTTGGGGCCAGCCTGAGAAACATGCCCGCAGGTGACCCACGGGGCTGGGGTGTGCAGCCTGAGACCCCCACAGACACCCAGGGTGGCCCTGTGGCTACTGGGAGTGCAGAACCCAAGCACTCCTCGGAGAAGAGCTGGAGGGGAAGGTGCTGGGTTTAATTAACATCATATCCCCTTCACTGTCATTAATGAACACAGTGAAACCCCTCCAACAGGCTGCTCTTCAAAGGACATCTCCCATCCCATGCAATTCCTTAGCACAGCTTTCTCCACCCTAACCTGTGGTCCTACCACCTCTGATCCTGTAGGGTGCTGGTGAGCACTCAGATTTTTTTTTTTTTTTTTAAATGAACCCTCCCAGAATCACAAAAGCCTCAGCTCCCATACAAGCCTCAGCTCCCACACAAGTCCCTGGGAGGTAACTGCATTTAGCATGATGGTCCCTGCTTGAAGTCCAGACCAGACATAAGAAAGAGATTTTTTTCTTACAAGGAGAGTGGTGGTGCACAGGCTGCCCAGAGAGGTGGTGGATGTCCCATCCCTGTAAATATTCAGGTCAGGTTGGGCAGAGGTCTGAGCACCTGGTCTAGTCGAAGATGCAGGAGAGTTTGGGCCAGATAACCTTGAAAGGTCGTTTCCAACGTCGACTACCCTCTGGATCTATAATACATTTATATACATTATATGGATTGGATCTGTGTTACACTGGGTCCGTGGCAGGAGATGCCACTGGTCTCAGGCACTGGCAAGGCAGAGGTCACTGCTCATGTCCAAAACTGCTGGGAGAAACTCTTCCTGGAGCATCTTTTCCCACACAGCAAGGCCCCCAGGTGGAAAGAGCCCTGTGACAAGGAGATGGTCCCACCCTGCCACCTCCCTAGGGACACCTGAGCTGCAAGGGACCAGAGAAATGAGAACCTGGTGGAGCTCGGCCTGGGAATGGCCCGTGGAAAGCAAAGCTGCTGATTTGCTGATTTTCCAGGCTGACCTACCAATAGCAAAACCATCAAAGCAAGAGACACATTCCTGAGGTCTGACCTAGCATGGCAAAGTCAAGCAAAGATTCCCACTGAACTCTACAGCCACTGGACTGTGGCCACAACACTCACATATAGCCAAGACTTATTTATTATTCCCCCATGATTTTAATCAAGACTTCATCCCACTGGGGCTCTGTCTCATCCTGCAACAAGGAAGTCAAATTTATGCTACAGAGTCATTTTAAGACAATAGATAACTAAATACATATAGTTAGACGTATTACCATGTATGTATAAATATAAAAAACACATATATACTTTATATACATACAAATAACCTCTTAAACTAGAGGCCAGCATAAAAAACAGAGTAAACACTATAATAATTTTAATTATGCAACATACTCTGCCTAACATATTTATTTTTAATGGCAGTCATTTTAATAGCTCTAAGGCCTTGAATTAGTCCAATATGTTCTTAAATAGGTTCACTTTAAATTCAAATGTTAATGGCTTTTCCAGAGGGTCCAGTGCCCTGGATGAGCTTGCTTCGCAGCAGTATATTCTTCTTAACATGTTTACTTTTAATAACAGGTTTAATGATGCACTTGGGGCCTAATAACCACGTTTAGTCACAAAGAGAAAAACCAGCTACAAAATACTTTCTCTAAAAACTAGGCTACAGGGGATTGCCGCGCTGTTTCAAAGCCACACCAGCCATCCTTTAATGTGCCTCTATGTGTTTTGGCTCTGCCTGCACCCAGGCTGGGGAGCCTGGCCCTGGAGGAGCAGCCCTGATCGATTTTTGGAGCTGGTTTTGGGGTGACTTGGGGACCCTGCGCTGCAGCTGAGCTGTTCAGGGTAAAGGACCACAGCCCAAGGTGGCCTCACCTCCTCCCACCCCCAGTGCTCAGTGGTGGGTTTGGGGAGACACAAATTTCAAAGGAAGGTGCTCCTGAGAAGAGGCATCCTGGGGCTCTCACCAACACTGCTGGCACAGACGTGCCAAAGGGAACGCGTTTGAAAAAATCACACCCACCACCCATTAAAAAAAACACAACAAAACACCAAAAAGCACCACCAACAACTACAAAACCCCACCTCCTACATTTTTCTTTATGAAAGCTAGAAATACTGCCAAATTAAGAGGCAGGCAGGCGACAGCTGCTGTCTCCTTTCATGCCCAGATCAAGCCTGCAGCCCCACTCGTGTCAGCCCTCCTGGCTGGGGGCAGGTGGGACCCCTGGGCACATCCAACCCAGCAGAGAGCCAGCTCCAGCTCCCCAAAAATGATTGGCCCAGTGGTGTGGCTGGCAGGGCTTCTCTCCCCAGCTGTGTCCAGACTTGTCCGAGCCCAGGGCTGTGTCCAGACCTGTGGAATCTCTCATGCCCGGGGGATGCTCGGAGCTTCCTCCATGACCTGCAGGCATAGGACCAGCCCAACCCATCCCTCTCCATCCAGACTGCCACAGGTGTCACACATGTCCCCAGTGTGCAGCAGGTCCTTTACAGCATGCGCTGGCAGGGCTGGAGATACCCCAGGGGCAGCACACTTCTCCCTCCATGCAGAAGCACTCTGGGGCGTGCATCTTGCACCAAAAAAACCTTATGGTTTATCCTAAATATAACCATGGCAGACTCTGCCAGGCTTCAGCTCCACTTGCATGAAAAACACTTGCAAGGCTTGAACCAGCTCTGGTTTGTCTACTTTCTGCCCCAGGGCCTGAGCAAAAAGGGAGGGTGGAATCCAATAGCATGTTGTGCATAAAAAGATTATGCCAAAGATAACCTTATTGCTAATAATAACCCTGGAATCTATCCTGTGAATAGGCCCTATTGAATGCTTGAACACAGGCATTCCTCGGTTAGGTTTTTCTGCCTACAAGTATTCCACTTGAATCTTTAAATACTAATCACAGAATTCAGACGAAGGGGTTTTTATCTTCAAAGTGCTACAGAAAAAAAAAATTAAAATTAATTCATTAATCAAGTATAATTAAAGGGTACAAAATATGCCTTTTTCAAGAGCAGGGAGCCAACCAACGCAGCGTGAAGCCATCGTGGGGACTCCAAGCATCTTTCCCACCGCGAACGTGATTTTCCCGGAGCGGCGCCCGGGCAGTAGCTGCGCTTGTTCCCAGCAGCTCTGCTCAAGCTGTCTTCCTGACATGTGTTAGGCTGTATGTCTGCCACGCAGGAAATAGGGTTTGAAGCTCACAGCCAGGAGCAAAAGCTGAGATTGAGGCTTTAATGAAGCTGGGATTGAGTGGCTAGGGTGGTTCAGTGAAGCAGTAAATGCAAACACATTATCACCTGAGAACTTGCTCCAATTTCACACCAATTAACTAGGAATGAGAGAGGAGGGCTGGGGCTGGCTGCAGAGATGGCTGATAATCCTGTGAATGGGCAGAAATGGCTCGAACGCAGACGCGCTTGTGCCAAAACGAGTTTGTTAGATAACGCCAGTCCCGGTAATTTTGTCTTGGGGAGGGAGCATGTCATTACTGGAGCTGCTTTTATTAGCAAATATTAAAAACATTTGCCGAAATACAGTTGCCCGTGAGGGAAGCAGGGGTGGAAAAAGTAATAAAGCAATAGCTGATTATTTTATTCCTCTGCCAATGTGTCATATTACATGGGAAGGGAAGGGATAAATGGGAGAGGGAGAAGAGGGATGGGATGTGAAGGATTGTTGGGGCAAAGTCGGCAGCTTGTGGAGGGGAATATCCCATCCTCGAGGAGCCCCTCAGGATGCTTAGTTCTGGATTTCAGGTGGGTTTGACTTCTAATCCACTGCCAGCAGATGTAGGTCTGAACAGGTCCCCAAAACTCTCCTTGGCAGCAGTGATGGGGCCCATCCCCGTCCCCTCCACCCAGGAGCCAGCTCACCTTCACTGCATTTTAATATTTGAGTTGTTCCAAATTTTTGCCTTGCCATGATTATTTCCATTTTAGGAATTTGGGTGGAAGAAGGGCAGCACTTTAGGGGAAGTGCTATTAAATGGATTTCTATGGATTGAAGGCTAAAACAAATCCCTCTCTCCAGGCCCCACATCACCCCTCCAGTAACTGCAGGTTTCAGTGTCTGGGAGCAACCAGCCAGATCCTCCGGATCCACACCAGCCATGAGACATCCTGCAACCAGGGGGCTGGACTGGGGCAAACTCTTGGATGTAGATGAAATCTGCTTTTCATTTCTAAAAGCATCAGTGATAAAAAGGTTACTGCAAATGCAAAGGCAAGAACCCCTTGCTGGGTTTCGTGGTGACACAACGGGCTGAGAATATCTCAGGAGAAATCCTGTGCTGTGTGGTGAACCCTGGGGAAGGTCTGTGCCCCAAGAAGGGTCCTCAGGGCTACCCCAGCTCTTCTGTGGAAAGACAGCATCCAGGAAGTTGTGTTATTCCTGAGAGCTGCCTGCCCTGCTCACCAGCAGGGAGCTCCAACAAAACAATTGCAAGAAAGGTGCAAACAGAGGAAAAACAGTGACTGCAATCCTCTCACTCAATATTGAATTACTCCAGGTTATGGAAGGGACAGAGATATCTCTCTTTAAAATCAGGAAAGTGTTTTCTCCAGTGATGAGGCTGGATAGCCAGCAAGGGTCGAGGGCAAACCATAATATACTAAAGAACCCAAGTATGGCCCACCTCACTAAGAGCCAAGGAGTGTGCTGGGGTTGGCTCCTGCTGCTCATCTCTAAGCAAGGTGGGCCCTGGATTCTCCCCGCCCCACTGTGAGCCTGATTTTCAGCACCCTGCTCACTTCAGGTCTCCACTGCCTTCTGAACAGATGTGGGAAGGAGGGAAAAGCTGCAGCTTAAATGAGCAAGGGTCAGTAATTGCTGAGCCAGGTTACAGCTGGGGGATTCTTTCCCCAGGGCAGGTGGAGTAGGGGCCAGGGGGACACCTTGTTCCTGTTGTTCCAGCCATGGGAAGTGGGGATCTGTGCCCTTCCCTGCTTGTGGCATGCAAACCACTCTCCCAAGCAGGAAAAACACTTCCAAGTGGCAGATATCCCATTCCTAGACAACGGTGCTCCCAAGCCCCGGTGCAAATCCACAGGGCTCTTCCTGTCCGCGCTCTCCAGCCTGTAATTATCTTAAAGGCAACAATTAAAACTATTGAAACACATGTGATGGGTTTAGGGAGCATAGCTTGGCTAATCCCCACAAGCATCCCGGAGGAGGGGAAGCCAGGAGTTCCCAGGGTGCTGCTGCTTTGCTGGGCAGGTAGGGACCAAGTGGAGCTGCAGGGCATCAAGCTCAGGGCGAGGAGGTGGCAGCAGCCTGGTCCCCAGGCAGTGTGGGACCCCGGGTGGCACCCAGGTGGCAGTGACCAGGCTGGGGGAGGTGCAGGAGGGTCCCCCTGCTCCTCACTTCACCTCACCTCGACCCTTCCCAGGGTCACACAGAAAGCTGGTGACAGAAGGACCCCATCCTCAAAACCTGTTGTTTGAGCTCTGATTGCAAACTCCAGTATCTAAATATTTAATCTTCCTTTTCCCATGCCAGTCCAGGACTTAGCACAGTGAGTCCTGCTCCATTCCCTATGTCAGATACCAAAATAAAGCCATGTTCAGACACGGCCCCTTCTCCCCTTCCTGTTTCTTTTACTGCAGCATCAACACTATTGTTTCATTTCATGAGCAAGAAGTTCTGCAAATACCTGTGATGGTCTGTTTGAGGAGTCCCTGGGCAAGAGCAATGAGATGAATAGTGAGGAATTGCATGAAATAACCACTGACCTGTGCTCATCACTTTTTTATTTATTTATTGTTCAGGAATCATTAGTTTTGTTATTTTTCTGAAAGCATCACCTTTCTGGAGCCACAGTATATGCGATTTTCTGTTCTGCTTTCTTTAAGAATTGATTTCTAACCTGCCCTAAAAGTGCTGAACCAGCTTTGGGAGCCTGAAAATGCAGGGAACTACAGAGCAAAAAAGAGAACACAAACTCTTTGTTCTCAGTATCTCGTGATCTTAAAGTGCTCGGGGTGATCTCAGGGGTGTCAGGGCAAGGACAGAGCCACACAGGGCAGCTGCTGGCTGCTTTCTTTTCCATCCCTCTTGTTCTGCTTTTCATTTCCCCCATAGCACCTTCTTTTTTTGTGATATGGTGTTTTAAATATTCCTAGAATTTGCAAAATTTCTACATTTTCTTCTTTTTCCCAAAACTGAAAAATATTTTTAAAAATTTGAACTAAAAGTAATTCTGCCATTTAAATACCTTTTTAAGGCTCTTTTTTCCCAGTTTCTGCTCAAAAGAAGCTCAAGTGTGCTGAAAAGAAAAAAATCTTTTGATTCAATTCAAACAAATTCAAACTCCTTTTTAATTAAGTATTTGATTTCTAAATGCTTACTTTCTCTTTTCCCCCCCTGCTTTTTCCATCCCATTTGTCCCCCTTTCTCATTTCTAAAATGCAAACAATTGAGAAAAAATTTCCTTCTGAGCCACTTCTGTTGCTGCTGCCACCAACAGCCCCAAAGATGCTCCCAGCCCCGTGCTCCCCTCACCAGGGAAGGAGCCTGCAGAGTGTCCCAGACCCCTTCTTGTGTTCCCAGCTCCCTGTGGATACCCATCCAGCTGCATCAAAAGCACAACACAGACACAGACATGGGGCTGAGGGACAGAAAAACCCATAGCAAATCCAGCCTTGGTTGATAGGACCCCAAAAAGGCTGTGGCTGTTTTACGAACTGTGTGAGGAGTTATCAAGGCACAGGAGCATCACCCTGGGTGACCAAAGTGCTGCACTGCCCCAAATCAGGGATCCCCTCATAGACAATGTGTCTATCTTATTCTGTGTGTATTTATTACACAAATTCTACATATCTCAGGTTATAAATTACTCAAATGCATAATTAAATATTTCCATTCACAAAAAAATATGTATATGCAGTTGTTGAACGCAGAAACTTATCTCTCATGGGCCATCTCTGACCAAGGCATCCTCTGAGTGAGCTGCATCTTCCCCCAGCACTCTCATAAGCTCTGCAGCAGACAGACATTGTCTTTCCATGTATTTATTGATTAACAACAGCATTTTAGATAAGTGAAGCCCAGTTGCCTTTAAAGGCAGAAAAAAATTGGGTTTAAGTGTCATTCAGTGCTGTGGGCAAATGGGAAATTTTATTTGGTGGTTGCTTTGCATAATGTGAGCATCTGACATTTTATTTGCATTTCTAGTCTATTTTAAGTTGGGAAAGGCAGAGGGCAGCAGGCTGGTAGGAGCTACAATTTCCCTGAGCAGCACACCCTGAAATGGGAGACTAATACTGGCCAGAGGAGCAGCACTGGGATGGGGATTTACAGTAGTGCCTGGTTTTTCACAGCAAGAGTGAAAAAAACTGGGGAAAGCAAGAAACAAGTGAGAGGGAATCCTATCTCCAGCTACTCAGATCAAAATGTTCATAAGGCAAAAAGTTTCTTCTGGGCATGATGAATGCAACAGAGGGATGTTCAGCAGCCTGTGTAGCCCAGAGATCAAACAAAGTGATCTCCTCTGCCTTTAAAATGTATGAAGCTGAAAGATCTTAAGGGCAAATAAGCTTACTTTGATTGCAGGGCTGGGATCTTGGAAGTCACATTCCTTCAATTTCCTTGAACTGGTTGCCTTCCCTGTGAAGGACATGCACAGGGTGGTGAGTTTTCAATTGAAACTGGTTTTGCCTCCTTTTCCACTTCTCTCCTGTTACAAGGAAAGAAGTGCCGAGCTCCAGAGGCCTACCTGCCTCTTCCTATGCAGACAGAAAGGGCTGGGTGTCTGTTTTTAATTACAGCCTGAAAGAACTGCATTTAAAAGACAACAGAAAGCTATTTAATTAATACTTATCGTTAGCACACATAGGAATGCCTAGCAGCAAATTGCAACAACAAAGCAATTCCTTTTTACGTTTTTTTTCCTTCCACTGTGGATAAATTAAAAAAAATAAGAGTAAACAAATTATTTGCACCACGTTTGAGATGACATTTTACAGAGTGAGAGTAGTGGGATAGTAGGTATCACTCTAGGAGAGCAGAGATGTCTAAGAGCAGCCTTCTCCATCTCCAGTTTTTCAATCTCCAGCTCTCTTGGCCAAGAAGCTTATCTTCATCCATCCATCTATCTGTCTTTCTATCTCAGCATTTTCACCGGGCTCATCCCCATGTCTGAGCGCCTACTTGTCTTCATACCTGTCCATAAATTACATGGGGCCTCTAGGGCATTATAAATAATAATTCAGCTCCCAAACCTTCAGAACACTCTTTTAAAGCATTGGCTTATAATTCACCACGTTGTGGGCTCCTCCCAGCTCATAAATGGAGTAGAAGGACGTGACAGCCCAGTCAGTGGAGTAAGTGCCCAAAGATCAATTCTTTGGGTGGCCATGAGCTAGAAGATGGGATGGACATTGTGACAAAGCACAGAGGAAAGCTGGATTGCTCTGCTCATGGGAAAGAGCATCCTTACCCACAGCTCCTTTGGGATTTTATATTCCTCACAATTCTATCTCAGCCGGACAGCAGTCAGCCAGTCATCCCATGTCCCCCTTTGAAGAATAGATCTCTTACTGGCACATTAATGATTGGAGTGTTGAAGCACAGCATGGCTCTGCTGGTGGATGAAGTCCCTATGAGGCACAGAGGCAGATATAGTCCAACAGATCCCAAGCCACACCAGGCACCCCAATCCCTTCTTGGACACACCAACTACAAGTGAGTTTGGCTCAGGACTGCAAGTTGTGAGTTATTGAATAGAAGCTCCAGCTGAGCCATGGATCCTATTCCTCTATCTCAACACATTGCATCTCCATCCCAAGACATTACTTTCTCCTTGAGGTAGGAGTTGGGAACATGTCCCAGCCACGTCCCTCAGTGGGGGAATACAGTGTCCCCATGGAGTATGGTCACCAGTTTGTGGCATCACTGTCTTCTGGATCACGTGTTGGACATGTTTGGAGTCAGGGACCTGAAACTGGAATTTTTGCTGGAGAAAAACAAGAGCAATTGATATACAAGATTAATTATTTGACAAGCCTGTCCTGGGTTTGTGATCTGGAAGGTGCAGGGCTAAAATATCATTAACCCCGGGAACATGTGAAGCTGCAGAGCCTGCAGCCACCCATCAGTGTTGGGTGAGGAGGTGTCACTTTTTGTGTGACTTTCTTTCCTCCGTTTTCCATCATTCCATCAAACCAGGCTGACCTTCCCTCTCAGCCAGAGGCCCAAGGATGAGCAAGCAGAGCCTCAAGCACCAGTTCTGGGGCAGAGTGGGAGCTCCTGGTGTGAGAGTGGCCACGGATGCCATGGTCCCTGAGCAGGTGGTGGGACACAGCACACCCATGGGGACAGGTTCATTCCCACATCCCAGGCACCAGCCTGGCACAGGTGGCTGTGCATTGCCCTCTGTGGGAGCCTGTCTCCTCTTTCTGCCTTGGCTCCAGGCATGGAATAAGCTTTTCCTGCTGTTCTTCTGCTCCAGAGATCACAGAGAGAGTTTCATAGTGTTCTGCCCCAAAAAAATGTCTGATTTGGGCTGGGGGAGACCTAGCATCCTCACCCCATAAGGGTATCCTCAGGGATGGTTGAGAATTAAACTCCTTTTCACCCTGCAGTGAGGCTGGACCCTTTACTCATCCTACTGCTTGAGGGCACAGGGATGGGAGCATGGAATGTGTTCACCATGCTTTCTGCTTGCCAAACACACCAGGATTTTGGCGGGCTGCAAGTCCAGCCCCACTCACCCCATCCTTCACAGTGCTCCCCAGTGAGGGGTTGGAGTCTTGCCAGCCAGGTTTGCAGCCTCTCACTTGGGTGCAGAACTGGGTGCAATTTTGGGCCTCTCCCCTCTCACAGGGTGTCTTAAGCTATGATTAAGGGCTAAATTGCAACTGGGCAGCCGTCCTTGGCTGAGAACCACAAGATTTGGGGAGGCAGCTGTTAAGGGTAGTGGGGTTCAATGAGCAAAACATCTGCATCAGTGAAAGGGGAAGCTGATCATGGGGGTCAAATGGGACCACGAAGTTTCTTATTGCCACCCCCAGAGATGTTCTGCACGACCCCCAGTGCAAAGCCATCCTCCGGGGAAGGGTTATTTGTGAGGATGAAGCTGTTGCTTAAGTAAGAGATATTTTGCTGGTTTGGCTCTTAAAGAAGGGTGAATGATGGCCTCACAAAACATCATTCCTGGACCCTACCTCCCAGCTGCTCAATCTGTGCAAGTAGAGCTGTTTGCATCAAAAACATCCAAGAGCTGTGGTTTTTACATCATTCTCAGCTAAGCTGTTTCCCTCATCCCCGTTAATTGGGACGGGGCAGCCTCAGCCCCCACCCTGGAGGAGGCACAGGTCCCTCCTCTCCTGCAGGGTTTCGGTGGGATGGAAGGAGGTGGCTTGGGGCCAGCTGTGCTGGAGGGAGTCAAGGAAGATGCTGAGTGCCAACAAGGCAGCTTGCAGCCCAGGCCAAGCTTCCCACTCTACCCACACCTTCTGCAACATCCCAAGCTGAATCACTTCACAGAATTTACTTTTACCCTGCTAAATGCCACTAAACCTTCCAATTAATCTTCCCATTACAGGACTTCCTTTGATGTCAAAGGGGGAATTTTTTTGATGGCAAAGGGGGATTTTTCCCCCCTGGTATAATTATTCCCATTTTTCTTCCCCCTTTTTTAGGTACAAGAGATTCCTGCCAGATGCATGACTTGTGGAGGCAGCTCCCACACAAGGTATTTATATATTTATATGTATATGATGAGAATGTGGTATTGAAAGACCTGAAGTTTCAGGCAGAAGATAAAGGGAATTTCCCATTTCCTACTTGTTACAGTGGAAGTTGCCTGGGAAGAGTCTGAAGCAGGACTAGGACCAAAAGCTGTGAGATACAGCACTGAAAAGTAGCTCTTTAAGATAAGCTTGTCCAGGGAGAACATCTGCTATTTAACACCATCACAGAGCAAGTTTCAATGCCTGGGAACGATCCCTGGCACTGCTTAAATTACAGGGATGGGTAAAGTGGATCCTCTCCACTCTTGCATGTGTTTTCTGTTGAGCATCTTGAGTGCTATTTGGGATTGCTGGGCTGAACATCCCAGCACAGAGCCAGAATCACTGGATAATGCTCAAGGAATAGGGAGCTATGGGTAGTGCTAAGGCAGCTTTCTGGAACAGCCAGTAATGATGAAACAACCAGGTTTACTCAGTTTCAATCAGTTTTTATGATTTATTAGGAAAAAGGGGATACAATTAAAGTGCTCTTTACTGAAAATGTTATGATATAACCCAAGTAATTCAACATGGAAGTGCATTCTTGCTGATAAATGATTGTATGGACACTCCCAGCATAAGACAGAGCTTTTCTGGGAGTGGAGAATGAGCCCTGGGAGGCATTGTCCAGCTGTGGCCAGTTGTCAGGTCTGTGTGTCTACCTGCTCAATGATCCCCCCCTGCCCTGGGGTGCAGCCTGACCCACCTGTGCCTCCCACTGCTGTGTCACAGCTTCAATCTGGCCCCGGAGCACCTGTGCCCAGTCCTGTCCCCGCTCCAGAGGACTGGACCTGGTCTCCATTGCTTTCAGGGCAGTGATTTCAGGGGGGATCTGGGGAACCAGGCCAGCTCGGAGAAGGGCATCCTGAAATTTGGCTGCAGAGGCTGGAGCCAAGCAACACTGGGGGATGCTGGAAGGACAAGCAAAGAACTTATGGTGTAAGCAAGCTGGGAGCTGGAGATGCTGCAGGAGCAAGGGGGTAGTGGTGCTCCAGCCCCAAATGCTCCTGACCATGGTTCTCCCTACCTGTGTGGCTGTGAGTAGTGGTAGTGAGCAGCCACGGCAGAGTGGGGGCACAGCAGGTACTGGTTCTCCTCCCAGCAGTGCCACATGGCTCCCACAATGTCCTGGTCAGAGGCTGAGCACGATCCCAGGGTCTCAGAGAGCTGTGGGGAAACAGGGAGCTTTGCACAGGGCACCACCACCCAACGTGTTCCCAGCTGGGCTTGTGTCACAGGCACTCAGCAAAGCAAGTGGAAATAGGGAGGCTGGAGGATGGGTTCTCCCAGAGACTGAAGGAAAAAGAGCTGCTGCTGCACTAGGGGATGAGGCACTGCTGAAAAAAAACACAGGGATGGAGTGTAGGCAAGGGGTTTCCACCCACAGCTGCTGTGAGTGTGAGTGGGCAGGAGCCAGGACTAAGCTCCTCACCTCTGCACTGCTAATTCCATGCTCAAAGGAAGTTTCTGAGGACTTGTAAAATCCACCTCAGTGTAACAGCTCTTTTTGTTTTTAATAATAAAATTGTTTAGTATTTATCTTTCTACAGCACAAGCAGGAGTGGGCACTGGGCAAAGGCTCCTCTGTGAGGGAGAGCACACGGGAAATCGGAGAGGAAAAGGCAGGATTTTACACTCGAATCTTTGATTTTCTTTTGTATCTCGTTCTGCTTTGTGTTTGTGCTCCCTTTTGCTGTAACAGCAAGACTGAATTGTACCAAACTCAGTAGACCCATTCCCAAACACCCAATTTGTGCCAGCATCCACTGTACTATGCCTCAGTGCACGGCCAAGGATGGGCCAATTTCATAATGCTACCTAAATAAATGCAATTTTTAAGTTAGTTTCATGAAGAAGAAAGAACATTCTTAAAAAAAAAAATAAAAGGGGTTTTTAGTATCTCCATGCACACACATTGACATAAAACTTCTGTTATGGCCTCACACTTATATTTTTGGCTGCATATTCTCTCTATGATTTTTTTATTCTGAAAATGATTTGGAAATCTGTGGTAGCAATAATCTCCTTATACACACACAGGCACAGTGTTGTGTGGGTGAGGAACTGACCTTTCTGTGCAAATCCTCTGGCAGCTTCAGCCTTTTTGAGATGTTGAATTGCTCCATCAGAGTTTTTATCAGGCGGCTGTCAGAGCCCGAGAGCAGCCAGAGGATCCTCTCCACATTGTAAGGCTCCTGGGACAACAAGGCAATAGGTGAGGAAATTAAAACGGGGGGAAGCATCCCTGAGGATTCTCTGATGTCTCGTTAGGGCTGAGGTCCTACCACTGGGTTTTTCTTGGTGGAAGCCAGGGTGGGCTTTTTGTCTTCCCTTTGCTCACCTACATCCCAAGACAATCTTTGGGAACACAATGTCTTTTGAACTCTGACCTGTCAGAGCAGTCTGACAGTGACCATCAGATTAAAACAGAAAATGAAGGGATGACTGATGAATCAACAGCGTGACCACATCTGTACCATCGCTGTGAGGAGCCCAGGCTAATAACACACTGTGTATTGGAGAACCAGAAATATCCAGCTGTTTACTCAGTGTTGCAGATGCTGCTGTGAGTCATCCAGCTCCTGCGTGACTTAATGAGACACCCAGCTCGCTGCAGGGCTGGCAGATAATCTCCATGAATTTACAGGGCACATATAGGACCTGAGTGGCCTATATGGGTGTGTAGCAATCAGCATTGCAACACTGTAGTAGAACTCTGTGCAAGACCATACAGGAGGGTCCCAAACCAATTTTTCTGCCCTGCCTCATTCCTGCACATTTACAAGCACCAAGAAATATTCTTCCAGGTGGTTTGGCCGAGATACCTTATAAGGACAGACAGGACAAGGGGCACCAACTTACAGAGTCCTCATCTCCTGAGTTCAAGTGCTGGGTTTGGATAAACTCATCATAACTTTTAGCAGCTGACAGCACCTGTGACCTTTTGTCACTCCATCCGGTCCTACCATGTCAAGTCATCAAGACTTACTCAGCCTTTTGTGTCCTTATCTAGGTGTCTTATGGCCCCAGTTCTGTTCTTTATCTTCCCACCATCATCTCCCAGAGCCTCCCAGACTCTAATCCAGCCTAGTCTGGGTGTAGCCTGCCCTCTGCTCTAGGGTGTCCTCTGTTTTAGGCAGTCCTAAAAAGATACAGGTCAGCATGCCTGGACTTCCATGACCTGCTCCTGGAGCTGCCTCCAACACTGTGCTCCTGACACCCTTTCTCCTGTCCTTCTTTCTGCTGTTCCCACATCCTTCCCACATTTCCCCTTCACCGTCCATTCCCACTAGCCTCCTGGTTTCCATTACAGAACACTGTGTTGACACCAGGAAGTTGAACTGGGCCAGGGCACTGGTGCAAGTACCAGCCTTACCATCCAAGTAAGGCTTTTGCTTCTGTCTCACACCACCAGAGCTCTCCAGGAGAATATTAGGGCCCAGTCTGGAGGCCAGGTCATGCTGGGGACAAAGTTTTGGAGTGTGGATATGAACTGTGTGGCTCTTCCTGACCTCAGGGACAGAGAACAGCCCCTGCTTGGCTGCAAAGACACAGTGTCTGCTGGGATTGTCCTGGGATTGCTCCTTAAAAGGCTCATCCACACAAGAATTTCTGCTTCACCTTCAACTCTTCAGGCAACATCTACCAGGAAAGTTTTCTCTGTTTTACCTCAGTTTGCAGAAGCAGTAACCTAAAGAGGCTGTATATTCTCCACATTTGAAGGTCTCCAACACCCAAATGGACAAAGTCCTGAGCAATCCCACATGACCTCAAGGCTCAACCTGCTTTAAACAATTCCTAACCAGAGACTTCCTGAATTCCCCTCTAGAACAAATGTTCTCTTTAGCTACAGAATTATTTGCGTGGATGCTTCAGATGTGAGTTGAACAATGATGTCCCATGCAGCTGTGGAGAGGGATGTGCAGAAGAATTCACCCATCTAGTTCCTCAGGAATCTCAGGGAATCTCCTCACCTGACTCTCTGCCCCCAAGATCCCAAAGTCTGGCACTTGCCAACTAGTGCTACTGGAGGGAGAAGGGCTGAGAGAGGAGCCCTGTTACCCTTGGAGCTCTGAGAAGCTCCACAGGTTCCTGGCTCAGAAGGAAAGCCAAGCTGCAGAGCACAACCTGGTGATAGAGGCATAGGGACTTAGTGACTGCAAAGCATGGCAGTCCCTCCAGACTCCCAGATCCTCCCAGTGTGTTCGAACAGCTTTTGGAAAATCCAGGTAGCTTAAGGCCACAGAGATACAGCACCAAGGGTTTCCCACTTTGATCACTTGTTTGGAAGCAGATCCAGTCCCTGGGGATCCCAGGGTGGGAATGAAAGGGGAGGTAAGTGCTTCCAGGTGTTTGGTTTCTGCACCTCCGTGCCTTTTCTTTCTGAGGCCTTGCCTGCCTGCTGGGACTTGTTTTGCTCTGAGCAAGCTGCAGGCGGCCATGAACGAGGCATTTATTCTGGACTTCTGTACCTCTTTGTGGAGCTTTTCAGAAGCATCAACAAAATCCTTGAGACGTGATGGCATTTTTAGTTCTCTAGTTGTCACATGTTGCGGAAATGTCCCTGTCTTGCTAAGCTTGCACAGAGCAAATCCCTGGAAATCCAGCACTCAACAATGAAGGTCAGAAAGTCAAACCCTGAAAAGTGAGGAAGGTGTTTGATCTACCTCAGCTCAGCAGTCTGTAGCAGAAATGGTCAATATGAGTCACACCTCCTAATGCATCATCGAGTGGCAGAATTTTACAGATAGAACAAAGTACAAGATTAAAAAAAAAAAAAGAAAAAAAGAAAAAAAGAAGAGCAATATTTTCTATTTTTGCATTTTGACCAGTTCACTACATACCTGGATATCCATGGCTGATGCTAATGTAGCCTTCACACTCTCTGCAAGTGAGAAATCTCCATTTTGAACAGTCCTATGAATGATGTCATTGCTGTTCACCACTGTAACAAGCCGAATTGGGAGACCCATTTTTTGGGCAATACAGCCAGCTGGAGAAAAAAAGTGAAAAAAATGCATGAGTTCTTGATGAAGAAACATTTGAAGGAGATTTAGCAAAGAAGTCATGGTATAAATTGATTGAGCATCTAGTTCAGAAGCAGATACAAATGATATTCTCTAATGGACTCTGAGATATCTGACTTCAGTGGTTTGGTAGAGCACAGATTATAAAATCCAGGGATGCAATGCTCCACCTGCCATTGGAAACAGACCCTTGCTCATCTCCACTTTTGCTGGTGGATAGGCAGGGGACCCAGAGTTCAGGCAAGCAGGAAAGATGAAGACTGGGGTCTTTTGCCTCTCTGATGGGAAGCCTGAAAGAGCAGCGAATATGCAAAATCCTTTATTGCTTTCATGAGACAGTTCTACACCTATTTTGGGACTGAGGCAATCAAAGACTCTCATTTAGAAGGCCAGATTATGCAATTAAGAGTGGTTCTCCTGACCGTGCATTATCATGCAAACCAGAGAGGACCAGGCAGGACTCCACACCTCTGTTAATGTCTCACTTAAGAAATCAGAGCCACAGCATTTTCCCTCTTTTCTGCATCAAACGCATTCTGTCCTCTCCTAATGTGCCCATCCTCAAGATAGTTACAGTCATCATCAAAGGGTGGTTTGGGTTTTTCTGCACCTTGCAAATCATCAGTGACACCTAAATTGAGTAATAACCATACATGAGTAATAAAATATAAGTGGTTCTGAAGAAATCCTACCAGAGAGTGGGTGTTTTAATAAATAGCAATACCCAGTATCTGTAAAGTGCTTTTGGTCCATAGATCACAGCATTCTCTCTCTCTTATCTAACCCATCTTTTTTTCCCTTTACCCGTGATATTTCCTCCTCCTCCTGTTGGCACAACAATTTCCACCATTGGCAGCGGGCTGGTATCCAGGGATGGGGCACACTGAAAGTAAGCATAGAAGTAGTGAGCAATCTGCACCATAATCCTGGACCAATTGACGGAATTCAAGCTCATCAGGTTGTATTTTCCAGCAAAATCGACATCAGCAAACAGTTCCTTGATGGGCTCATCGATTTCATCGCTGTTCCCATGAGCTGTCAAAAGGAGAAAGGAAAGATTAGATCTGCCAGCAGCAGTGCATCAGGCACGAGGTATTTCTGCTCAGAAATAGGGCTGGCCTCAAGCCCTAGGGTTTGCTGTGACCAGGAGTGTCCCGAGTTGCCCGTCTGCCCTGTGAGCTGTGTGAACCACGGCCTGAGTGGCACCCTGTGGATGTCAGGAGGTTCCTGCAGACACAGCACTCTGCACTCTTGCTTCTACCAAATATAAACTTGCCAGGAAGGCAAATGCTGCATCCCCTTGTGAGATGCCAAGGTGAGACCTGGCTGAGCAGAGGAGTGCATGGGAACTCAAGTATCCAGTGCTGATGCAAATCTGTGAGGACAGCATGGTGGTAGGGGGTGGTTCACCCATGAAGGCGAGAGGGCAGAGGGAAGGGGTGACACCAAATCCCTTTAGTGACAAAAAATGGTGATGAATTTAGTTCAGCCAAACACAACCACCTGCATGGAGGCACCTCTGGTCTACAGCCAGGAGAAAAGGAAACCTTAAATTGCTTGGTTGTCAAACTGGGGATGTTGTCTCCTGTTAGCCAGATGTCTGGGCATGGTGATAGCAATGACCCAGCTGGCTGCAGCTGCTAAAGCTGCAAATCCCACTGAGCAGCCCTCTCAGACTTTTAGGGTCAAAGTTTTGACACAGCAGGGCCATAGAATGGACAGTCCAAACAGCAGTGCCAACCAGCAAAGACGTGGACGTTGTCTTCAATGACAGTGGTCATCTGAAGCTCCTGTATCTGGGTGCAGAGCCCCTTGGGCAGCAGAACAAAGATGTCCACGTTCTTCTGCCCTCTCACACTCTCGATGGCCGAGCTCCCTGTGTCCCCTGAAGTCCCTGTTTCAAAGTGAGGAAGCACCAAGAAAAGAAAAAAATCGCTGCGTTAATCAAACCTGCATCACCGCACTTAAAGAAAAAGATGCAGAGATGCTCCATGAGATGATTTTGGCCAGAGCAGCCACCTTAGCATTGCCTGGAGGTTATGAGGCAATATCATCCTGGAGCATCTTTTGGGAGGGCTGTAGGATGATGGCTCTCAAGGTAGAGGCCTGCCCAAGAGCCTTACCTCCGAGGAGTCATACTCACCCACCAGAATATTGACATGCTTCTGCTTTTTCTCCAAGAAATACTGTAAAAACTGTCCTGTGCAGGACAAGGACAGGTCCTTAAATGCATATGTAACACCATGCCAGAGCTCCAAAATGTTCAGCCCATCTTTCAGCCTGGATAGATGCACAACATTCTTGTGTCTGAATCTGCTGAAGGCCCTGTCGATCAGCTCTAGAGAGAAAATGGTTAAATGGCCTGTTAAACTAGAGGAGTGTTTTTCTGACCCATGGTTTCCTGCATCTGTGCTCTTTATGCTGCTGGGTACCTTTCTGCACAGCCAAAGGCTCTCAGTTGCTGGTGCAGTGACAGATATCCAACAAGTTATTTGTGGTTATTAGGAATGAACCAGCCCAGCTTCATGGTTTTTGATAACTCTGTGCTAAGTAATCCCAGGGGACACACTACACAATCAGAAAACTGTATTAAAACGTAAAATACAAGAAACCTCAGTTTTATATCAACGTGCTCTTGAGACAGAGGTTGCAGCTGCCCTCTGGTGGAAAAGATAGCTCATAAGTGTTAAAAACATTTAAAAAAAGATGTCAGGCAAGCGTGAAGCAGCAGAAAGCCCTGGAGGGAGCCCCAGCAGTGAGTAGGACCACAACATCAGCTTGTTGCTGTCACCCCTATTTATACATAAGGGGACACCTTTTCCACTAGTGCCAGCAAGGTGACACAGGAGAACAGGTTGCAGGAAGGAGCAGGCAATGGTGCAGCAGGCTCCCCCCTTCTTGGGGGCTGGGAAGAGGATGGGGGAAAGGCAGGCAGGTGCATCTGGACCCCCCAAATCCTTGTGCACATCCCTGTGAGCAGCTCCCCACTCAGCTCACCATCGAGTGCATTCCGTGGGACCAGTGTGGCCGGGATGAAGAGGGAGCACAGCTCCTTCACCAGCTCAGGGTAGGAGAGGCTGCTCCACCTTTGCAGGGTGTCCCTGCCCAGCGAGGGGATGCGCTGGGGCATGAAGAGGCCCCCATCAGGTGCATAGCCAGAGAAAAGGGCTCCCTCGAAGTCCACGGCCCTCGTGCCTCCCCGTGTGCTGACGTACTCCATAGCTTCTGGGGAGGCACCACAATCACTGCCAGCACCCCAAAGCACCCCCACACCAGGAGCAGGCCCTCATCCCAAAACAGCTCCCTCTAAAACCTCCCCTGCGGGCAGACAGAGCTCCCCAGGGAACAAACCACCTCCTCCCACAGGAAACTAGAGCAGCCAGGGTCAGTGCAGGGCACTCGGAAGGGCTGCCTGGGATTTGAGCCGAGGCTGGAGCCCCCTTGTCCCGCTTTCCCTCCGCCCTGCCCAGGGAGACACTTCCTGCCTGAGGAAAAGCCCTGACGGCGCAGAAGTCGCTTCAGAAACACGTCATGTCCCTTTGTGGGCTGTCTGCAAAAGCTGGAGCTTTAAATTAAAAAAAAAAAAAAAAAAAAAAAAAAAAAACAAAATAAATCGCTCTGTTTTTAGAGCAGGCTGCTTTTGTTCAAAGGGGTTAAACTGAAGACAGGATTTGACGCAGCGTAGGAAGGGCTGAGCTAAATCTTCCGGATTGGCACAAATCCTACCAAGTGCTGCGTGGAGAGGCTCCTCATTCCCCTGAGCCTGAGCCCCTCGGCCATGCCCACCTCAGCCCTTGAGCCAGCACTGCAGCCCCTCATCCCCCTGAGCCTGTGAGCCCCTCGGCCATGCCCACCTCAGAGACTGGGCCAGCACTGCAGCCCCTCATCCCCCTGAGCCCCTCAGCCATGCCCACCTCAGGGCTTGTGTCAGCACTGCAGCCCCTCATCCCCCTGAGCCTGTGAGCCCCCCAGCCATGCCCACCTCAGCCCTTGAGCCAGCACTGCAGCTCCTCAGCACAGCATTCCTTGCAATGCTGCGGGGAAGTGGCCAAACAAGTGACTGTAAATAAATTAAACTGAGGCCACTGCTTCCAGCCCAGCCACCCTTTGCACTTGTGCTCACAGAAAACTCGTCCCCAGTTTTCGGCCAGCCGCCGATGTTCCCAGTGCCACGGCAGCAGCTGCAGCAGGCCTGGGAGTGGGAATATGTGAGAGAGATGGAGCTCAGCTGCTTCTGCTGATGTCAGGAGTCAGGACAAAGAGCAGCAGGTCTGAGCTGCAGCTAGGGGGAAATCTGGTTAAATATTAGGAGAGCGTTTTTAACTCTCAGTGATCAGGCACAGGGCATGGAGATCTTGTGGTCTCTTGTTTAATCCTGGATACATTCCAGTTTCAACTGGGGAAACATGGAGACACCTGATTAAACCATGAGTTTGGATTAAAATTTGAGATTGAAGCTGCTTAAAGAAAGTTTTGGGTCAGGAAACCCCAGAAGTCTCTTGCAAGCACAATCAGTCTGAAACCCAGTTCTGCTCAGCCTGCCAACAGCCCTGTCACATCAACAGGAAACTGAGACACGGGAGAGAGAGGAGACCTGGGAGGGGTTGTGCAAAACAATCCAGTTCTTCACAGGGAAGGGCTGTGCATCCCTTTGCTGCTTTTTATTTTAATATAAACAGTGTTTTTTGAAGGGCAAGGTCAGCACAGGACCAGTGGCTGTACAAACCCAGGACACAGCTCAATGCTGGAGAAAGCAAAAGGACTTCAGCCCAGGCAGGCAGGAGCAGAGGTACAAAGAGTGGCTGATAACAACAGCCTGCTATGAGCCACAGAGCCCACATTTGCTGGAAGAGACATACCACCTTCCAAAGCACTGGAGTCTGACCCTAAATACATTGCTTCTCTCTCTTTATTCTTATGGTTTTAACTGGAGCAATGAGAAAAATCTCTGGTAGAGAGTGGTCTAGTCACTGGCCTGGGCTCTGGTGTGGAAAATGACTTTTCTACACTTAGCATCCTACAGGACTCTTTCTGCAGGGTCTTCAGGTAGAGGCAGTAGGTAAATTTCAGCTGGACAGAGCTGCCTGTGATGGTATTGCTCAAGGTTGAACAGGGCAGCTGTAGCAGAGCAGGAAGCAAACAGAAGCATTTTAATAATATATCCGAGCTCAAACAGTGGGCCAGAGCAGAGCATACCTCTAGGAAATCAGCTAGGAAGGGATCTACTTATCTATAATTCTATAAATCATATCACCAACCAGCCTGCATCTCCCCACCATCTCTGTGCTCAGTATTCCTCATGACATTGCAAAGATGAAGCCTGAGCCGCCCAAACCTGCTGTGGCCCCACAGTCCTCCTTATACCTGTAGTCACCAGATCCTCTTGGCACACAGGCATGCAGTGGGGTGCACACTCTGTCATGGAGATCTGTCCCCATTCCAGATGTGGATCCAGGTCTTTTCAGACAGTTCTAGATAAAACAGCAAGGCTGGACCTTGTTCTTCAGGGGTTGGTCAGGCTTAAATCGATGGTGAAACCTCTCAGTCACCTTCCTTGGAGTCATTGGAAGCTCCCAGGTTTACTTGGATGCTGAGTGGCTGATATCTCCAAAACAGTGTCTCAGCTCCTCAACATGCTCCAGTGGTAGCTGACACAAAAAAAACTGCAAGTAGTATCTCTGGACAAAACTGTGAAATATTAGAAATAAAGGAAATAGGAAAAGCTGCAGGATATGTGATTTTCTCCTCTATTCTTCTCTTTCCCATGATGGTGTGCCAAGGTGAATTCAGGATTTTCCTTCCTTGCCCATGCAAAGGCAGAGCACACTTAAAGCTCATCTCAAATTCAGGCTAGAACAAGAACAGGATCAAATCCATAAGAAGAACTGCACAAGCTGATGTTTTTTATTACCAGTGCAAGTATTTAATATCACCGATGTACATCTTTGCAAGAGTCACCCAGCAACCTTCAATGAGACCTCACCTATTGCCACCAGCATGGGACCTTATGCCTCTGGGCATTCACTTACCATATGTCCAATTATTTTAATGTGTGCTTAACTGAGTGAAATGTCTTCATTAATGCATCTTTTTTTTTTTCCAAGTGAAGACCTTACAATGAGATTGATGATTCCTTCAGCATCACACCCCTCTGGGATGCAGGAGCTCTGCAAAAAAAAAAAAAAGGATTACACCAGGATACCTGCTGCTCTGCATCTGCAAAGAGGCTGTTGGCACAGCTCTGCCCTGGGCCTATCAGCAGTGATAACTCTCATTAATAAGGTCAGTGGTTAATGTTGGGGTGCAGGGAGTGCTGATGTGGCAGTCACAGGTGAGCACAGAACACAGCCTGGGACACAAATCAGGATGGCAATGCCATTTACTTGGAGAGATTTTCCTGTGCTCAGCCCTCTGACTTCCATGCACTAAAGTTTAGAGTGGCATTTCATTTTGGGTGGAGCTCTGAGCAACATGGTCTAGTGGAGGGTGTCCCTGCCCATGGCAGGGGAGTTGGAACCAGATAATTTTTAAGGTCCTTTCCAACCCAAACCATTCTATGATTCCATGATTCATTCTACAATTCTTTAATATTATTTTGAATTTTTAAGAAAAGGAGGGGAGGAATGTGCCCGTGCTGCCTGTCAGGACTCATCCACTGCAGCAAAAGATGAAGAGCTGGAAAATGTAATAGCCTCTAATTAACCTGGTGTTACTCACTGCCTCCATATTCCTGCTGGGATTTACAATTCTACTTTGGACCTTGCCCATTCCTGAGCAGTTCATGGTAGTTTGTGGTCTCTGAACTCGAATCACCTGCTGTATTTGCAAACACTTTTTTTTTTTTAAATGCATCATTTTTCATCCCTCCAGGGGAATTTCCTCAGCCTCTCCACCTTTCAAAGGCATCCCAAAGCGTGATGAGGACTGAGGAAGCAGAAAGACATGTATAACAGCAAAAATTCAATTTTTTCCTGCAAAATCCCCCTAAAATATCATATCTCACCCTCGAGCACTACAGCACTCAAAGACAAGCACAGCAAACTCTCAGTTTCGTGTTTGCTGAGCAGTTTTTCCGTCCTGTCCAGCAAAGTGTCGCAAGCACAAGCACAAGCGGCACGCTGGGTCGGGGTCACTGGCCCGTTTGCCCCGCAGAGCATCCCCAGGAGCGCCGTGGGCCAGCGGCTCTGCCGGAGCCACCGGCGAACCCCAGGTCACTAGGTGGCGGCAGTGCCTCGTGTCCTGCATCCTGGAGAGCTGCACATCCCTTTCCCTGATCCCATCCAGCCTTTCCCACCCTCCCACAGGTCCCTCCACCCTTGGGGTTACGGACTCTATCCCAACAAAAGCCGGGGAACACCTCTCCGAAGTTTTGGAGCTGAGGAAAAGGAAGCATGGGTGGTGTCCGGCGGCAGGAGGGTTGGATACAAAGCGGATGCAAGAGCGCATGGGGTGGGAAGGAGGCTCTTCATGTTCACCCATCTTCTCCCCAAAGAATCCCATCCTGGGATTTTATTACCTTCTTTTCAGCAAGATCTCTCTTGTCCCTAGTGAGACAGTCAGAAAAGGACACACAGAAAGGACCTCGGCTCTCATCCAGGTCCAGAAAGCACCAAGTTTAATAAAAAAGCATCATGTAACCCTGAGCAGCACAAAAATGTCCCCATATCTCTCAGTCCTGTCTCTGCCCACAAGCTGTCTGGGCTCTGAAAACTGCACACAAACAAAAGCTCTCAGACATATAAGTGACCCAGACAACACCAGGCAGCTCCAGAAAGGCAGTGACCAGGATATTTGGGATTTTGCAATGCCATTTACTACCTGTACAGAGTACCTTCCAGTGGGAAGTGTGTTACATTGGTTGAGAAAAATTAGAGGAGCTTATCACTGGGTGCTGTTGAAGTTATGTGTCCCCTGCCCTCTCATGTATGGAAGTGTCAACATTCACAGAGAAAACAGGGAGATTCTAGGTAAAAACTGCAAGATTCTGGCCAGAAATCAAAGTGTTTCAGTTCTACCTTCTCAGAGACAGACCCACACCTTAGTCAGGCTCAGAATCTACACCAAGGGGGCTAAGAAAGTTTGCAGAATGCCTGCAGCTGCACAGACAAATATGCACCCAGAATTATTTATTTGAACCTCATGTCAAGGAGATATAAGACAGAAATATGTAAGACTGTAAATGAATTAAACTGTACACAGCTGCATCTTTGTGCTTTGTAACAACAAGGGTGGCTCTTTCCCCCACTTTCTAAATCTGATCTAAATTGCCAGTATCTCAGCTGATGTGAGGCAGAACTTCCACATGGATCACCTCCTCTCATCTGCAAATGTGCATATACAGAATTTTCCACCTCTGATGATTTAGCAGGGCAAGGAGCTGCCAGCACGTCAGCCCTTTCCCCATGGCTGGGTGCAAAGCTCTTTCCTCAGAGCAAGGTGTTTCACAACCAAATCAAGGACATCTGTGTTGTGGTTTGGTTCTTGTAAGCCAGAGTGCAGGACCCACTCATAAAGGCAGAGCAGAAAGGCAGCTCAGGGAATTGTGCAGTCCTGGCATCCCTGGTGGGATATTGGAGAAACTGTTACCTGGAGAAGGTTGTGCAGTCTGGTTCTTCTATGCTGAAGTTTACATTATACCCCATAGCCACATTTTTTATCAAAATCTGCAATCCCATAGCATATGGGCTCTATGACCCCAAATTAGGGACTGGACAAGGAAGATCCTTTATCAGTTTCTCCAGGTGATTTTGGGAAAGTTGGGCTCCATAATATGCAGAATGAGGATACCTGCACTCAGGGAAGCACTTTGACTATAAAAACATGACAGGATCAAGTGGGACATGGACAGTGGCAATACTGGGCTTTGTCCACAGCTCTGGTCATGCTGGCACCATAGCTGTTCCCCATGGAGCACCTCTGTGGCCCTGAACCTGGTGAAAACTCAGTTGTTGTCAGACCCCATGCAGTTCTCTGCCTCCCTTGCAGGTATGTGCTGCCTCAGCACTGACCCTCTGGCTGGTGCATCACTCTTGGCTCATTGCTTTCCCTAGTCAAAGAGCACTGTCTCCTAGGGAAAGTCTTGGGGATTATTGCTTGGACTTTCCTTCATTTTATATATAGATTGTGATTATTTGCCTCAAGGAGAGATAGGAACAGGCTTCCTTCCCCATGCTTGTCTGGCCCTGAGATGCTCTCCTGGACTTGCAACCCTCTGTGAGGAGTGCTGACTGTGCTTGATAAATCAGGATGAAGGGGAGCACAGCTGGACAGGTGAGCACTGGCCCACAGTGACAGCCAGGTGTCCCTCCAGGACTGGAGGTCATCTGACCACCTGTGGGCACTTGAAGGCTGCTGCCCTTTCCATGCCAACACACCATTCTCCTGCACTTGCTCAGATGAAGGTTTCCTTACACCACTGTGTCTCAGAGGCTCTTCATGTGCCTAGATCAGAGGGAGACATTTGCACTGCAGTGTGTGGTGGGGTTGGATGCATCATTGGTTTAATCTTCACTGGCTCTGCTTTAGGAGCTTCTTCCAGACCTTTCTCACTCAAGAACATTGACTGCTAATGGCTCCATTTCTTTCCCAACATTTTCTTTCCTTGCCCTGGCACAAACTAGTTCCATAAGCAATGAGCACCATTTTCAGACCTTTACCCTGACTCCACGAGCTGGGCTGTCAGATGGAGGACAGCCTCATCCCACCAAAGGCCAAGCTGCAAGGACAATATGCACCCTCTTGAGTGCATAAACAGAGGGTCCCCATGCCTGGAGAGAGGGCACAGTGCTGCACCACAGATGTTGGAGGCAAGAGAATGAAAAGTGGGTGGCTGAGCCAGCAGCTTTATTCCTACTCTAAAGCAAGATCCCAGCAGCAAAGTCCAACTCTTCTGTAAGTTCTGGTCCCCAGGTGATCGTTGATAAGCAGAGTTAAGGCTCTTGTGCTATTAGTGATAGAGCTGCCTCGACCTTGAAGAAGCAATACCAGCCCTTTGCTCCCTTTGGTACCTTTGCAATAAGATGACAAGGGCTGAGGGCTGCCCTTCTCTGAATATCAGCATCGATGGAAAGCTTTATCAAGCAGCAGCTCTCTGCACAAGCTACTGCTTTTGGCATTCTTATCAGGGCTCTGATAATGACATATCTAATCTAAACCTATAGGAAATGGTGCCTGTATGTCTGCAGCTTGGAAGTTCCAGCTTGGAGGCAGGAATCTCAGCAGACTGCCAAGGCCATTTTAAAAAGAGAAAAATCTGGGAGAGGTGCTGTATTTAATCTCAGTGCTGTCTTGGTAACACAGCACAAAGAAAAGCAAGAGGGATGGAGAGCTCACAGCAGCAGTAGCATCTTCTCCATCCCATCCAACCTTTCAAAGCAATGCAGCTATGTGGCCTGATGAGGAAACCTTTGTTCCTCAAGGTTCAAAATAATCATACCAGAGATGTGAAAACCTGGCAGCAGACCAAGTTCCCAGGTTCAAGGGCAGCAGAAATAGAATTACCCAACAATTCTATAGGTTGAGACAGAGGGGAGCGCACCTGGAGATCTTTGACTGGCAAGCTTGTGACCAAGCTTTTAAATAAAGTGGCTAGGGGTTTTGGGGTGTTCAACTGGAATTGCACTAGAAAAATCCAGGACTGAATCATCAAAGGTCCTGGCTTGTAGCCTTCCATATCTGGGCCAAGAAAATCCTGGTGTAGAGCCCGGCCCCGGCTTCCCAAAGCACTGAGGTGCTGGGCTCACTGAAGTCTGGGGAGTCACTGGTGGGAGAGATAAGAGAAGCAAGAGAGGTGATAGAGGAGAGATGCATGAAGACGTTCCCAGACCTCCACAAGGCTGCCAGAGACCCACCCCTGGGCTACAGGAAAGTGCCTCTCCCCAAACACTGCTTTGACTGTAAAGTTATTTTTGTAGTGCAGAACTCAATTAAGAGTTTCAGTTTGAGGTGGAGGAGGCAGAGATGTATTTTTTTTCTGTAGGAGCCTTAAACCTCAAAATGTGGATATAGTGTCCAACTCAACAAGAAGGAGTACAGGTAGGAGGGTGCTTCCCAGATATTGATTGAAAGTGAGAGTTAGCTCAGGAATCCTAGGGAAGGGTTGAGGGGATGTCATAAAAGGATGCATCTGCTCCACTGCAGCTACAGGGGTGACAGAGCCAAGCTTCTTGATTATGGGAGATGTTATAATGTGAGGCACCAGCCACAAATTGCAATTTGAGAGGTTTGGGCTGAGCACCTCTCCTTCAAGACGTGGGTCTTGGAGACCCAGGATGAGTGCCCAGGGAGACAGAGGAGCTGTGGTTTAAAATTTTGCCAAAACCAAGGCTGATCCACTGGTGATATTCTTGCCTGAGAAGTTCTGCATGTCCCTATCTCCAATTCAGGTGCAAAAAGCAGAAATAAGATACTTCAGTCTTTTTTTCTGACAAAATTCTAAGACCCTCTGCTGTATTTTCAAAGCAACTTAAAGACAGAAATACCTGCTGGCTTCCCTCAAGATGTAGCTTCCTCAACAATTTTTGAAAATGATCCATGCCTTTTCTCTTTATACAAACCAGATTCAGGTTTCAGGGTATGGATTTACTTTAATCAAATTATCAATTGTCATGGCAAATCAGGTGCATTTTCTTGGTCCTGGAAAGTTAAAATTATTTCATATTTTAAAAGATGCCATATTCTTTGGGGAGATGTAAAACTAGTCTGAACTTTGCTATTGAGATTAAGTTTATCTCACCTGCCATTTGCTCAGCAGGCCTGGCTCGATAACAATTACCCTGGCCAAATTTCATTCAATAAGTGTTTCTCCTTTCTCTAATACAAACTGCATTTCTTTGCTAATGAAAATAAAAGAGCATTGAGCCCAGAACACAAAGAGGTTTTATTTTTATTCATTGATCAGAAATCTGTTGGTCACATTTCCATATTTTCTAGCAGTGATCCATAGTCCCCACTTCAACAGCAGCAAATCAGGAGCACAGATATATTATAGCTATTCACAGTAAGCAGAGGAGGAGAGGATACCTACAGAAAACAACTTGGGTTCCAAATGAGGTGAATTCTCTCATGAGCTGTCCATTTCTGTGAATGGAAAAATTTCTGCCCAGTTACCAAGAGAGTCCTGGACAATTATATTCCCCTTTTAACATTTGATGAGTGACATCCAGCCCTTAGGAGCTTCATCTCTATGGACACTGTGGGCCTGGAAACTGCAGTTGTTTCAAGCCTAATCTCTCTTCCCATCATGTAAAGAGAGGGGACCTGAATTGCCTGAAGGAACATCCAGAGGTCCAGGGCACAAAAATATGGGAGGCACACATGTGCTTCCAGGTGGCCCATGGCCAGAGAACTTGGCTGACAGGAGGCAGGGATCTACCAGCTCAGGCTGCTGCCAGGACACAGCAGAAGAGGTCAGTCACCGCTGTCCCCATGAAGAGGACACTGAAAAGGGACATGTCAGCACAGCCCCACGTGACACTGGGCTATTCACCTGAGGCAGGGATAAAAATGAATGCAGTTCCTAACGTGGCATCATTCCTGGGGGGATAAAATGGAAATAAAACCACCCCAAAAAGCTGTTTGGAGAAATTGCTGAGTCAATCCACCCACCCATGCATGCTCTCTGAACCTGCCTGGCTCCCTCCATGGTGCCTCCATGGATGATGTCCCTACAGATTTTCCCCCATCCCAGCCAAGGACAAAGATGCAAGCTGACCTTGTGAGGAAGGAGGAATTCATTGAGGCAAGAAGCCAAGCCTGAGAGTCCAGACCCAGAGGATGGATGCTCAGATGCCATGAAGCAACCTGGGACAGGGCTGGAAGAAGAGCCCAGCTCTGAGTCCTGCTTTGGAGGGAGGAATCAGGCTCAGCTTGGAGGCTGCTGCTGGCCCTTCTGGTGTGGCACTTGGGAGAATTGCAGCTCCAAGAGCTGGAATACTTCTTCAGTACACGAGTGACTGTGGCTCCTACAGGAAAAGGAGATGAAAGCAGCTTGGTCGATCACTAATGGCAGCAACTCTCCATCCACACAGGACCATAGAGGTGGAGCCTAATTCAGGTGGGCCTAGTGCAAGGCCAGGAATTGATTTGGAGTATTTCTCTTAGAGGACAGCAATGTGTTTGTGCTGCTGCTACTTCTGGGTTACACCAAAGCTCACCAGCACAGTCCATGAGTGAGTCAGCCCCTGCCAGTGTGCAGCCACTATTCTGCTAGTGCTGAAGACCCACCAGTGAGCAGAAACCCCCCAGTGTCAGGTCCAGGGGACACATAGTCACCACATTCTCCTCCTCCAGTTACGTGCTTCCAGACAGCAAACTCATTAAATGATTCGGCTCGTTCCTCTGATAATGAGCCTCTTTGCACAATTATTTTTTTAAAATAATTTGTTTATGGATGCCACATTGTGACTTCCATAAAATGCATTTTATAGGGTTTTCCCTGCCCCCACGTTGTAAATTGTGTTCTGTAAAATGTAGAGCAATTTATCACTGACCATTGCCCAGTTTTATGTTAATGTTTGAACATGCCCATAAACCAATTACATCATCTTACCTCTGGCCAACTTTTAAGGCAGAAGGATGATATAAAACCAAGCTCTGCTTACCAGCAAGGCACCTTCTCTTGTGTTAGGAGCACAGAGAACATTGCCACCATGAGCCTCGCTGGAAAATACGAGCTCCAGTCCCAGGAAAACTTTGAGCCCTTTATGAGAGCCCTTGGTAAGTGCCTGCATGTGCTATGTGCTGCTTTGTATCCTCAGATCCCACTGATTTTTGGGAGCCAACTGTACTGATGTGCTGATGATGTAGATTGAGACATCTCTGAGATTTCCTATTTTTGTCTGTCACCTTGTAATTATTGGGATTTTAAATGTATTTGTGTGGACACGTGATCTCAGAAGAGAAAGCATCTCTCTCTCTGGGGCTGGGGGTCAAGAGATGATGGGTGAAGTTTTATGGCTTGCAGGAAGTCAGTCCTGGCAGGTTCTGCAGCCACTGGCCAGTGTGGCTGAGTGCTGCACACATGTGATAAGCCAGCAGGACCTTGGTGGCTTAGGGGCACTGCAGATCTGCTCCATCAGGCTGTGAAATTCGAGGGCAAGCAGGACATTGCTCAGCCACTGCACTGTGATGCTCAAAGCCTCACATCCCACCATTCACCAGAAAAATAGTTGGTGTGTTTTAAATGCTAAATGATGAATGTGTCTGATAGATTTCCACTTGTGTCTGTGACAGAGAATGTGGTCCTGCAGGGATCCAAGGGCTTTGCACTATTTCTGCACAGTTATGTGCCTGAAGGGCTCTACCTGTCAGATCACCTTCAGGCTTTGGGAGGAGACTTTATAAGCTGGTTCTGAGGAACCCTGAAACTCATTTAAGAAACACTTTGTTCTTTTTTTCTGTCTTGATTTAATCCATTTTTCCTTGCCTGTCAGTGAAGGAAAGAAGGAAAACAGGATTTATTCTTAGACAGGGAGGTGATATTTGTGCTCCCAGTCAGGTCAGCAAGACACAGGACATACCTAGTTCCCACAAAAAATTCAAGATGACAGTATTAATCTTCCTCCCCAGCAGACTCAGGGACACATGGGCCTTGGAGAAGTATCATCATTGTAAGGTTTTTCCACACTGCAATAGAAATTTTCCCAACTGTAGGTCTCCATACCCTGCTGCATTGATTTGTTCAGCGGCAGCAATCTGCCCACAGATGGCTCCACCGTTCACTCAATGTCTCTTGCTCCTGGGCAGGGCTCCCTGAGGAGGAGATCCAGAAGGGCAAGGACCTCAAGAGCGTCTCAGAAATTGTGCAGGATGGGAAAAAGTTCAAGGTTACTGTGACTACTGGCTCCAAAGTGGTGAAAAACGAGTTCACCATTGGTGAGGAGAGTGAGATAGAGCTGCTGAATGGAGAGAAAGTGAAGGTGAGTGAGCAGCCCCTCCTCTGCCAGGGCCATAGGGGCTCAGGGACATTAAATTTCCTTTCCAGCCATTCCCTCTGCATATGAACAAAGGGACTGACCATACTACAGGTATTAATTAATGTACTGCACCTTCTGCAGAAGAAGCCTTGCATTTCTGAATCTATTTTAATAGTCGCTTTGGAAAACACTAGAAGCTGGTGTTTTAATATCCCATTTCAATAAGGGGGATAAAGATGCATTGGTAAAAGTTTTTGACAGGAAGAGTACTGAAAGATTTGAGGTGGAAAAGGATTGACTTTGTGTCATGTTGCAACACAAAACATACCTCTGCCTTAATTTGGTTGACTCAAAGATAGTGTAGGAAAATCAGATAATGAATCATAAACCAATAAATCTCTCCTCTTAAGTCCCAGTAGCTGTTAGCTTCTCTGCTAGCCTTTCCCACTGCTTCAGGTTACCCTGGGTGAGATGATTTGGCAAGGAGAGGAGTTACCACCCTTGAACTAGGGTCAGCTCCCATTCCTGGACATTAGTTTCCAATGGTCCATAGAATGCCAAGGCAGCACCACCAGTGAACAGTGCCTCTCATCTCTGCCTCACGAGAAGATGGGATTGCAGGGACTTCTGAAAGCAGGAGGGATGATCCCCAAAGAAATGCCCTGTGAATGGGGCTCTGAGAGCTGTACCAGCTGTGTCATGATTTCCAGCATCACTGCACTCCCTTTGGCAGAAACCATGGGGAAACAGTTATTGGAAGAGTTTTAGCCTCTGTACATCAGCAGCTCAAGGGCAAATGAACACATCTTATAGCTGGACAGGACAGATAAACAGAAATGGGCTTTGCTGTCTTATTTATTTGATTAATTTCATTGATCAGTGGCAGCTGCCCTGGGGGTGCTGGTGCTGTCTATAACCTTTTTAGATGTGCAGCTCAGGTGGTTGTTCAGTCCCCTCCTGCTATGGCAGGGGAAGGACAAAATGCAGGGGTCGAGGTGGTCTCCAGCAATAACATGAATGCTTCTGTCTTCCACCAGGTTGTTGTGCAGATGGAGGGTAACAACAAACTGGTCACACAGGTGAAAGGGATGAAATCTGTCACAGAGGTCAACGGAGACATCATCACCCACGTAAGTGTGGAAGGGCAGTGGCTGGAATAACAGAGCTGCCTGGCCCTAGGAAGCTACAGAGGCACTGGGAGGAGCTGGGGCAGAGCAGGTGCTTGCACACAGGCTCTGCAGCCAGGAACTGAAGGCAGTTTCAGTTCATTAGACTATGATCCAGAAAGCACTTTTTCAGACCCCAGTTCAGGCACAGCTGATCAAAGTTTCAGGTAATGAGGGCATGGTCTCACCCACCCAGAGCAACAGGTATGTGCCAGGGCTTGGCTCTCTTAGAGAAGAAAGGTGAGGCAAACTGATTCCAGCTGAGGGATGCCAGCTTATCCCTATGTGCTTTGGGGTATTCATGAAGAAATCCAAAGCTTTAAAAATTCAGTTTATAAGATATGGACTCGGCATCAGTGCTGTTTTGATTTGCAACACCAGATCCTAAATACAGTTTGGAGCTAAATACCATGATGATCCTTATGTATGCCTTTCAACTTGAGATATTCAACAATTCTACAAATTCATAAAAAGCTAACACTTTTTCATTTTTTTTTCAGACAATGACCATGGGTGACCTCACCTTTAAGAGAGTCAGCAAGAGAATCTAGACATCTTGAACATGCCAGTTTACCGTGTAAAATGTGTCCATTAAAATAAAATTTTTATTGAAGCCTTTTCATTGTCATCAACCTATTCACTGCTACTATAAATAGACACAAGCCTCCAAAGCTCATGGAAGCAATGGCAGAAATTGGGCAACAAACTGAGCTGAGGGTGTGCTGATGTTGGGGAAGGGAGCTGAGGCAGGGCACAGGCTCAGAGCCACTGAGTGACATATGCTGATGAGTGTCCTTCCAGCCCTTTCCTGGGGACAGGTGCCAGCACCCTGCTGGGGATGCCCCGGTGGGTCCTGCACCCATGGCTGATCTGGGCTGGGGAGCACTGGGCAGGAAAAGGGCTCTGTTCCCTTTCCTTACAGACATGGCCAAAGTGGTCAGAGTGACCAACTGGGCCAAAGAATTTGGGGTGGTTTAGGTGGAGTCAAGGAAGTGCCAATGATCCTGTTTGGAAAGCTGCCTTGGGAAAGAAACCAGCACGGGCTACCAGCTGCTGTCTTCATCCTCACACCTCTGCAGTAGGATCCAGCCCTACAGGCTCTGGCCACCCCATCCCCAACTCCTCCCCATGTGCAGGAGGGTCACAACTGCCTTCAGGTATCCAGTGTGTTTCACCCCACGCTGCACCTGATAAATTGGGTTGAACTGGAATTAAACAGTTTTTCCAGGGTGAAATACAGGTTTTCTCTCCTGGCAGGAGATGGGCTGGTTGTTCTCAGTGTAGACAGAGGGAGCACCAGTATCATCTTGCTGGGCACTTTAGGCCAAATGGGGTTTTCTGCTGCACACAGGAAAGGAAACTCTTCCCTCTTATCTGCCTTTTCCAAGGCTAGTGCCAGGACTCCTCTCTGCCCAGGAAAGGCTCTCATATTACAGATCAACATTGATCTTCATGCCAAGAACTGAACCAATATGGATTGTCACACATGGCAGCAGAGGCACCTCACAGACAAATGGAAGGGCTTAGCTAAACAGTGCCTAAAAAGCAGATGTTGGGCTCTAGTGAACTCAGATCTGGAGAAATATCAGCAAAATCACTGAGAAATGTCAAAGAGGAAAAGCCCTGGTTTTGTTTTCTTCTGTCATGCTGAGAAGCAGGTAGGGGATTCTTGAATAAACCTTTTCCTCTCCTGGCTGCCACTGAAAGTGCAGGAAATCAATTGAATTTTAAGACATATGGGCAGAGAACAAATAAATTTTTTTAATCTAGAAATCCAACTTTAGCCATTAGACTTCTCCTTAGTTCTGTTGGCAGTCCACTGGCAGCTGATCTGTGGAGTATCCCTTTTTTCCTGTGTGCAAAATTGATTAAACCCCTAAGTTAAAAGGCAGGTGTTTTAAGGCATCAAAGCTTCCAAGTCACCCTAAAAATCAGCAAGTGTGGATTCCCCACCCTGGAAACTCTTGTCCAGTTACAACAATCCACACAGCCAGTGCACCAAACTATAGCAACTGGCTTCTGGCATGGCCCCATGTCCATCACTGCAGACATTTTCTGATTTGTAACTAAGGAGAATAATTTATCTCATTTATCTCAATAATTTCAATATAATTTATCTCAATTAACTTATCTTGAGGTAGGGATTCCAGTTAGTCTCACTTACAAATGACCCAGTTTGATGTTGCACATGTGCCAGCTGCAAAATCATTTCCCAGCAGTTTTTCACCAGAAAAATATAATTTAACACAAAACACCACCTGTGGGTCTAGTTTAGTTTGCATTCATTGCCCACAGGTGTACATAACACTTCTTGGAACTGACTTCCCACTTCTTTGATCCCATGGACACCACTGGAAAGAAATTATGTCATCCCAAGGCGGTGGTAGAAGCCCTTAGGAAAAACCAATCAAAATTTAACAAAGGAATTCAGAGTCAGGACACGTGTAGAGAGAAACAGGCTTCCAATAAAAATGTAAATAATTTTATAACAGGGTTTTTTGCTTTGATTTTTTAATGCCTTAGTGATAGAAAAAGGGATGTTGTTTCTGCCAGGACCTCTTCTGCTTTAAGCCCTCAGAAGAGTTTTCAGGATGCTCCCTCAGCAGGTCCATGCTGTCAGACCTGTGCCACTGGAAACAATCCGTGTGGATTTATCACATTGCTGTATCACATTCCCAGTGTTTGGAAGTGCCACAGGTGATGTTACCCTGCAGGCATGAATTGGTGTCAAGCTCCAGGTTTATTCCTTTTTGTGGAATAGGCTTGGTGCGTTCTCATTGCTGGGCTCAGGCATGACTTGGATCTTCTGGTTCTTGAGGGCAGCTTCCCTCATCTTGTAATACATGAACTCGTTCTGCTGGAACATGCGCAGCTCCATCTCCGTCTGGACACGCATGACCTGGGGGACACAGCAGGTCACAAACCCTGTGGCACAGGGGACCTTGAAGCAGGGGAATCAAACGCTGCCAGTATCAGGCACTGTCCCCAAGGGATGTCCTAGGCATGCAGTGACTGAGGCACCTTGCCCTCAGTGTCCCACCAAAGCTGACTGGACTCAGATATTCTGCTCCTTTCTCACTCTCATTTGCCCGTGTACTGAAGAAGGCACCAGCCTTTCCCGCCTCCAGCTTTTCCCCAGGCTACTGGGAAGCCTCCTGCTCCCAAAATTGATACAGGACCTAGAGGTATTGTTGTGCAGAGCCAGGAAATGAGTGCACTTCCCATCCACACCCTGGGCCTGGCTTTGGGGGTGGCCCATCACCAGCGTGGGGGTCACCTCAAGTGGGAGAAGAGGGTTGTTCAGTCCCATAGTTTCACCCTTTACACCCCAGGATTCATCATCAGCAGTCATTCCTAGTGCTGCATTCTAGCTGAGGATCAGAAGGGATTCTAGGATACACCTAAAATATTCTATTTTTACACCTGTCTATGTGTATATTCAACCTTTTGTTTAGAAGCACAGAGATGTGCCATATATCCACTATTTTCTTCCTAAAATGTGAAGGGAAACAGAAATGGAGGTGCTGTGTTTCATCCTTTGCTACACATGTGGAAATAGCCAACAGGTTGGCTTTAGGTAGTAGATACTCATTTTTCTGAAGATATAAAATTGCACCAATAAAGTTCATAGGTCTGCTATATGGGGACTAAGACATCAATAAAGGATTTTCTCTGATATCCTGTAATTTTGGGGGGATAATAAAGGAGAATGCTATAAAGCAAACTGGTCACATGAAGTGAATTAGGGGCTAAAGAAATGATAGATTCCCAGCTGGAATTGGAAATAATTCCTCACATCTGAGCAGATGTAATTCCCTGGGATCTCCACTCTTGATTCTAAGCTATGAAATCCACCTATCAGTCATCTGAGGAAAAAATACACTGCTGCTGAGAAGGAGTGGGGAGTGGTAAATAAAGAAGAATGGACACCAATAAGGAAAATCAGGTGGTACACTGGGCGCATGCACCACATGTAATTTGATATACTCAAATTGCAGGGATGTCCATCTGAGAGCAGTGAAATCAGCCTGTTGGAGGAATGGGGGCTCTGTCTTTTGGAACAGCAATTTCAAAGAAGATTCAGGGGCTCAGCTGCCATTTCTCATGCATATTCTGATGCAGAATAAAAGCTGTTTTTCAGGGATGAAAATTTCCAATAAGAAAGCACATGCATTTCCCAGCAGAATGTATCATAATCTAGATAAAGCCCCAGTAAGAAGCAGTCAGCACTTAATACATCTCTCAGCTCTTATGGGCAGTTGTTTCTATGGCTTGACTGTAACCTTGCCCAGATAGAGAGCAGAGACAAGACAGAGAAAAAAAAAGATGAAACCTACCTCCAGGTCTTTGGTAATTGGGTGGGAAGGTCCATGGGTTATCAGGAGAATGGCATAGGCTTTACAGATCAAGCCATGGCCAGCTTCAATGAGGCCAGCGTGCCAGTGAGTCACTCCTGCTCGCATCACGGCCATCCCCAGCTGCGCGTTGTTGGGATGGTAAATTTTCCTGGAAAAACATTGGGTAATTTTAGTTCAGGAGAAATCTGGGTTCCCAAAAGTGTCACTGACATGATATTTTTTTCTAAAGAGTGGATTGTTTACTCAGGTGAAGAGCCTGTTGCAGTCAGTGCCCCTGAAATGTGCCCTTCTTAGAAAGGGGCAAGGACACATCACTCAAGGACAGAGCTGTACAGGGACATGAGTTGTGAAAGGTGGGGTGTGAAAAGTTCAGCATCTGGCTCGGAGAAAACCAAGCTCTCTCATCTCATGCCAAGACAGCACCATGCTCTGTCAGTATTTTGGCACAAACAGAACACAGATCTGACCCTACAGCTCAGCTGGCACCAGCTTAACTTGACACATTTAGTGGGGTAACAATGCAACAATCACCAGTTTCTCAAAGCAGGAGGAGAAACAGGTGGTTCCAGAAGCTCCAGAAATGTTCATCTCACCCTCTGCAAATACATCCCTTCATCTGGGAATATTCAGTGCCTAAGCTGGGAAAAAGGAAACCTCTCCTCTACATCCAACTTTAAAAGCTGAAGCAGAGTTAGAAGCTGCTTGGGCTTAGCTGAAAACCTGCCCTCAAGGGCTTCTTTGAAATTTTGAATTGGCACTTAAAACAAGAAAGGAAACCACCAAGGTCCTCACCATGGTCTGAAAAACTGAGGAACACAAAGGGGAAGGAATTTTCTCTCAGTCAATGAGCTCAGTGCCAGAGCTGGGACATGAAGTTGCTTGTCAGGCCTGCAAGCCAGGGAGGTGACTCTGTCACCCCTCTGCAAAGGAACAAAATATCACTTGGGGAGAGTGAGGCCTTTTGGGGAGAACTGACCAAAAAGACAAGTAATGAGTGCAAGATGTCCTCAGCAGGAGAGTGAATGAAATGATGAATTAGGCTTTTCTCTCTTCTCTACAGTTTCCATTATTTTTCTTTCCTTTTTTTTTTTTTTTCTTCTGTTAAATACTCATCAGTCCCGTCATAAAACCTCAGTAATAATAAAGCACATAATTTCTAATGTGAGGTTTACCTTGGATCTATGTGAATTAAACCTGAATTTCTTTATTCTCACCAAGCTTTTACACAGGACTATATAATTAACCAAGACAAAATCCATGTACTATTCAGGAGTGAGGGGATAACTTGAGTGACAGCCATTTGGCATGGCTTCTCTTTGGCCTCTCTTCCTGCAGGGTGCAGGGAACAGGCCATGTCCTGCAGTCACAGCCTCTTTGTCCTGCATCCAGGCTTTTTGTCTCGCTATCAGGACAGCCCTGAGATGCTTCAGAGACAAAACAAAAAGGCCAGTGGCAAGATGTTCCTAAACCATTTACCAATTCCAGTTTAGTGAACCAGGGTGTTTGGGAGCCCTTGTGCATTTAAGAAGGGATCCCTCTTTGTCTGGTGGTACAAAAAGGCCCCCAATATGAATTTCACCACCACTTCCCTGATGGGAGCAGACTAAGAAAATTGTTCCTGTAACACACTGCTACACATGAGCACAGAGAGCTGCCAGAAGTAGGGCACAGACGCACAGGTAGCCATCCACCATCCTCTTGGCATAGTCAGCTGCTTCCTCAAACATCTGCAGGTAGGAGAGCACCTCGGAGGCAATGCTGAGGATCCTCAGCAGGTAGATGTTGGTGTCCCCCAGCACAGGCTCCTGTTTCTTCAGGCACTCACGGCACAGCTTCACAACCTGAGTGTGGAGGAGCAGAGAGAGGAAGGTGAGTCCAAGCACCTTTGGGTCTGAAGGTGCCACACCAAAACCTTGTGGGTTGCACAGTCCCAGTGCCAGCCTCTGTGAAGGTTGGGGAAGAGAGGATGTGCTTTGATTTGTTGAGAAACAACAGCCTAGGAAAGTGATTGGCATGCACAGCTTTCTCCCCCAGGGTTAAACTCATAATACTAGTGAGGAAAAAGGGATGTCTACTGCTCAGGAGAAGAAAGACTCTGAGAGGCTGGGTATTGTCAGATACCAAGTGCCTGTAGGACTCTTATATTCCAATGCCATCCACCCAGCCTCCTGAAAATATTCAATGCAAGGAATACTCTTAATGACCCCTTGGGGTTGGAGACACAGAGGTGCACTGTTCCATGCCTGACCTAGCCATGAGTCAGTGTCCAGATTTCTGTTCTAGGAGAATTCACCTTTTCCCAAACACAGTTAAAACCCAGAGGTCATTACTCAATGTGGAGTGCTCTCTGAGGAAAACAATTAAATACTTTCTGAGTGAGCAAAAGAGGGGGAAAAAAAGAAATTACTTGAGCTCTCTCACCCATTGCCCTTGTAGCTTGGGCTCCAAGGTGCAACATGGTTCACCCAAACCACATGCCTATCCTCAGCACCCAACAAATGAGCAACACAAGGCACTGAAGAGATCAGCACAAAGACTCCTGACATCTTATTCCACTCCCAAACCTGCTGACCTTCTTTTTGTGAGGCTATCTGGCAGACCTGACATGTTACAGCTGCTCTGTAACTCATGAGTTTCACCCAGGAGCCCTTGGTTCAACACCTGTGTCAGCCAGGGGTGCTGGAAGACACCTGAACCTCCTTGTGTCATCACTACAAAAGAAGTTAGTCTGGGATGCCTCAGACATGGTTGTGCTTTGCAGTTGTTTCATCCATAAATCAGGAATGCAGAGGGGGGACAAGGCCTTCTTTCCTGGGCAGTGTGTGTGCAGCAAGAGAGCACAAGTACCAGGACTCACCTCATGGTAATTTCCCTCCATGCGAGCCTTGTTGATCTTCTCCAGAGTGTCCTTGGAGAGCTGGATCACCTCCTTCACTGTGTCTGCAGAGGGCTGGGGACAGCAGCAGGAAAAGCACTGAGGAAAATGCACTGCCTCACACGTGCCAAAATATATGGGTTGAAAGGATGCTTGGTCCAAATCAGCTTAGTGGGATGCTTCCCACATCACCACTTCCTACTGCTGTTTGTAAACACCAGTGTGCCCCTCAGACCTGCCCAAGGCTGAAATGGGCTGCAATGGTCCCAGTTCCAGGTCAAAAGGTCCTGCTGACTTCTGTAAGAGTGTTGCCCACCAGGGTAGTGGCCATGTGCCTCTGACATGCATGACTAGGTTCCTCAACTCTCCCCACCACTGTTCCACTGTGGAAAAGGGACAGAACCCACCCTGCAACTAAGAGGTCACATGAAATACCAAAGAGGCTGTGAAAGCCCCCAGATGGTGATCATCAGGTGCTCTTAGTGCAGCTGCTAGAGAGAAATGAGGCTCTTGAATGAGAGATGGGTGGAATAGGAAAGATCCCTGAATTTTACCGGCCCTGAGAAATGCTGCCATAAGTTCCAAATACTCTAAGATGGCTGAGCTCAGATTTCAGCTGCACCCAGATTGGGAAATGTGTTTTTCCATACACCTCAAAGAAGTTTGTGTTTCACCACACATTTAGAGACATGAAGCACATCTAGGAACACACGACAAAACACTAATGAGATCATAATTTGCTGCCTCCTCTTTCTTCCTTTGATACTGAAATATAACGTGATATCCAGCACAACCATTCATCTTCTGCTTCTCTGAGCCCTTCAAATTTGCATTTCCCAGCTATTCTAGCTATCATGACATTCCTTTTCATAAATGAGGAAATCTGAAATCAGCCCATACCCACGTGATTCCAGGAATTTTTGGGAAGAGCCTGGTCTGGAGACACACAACAGAGCCAGCAGCTAGGAAAGACCTCTGGGTGTAGATCAAAAGCAGAGTCCCAACATTGCAATGAAGGATGCAAAGACTGGGAGTCAGGACTGTAGGACTGTCCTATTGCCTTTTTTCCACACCTGGTCAATCAGACTTTTGAGGAATCTGAAATTCATCTAGTTGAGAAATCCTCTTCAAAGTTTAGTATTGAAAGAAAACTCATAGTTTTCAGATCCATTTACCCCTATCTGTTTACAGATGCATTTGTGCTATGATTTATTATTCTATAGTCTTATACTGAAGTTATTGTAGCTATTGTATATGGAAGCTAGTCAGATTTGGGCAGCTGTGTGAGCAGCACCCAGAGCTGGGGCACAGGGCACATCCAAAGGCAATGCTAATGTCAGTGCAAATCACATTGCTGTGCTGTCTGAGTCAAGGCTCCCAGAATAGGGACCTTAAACAGCATTTCCATAGTGGCTTTGTCTAATAAAAATCCTCCCTTGCCTTTGCTAGACTCCCAAGTCAGTTGTCACTATAAACAATGGGAGCTTTGCTGCTCTTTGGAAGGGTGAAGGACTGGAGGTCAGAGCAGCTGTTGAGGATGGAAGCTGTCCATCTCCCATGTATTCCTAGCACTTTTTCCACACAGCTGTGAGTGCTGCTGCTCCCAGGCAAGTGTGCCTGACCTCAGGAAATGCGACACAGCCAACGTGCTCTGCGGGTGAGGTCAGCCTGGACACTTATTGTCTGTGGATGGGGTGTATTTTTAATAGCTGAAATCATGCACCTTGCTTGCTCACAGGCCTTTTCTGCATAGGCATTTCAGACTGTGGAGGATATTCCCCCAGAAGTGAATGTTTTCCTGCTGTGTAAGCACCTCTAATGCTCACAAAAAAGGGGTGGTGCATGTCTAGGGGAAGGATGTCCCTGCTCATGGTAGGGCAGGTGGAATGAGATGATCTGTAGGGTCCTTTCCAAGCCATATAATCCTGTGATTCATGGTCTCACTGTCCATTCAAGGCTTGATAGCAGGTGTTGAATGAGGGATGAGATTTTTTTATGCTGTCTACTGGAGAATGTGTTCAAAAATTCTCCTGCAGACAGACAGGTAAAAATCCTTCTGCATCAGAGAGCTGGGGTCTGAGACAACTTTATATTACTGCTGTCAGGATTAGCTGCAAGATGAAGCTTGATAATTTAATGTGGGGTTATATAACAGGGTCTTTTGCACCAGGGGGAACTTGACCCAGCAAGGAAAGGGTCTCCTCTAGTCCCATCTCCTGTCTCCCATAAGGGAGCTCCCCTGTATCAGCTCGATATGATTTCTCTAAACCTTTCTCAAGGAGAGATTTGCACTCTGCAATATCCAGCCTTTCCTGGCTGTTATCTCTCTGAAAGAAGAGTTATAGGACTGAGCTTAGCTTCCTGGCACCTCCAGAGAGGGAGGCTGAGAGTTCTGTGTTCCTTCCCAGGCATCTCACTGGGCCTCTCCTGGTGGCACTGCTTCTGTGAGTCACATTTCCTCATCCCAGCTTTTCTGTTTCATCTCCCACCTGAGCTGTACTGTCTGATTCATGTTGTGTCTGCTCAACAGTGCAGATCAATGACTTGAAGATGCACTTATTGCTCTGCCTTGCTTTGCCTTCCTATATACACTTTACAAGGCTTGCAGGAGTAGAAATCCCCAAGATAACACTGCCAGAGAGCATAAAACCTATGAACAATTATATCCTTGGGCAGAGGAACTGAAAAGAAACTCTTAGAGCTGCCAGCACACTCATAAAGTGGAGTTGCTGACCAAGCAGCACATCCCACTGCCAACAGCAAGACACAGTCTTATACCCTCCTACTCAATGACTTGTGAGACTTCCAAGGAAAAGAAAGATTACTGAAAAATGAGCAGTTGAACATGTTAATTCCTCACAGTCTGCCCAAAGCAAGCATGCAAAAATGTCAAGTGATGGTGTAAACTCCTTCTGACGGGCCTTTGCAAAAAGGGACTGGAAGTTCAGGCTTCCCACATTCCTGGAGATGGTGTGATGGTACCAACCATAGAGTTTCAGCAGCACTCGTTAGTCCTGCCACCATGGATCACCTGCAACACATTCCTTTTTCTGTGCTCAAAATGGAGATTCGAGTTTCTCAGGAAACAAAAAAACAAAACAAAACAAAAAACCAACAAAAAAAACCAAAACAAAACAAATAAACAAAAACAACAAACCAAAAAAACAAACAAACAAACAAACAAAAAAAAAACACAAAAAAACCAAACCAAAACAAAACAACAAACCCACCACAATCTAAATGCCAGCATTTTTCCCACCTCTAGACCTAAATTTCCAATATTTTTGCATTCTGTCTATTGATGGACTTTTAGATTAAAGGCAACTTCTGGGGGCATTTTTAAATTAAAAGCTGTACTTATCTTGCATAATAAGGATTAAACTGGCCTTGAATGGTGAGCTTGAATTGGTGTGCCCAATCAAGGTTCAAGGTTCAGTTCTGTTCTCATTTTTTTGCATTGGCATTAGTCATGCTTTTGCCAAAATCTGACTCTGTTCCTATGAAAAGTGTCCCTGTGCTGAGAAACCACAGTCCTAGAGATGCAGCCACCTCTGGGTTTGGACACTGCAGGACTTTTGGAGCCCAGAAGCCTGGGAGTTTTGGGCTTTCTGTGCTTTCTGACAGTAACCCCTGGAGAACACTGCTTTTGACTTAGGGCCTTGGAGAAGGCTTCCAAATTTGAGGATGGAGTTAGAGTCATGGGTGTGTAGTTGGAATGGAAGTGTGTGATGTCACATGTTGAAGGGTTTTAAATTTGAAAATTTTGGAGTGTGGTGGTGGGTATGAGATAGAATGGAGGGGTTTAGGTGTTGTCTTTTTCTGTCTTCTTTCTTCTTCTTCATAGTTTCAGGTAGTGATTTCTGGTTGAATGGTTGGTGCTGCACTCCGGGTGATGGGAGTTTGGTTATTGAGTCAAAGGTATGGATGATGTAGGTGTTGGTTCTTTATTAGACTGTTTGGCTTTGAAGAACCTTGTACTAGCTAAACCAAGGCCTCCATTTTGCTTGCTTTTAGCTGGTAGCTAGAAGTGTTGCAGAACTGTCTGTACTTAAGATAAAATTGAATAAACTACCAAGTCCGAACACCAGAAAATTCATCTCCTTCGTGTTTTTAATCCTAACTCTGACTAAAAACAGAAGAAAATGAAGACAAGCCACTAATTAAGTGGTGCAGTTACCACATTTACACAGGACAAACCATACCTTGCTTTCCCCTGTTTTCACTGCCAGCATCAGGTCATCCTTGAGCTGTTTCTTGCAGTGCTCACAGGTGCAGTCGAAGTAATATTGCTTCTTCAGCTGCTTGCGCCGCTCCTCGCTCAGGCTGAGGAAATCCACGTAGGAAACAGTCAGCTCATCCCCCGGAGAAATCTTGCTCAGGGCCCGCAGCTCGATCCTGGGGACAGAGGATTGGGCTGTGCATTGGGAGAAGCAGCAGAAGTGCAGCCACAGAGCCCTCAGGGACAAACCCTGCCCTGCCTTGCAGAGGTGAGCCCTCGCCCTAAGGCACTGCTTGGTCTTCAGGGAGGCAGTGCAGAGCTGAACAGCACTCTGGCTAACTGAATGCACAGCAAGGACACAGTCCCACCAGCTTTTCCTGCCCCTCTACAAGTCCCTGGCAGGGACATGTGAAGGTCTGAGCTATAAAGAGGTTATGGCTCCATCACTTTATCCATACGGGGGCTGAACCCAGACAGCAACTTTTAGTTTGTTGCAGGAGATCTCACCAGAAGAAAAGCACGTTGAGATCAGAAATACACACCAAAATGCTGGGTTTGGATTTTGGGTCTTTTTTTAAGTGCTGCTTTACATGCTACCCACACATCCCTGGCTACCCTCCCAGATCCTGAGCTCTGCTGCCTTCGGTATCGTTTTTGCTTTGAAAAGTTAAGACAAATTCCCTCTGGGTGCTGCATAAGAGATGCCCTCACCCTATTCATGCATTCCACATAAAAGCTTAGAAATAATTATCTGGAGAGAGTCTATTTTTAAATAGATTGTTTGACCTATTACCACAATTCAATTGCCAGTCTCTGTTACTGAAATCTGTGGCAAGCCCCTGATGATGGGATTTGGAAAGCCAGACCTTTGTACCTGTCTTTCCCTCATGTCATTCTCTGCAAAAGGACTTAAATAATGTGGAAATTCAGAGCTATTCCCTTGCTGTTTCACTCTACTGAATCTCCCAGTTACTCTGGGCCATCTCTCAGCTGTAGGGGCTAAACAGGCACAACTGGCTAGACAGTTTAGTCAGAATGGGGAAAAAATCCATCAAATACCAGCTGTGAGGTGGTTCTTTTGCATCCACCTCCTCTTCCAACTACTAGTGAGCTCAACAGTGTGTTTAATGTACTCATCTGACCTGAGATGGGCCTGGGGGACCTGCTGGCTCCCACCTGAACATGAAGTGCTCTAGGTGGAACCCACCAAAAGCCTCATTAAAGGCAGAGGTGGCAGAGGACTCACAGGTATCACCAGGTGCTTTAAAAGTGAGCCTTTTGGGGAGGACATGACTTATTCTATGTGATCATGTCTTTGCAAAGGGATTGTAATTGTAAAAATTGTAATTCTCCTGTAATTCCCTTCTAATTCCCCTGGAATTCCTGTTACAGGCTCTCAGTACCAAGGACATAGCTCTGAGTCTTCCAGCTCTGCCAAAGCTGCTGTCAAAATTCTCCAAGGCTGGTCGTGATCTTCTCTGGGTGTTGCCATATCAGCAGCATATTTCACACAAATTTTATCTCCAAACATGTCATTGTCACGAAGGGCAGCTATTAGTTATGTCACAACCACAGGAAAATGCCAGGCAGAGAAAGGTGCAACCAGCTACTCCAGCAGGAAGTGCACAAAAAAGAGCAATTCCCATCTGAAAAGTTTCCACATATAAACATTCCTGTTCACACTTCACAGGATCCTCGTTACAGTGAGCCATGCAGCCAGAGAAGCAAAATCAAACCTCTGACTTTCATGATGCCCCTGATAGCCCAAGCACCATAGGGGTATTTTAAGCAGCATTCCTTGTGTGGAGAGGATTGATAGCCTTTGGGGTAAGCCAGGAAACACATGGCATATTTTAAATACTGCAGTTAAAGAGACACTGAAAGCCAGGAGCACACCACTGAGCTTGTCAAGGGCTCCTTTCCCCAGTGTCTGCCACGAGCAGCTGGGACCTTGATAGCTGCATGCACAGGCACAGAGAGTGCCTGATAGCTCAGAACTCAAATTGCCCCAAATAGCAACTCTAATCAGAAGTGAAACTCTTCCCCCACTTTTTTATGGTCCTATCTATAACGTACTGAGTGAGAGTCAGTGGTGAAGAAGAGCACTTCAAATGTATTTCACATTTTCTTTGGGGATAATACATGCCTGCTTGAAATGAAATTTTAAAGACAACAGTGTCCCCTGAAGAACACTGACTATAATATACCAAATGCCATGAGTTAGGCAAAGATATTTTTTTGCACATATTTTTGTGATTTATTTAGTTTGGATCAGGTAACAGTGGCATCATTAAAAGGTGGAACATTAATCATGGATTATGATAAAAAGGAATTGAAACCTACATCTCATGGTACTGCTACTGTAGGCAACACATTCCTTGGGCACAGTTTGTTGCAGGAGAAACGTGGAGTATTTAGTATGTCAGTAACACAGTCATTTCTCATCTCCTAATATGCAAGGTTTTATTTTGGGCTCTACAAGATTAGCAAGACCTTGTTCTGACTTTCATGCTCTTGCCATGATCAGGGGAGGAGAAATGAGAAGTGGAGAGGGGAAATACTGACAGGGAGGAAGCCAAAGGACAGGGTGGGAAGGCAGAGAGGGAATTCACCCTGGGAAGGACAGTCACAGTATTACCAGTATCATTTTAATTTACTACAAAATGCAGAGTTAAGTGAGGTTTGGGTTTAGTGGGGCTTTACACAGGGGAAGAGAAGTTTAGAAAACAGGGAAAGTGGAATTTGGTGTATACAGAGGGAGCCCCTTGGGGTCTTTGCATCTTTTCCATTAAACACAGGGCATGAGGGGTGCAGGGTAATGGAGAAGAATGATGCTTTCAAGACTGACCCACCTCATCTGTGTGTGGAACATTGATCTTACAGCCTCATGACTGAAAGACAAAACAAACATCTGCAGTTTACACATGTACAAGTACAACATAAAAAAAAAAAAAAGTGGGTACAATGCATAGCACTGGACATTGTACTGGCAGGAGACAAGGGGGCTCCCTGTGCCTGGCTCATGTGGCACTGCATGAGAGCTTCCCTTTGGATGTGCAGCTGCCAGGGCCAAACTGTTCATCACTGGGCCATAGAGGATGTGGTGGAAAACTGCCCTGGCACTATGATTTTAGAAGTGGTCTAGGTCAGGGAATGTGCAAAACCTGCTCCTGACATTTGACAGGAATGAAGGGACCAGATCTCCTGCACAGAAAGGTCTCCACTGACATCAGCAGTGGTGCTCTCTAGAGCACAGCTTGAAATGGAAATCAGAGTGGGATTTCAGCCACAATTTACCTGGCCAATAACCTAATGGTCAAGTTTAAAGTCAGTAACCAGATACATGTGGGAGCTTTGACAAGCTGCCAGGCAAATAAATGCCATTCCTGTACTTACCCAGAAAGTCAGGGCTGTTATCACTGCTGGTTGCTGGGAGCTGTTTGGAAGGGCTCTCCCACCAGCCCAGTATGGATCCAATCCAGGACAACTGGATATCATAGCACAGACTCCAACCTGAGTTTGGATCAGACCCTATTTCCCACCTAGGTAATCATCCTAATTTAGTTTTGTTTTCTCTTGGCTCATTTACCAGCTGCTTGATAAATGCTGGTGTAGTTTTATCAGGGAAAACCAGCAATGATAACTGAGTGCAGAACCAATGTGTTAGTTAAAAAAAGGAGAGGCTGGGGGGAAGAGGGGTGGTTAAGTTATAGCACTGAAGTTTAGTGAAGACAGGTAGCTGTAAAATAGTAGCAGAAAGATCAGAGGAAATCCTGTGGCTGTGCAGTTTTTGGCAAGCAATTTCCCAGTTAATGTTTTGCACACACTGCAACTTTCTGAGTCAACAGCACTTTATACCTGTCATGGCTTGGAAAATGGGAAGGGCAGAGCATCCCTCCTGTGAGCTGCCTCCACTCCCAGCTTTGGTGAAACATCCCTACATTTCCCACTTTTTCCATCTTTTCCATCTCTTTCCCTCTTACTCATCCTGCAGAGGTTTTCTTACAGGACTTAAGTAGGAATAGGGAATGCCCAGAGACTGAGAGCATCCTGCACTCTCAGGTGACTCTGCTTGCAGATAACAATCACCACTATCACTGAGGTCCCCTTGCTAAAGAGTGAATCAGTGATTAATTGAGATGGTACACCCTCACCAGATGGGGTTGTGTTAGGAATGGTTATAAACACACCAGCAGATAGTGATACACAGCTGATTGCAAGCTTTGGTTAGGAGAACCTCTTGGACTGCGGACTCAGCATAATCCTTCATAATTTGCTCAGTTGAATTAGTCCTTAACTATTTAAAAATGAGGCTTCAATATAAGGGGTGAGTTCAACAGCTACTTACTGTAACAGTAACTTACAGTAACTTACTGTAACAGTACTGTAACAGTACTTACTACTTTAGCTACCTATTTTGAGTCTAGTTAAAAAACTCATAAGAAACCAGGGAAAAATTCTTCCCTAGTTGCTGGATTTGGGGTCAAATCTTATGTATTTGTTAGTGCATCAGATGAAAATATTTTAAATAACAGTGAGAGAAACCAGTTTGTCTTTAGCAAGAAAATACTGTTTGGGTTTTTTTTTTTTTCTGGGCTAGAGAAGGAAATAAGAATGAATAGATTTTCTGGGGCAGGGACCTGACACTGGGAGTGGCAGCGCCTGCTGAGCTCACTGTTAGGATGCATCCCTGCTGCACCAAAGGAGAGAAATCCACTCACTTGCCATTGTTGAAGACGACAGTGCAGTTGGGCCAGCAGTCATGGTTGGCCTGGCAGAGGTTGGGGAAGATTCCCACACCAACAGCCTGCAGTCCTCTTTGGTCACTGAGGGTAAAGCCATTGCAGCTGATCTAGGCCCAAAACACAGGCAGGAAGAAACATCAAAGGAGAAAAAGCTGAAACACTCCAGTCAGGATAAAACATCAGAAGAGAAGCAATGCAGGACTCATGCAGAGGGACCAGGGCAGAGCTGAGTCAATGTTACAGAATATTTGCTGTCAGTGTTCACTTGGGATGCCCAAGATAAACTTGGTTTGGCCATGCATTGATTTCCTTGTATTTGGTTCCTGAAAATAATTCAGCAAAAGGTCACAGGAAAATGATTTTGAGGCAATTCAAGCAGAAAGCAAAGTTCACACTCATGAAAACAGGTAGCAGTTAGAAATTAACCTTGACTGCTGCATTCAGCCTGGTCATGTTTGCTGGGCTGCCCTCAAAGCTCATAAAAACCAGCTACTACTCTTTGCAGTGAATTTTTAGAATGGCTACTTTTGCATGACATATATTCCAAGAATGAATTTTTCCACTTTTCTATATGATACACTATTAATCACATATGAACAGAACAGTGTTTAGTCACAAGCATAAATAATGGAAATATCTGCAAAGAGAAAATGTGATAAGATAAACCAAAGGAAATAATTACCCCAGCTGCTGATTATTTTACCCTGTTAATAGTTTTGTTTCCTTTGTGACCTGATTCTGTAGTTTTTCTTGCTTCTCCACAGCCAAGCTGTGCTGGTCACTAGCACATAGGGTCACCCTGTGTCCAGTGAATTGGATTTTCTTTCTGATGTGGGTACCAAAGCATGCTGTGTCCTCTCCCTGTACTGGGAGTGGCAAAGACCAGCTTGTCTTGCACAGCAGCCACTGGCAGAGGGGTGAGCAGAGCCTGTGTCTCCGTTTGGCAGTGTTGGAGGGGATACTGCAGGGATACCCAGGGCTGGGAGCAGAGCAGCTCAGCCTGAACTGGAATTTCTGTCTCTGCTACACTGAGAAGAAAAATTTGTAGTTAACAACTTAGTAATGGATATTATTAAATATATTCCCAATTTTTTATTGATTTGAGTAAAAAACGGGTGGGGGGAGGGGAAAAGAGGAAAAAAGGCGGGAGAAGGAAAAGGGGGAAAAAGGAAAATCCGGGATTCAGGCAGCTCCGGAGTGAGGGGGGTTTAAATTCAGGGCAGGGTTTTAAAATCCCATCCCAATTTAAGGATTAAATCCTTAAAGTCCCTAAATGACCCCTGGGATATTTTCATCCCTCCAGGAATTCCCAAGGAGATAAATCCCAACCTGGGATGCTCCAAACCGGGAGCTTTCACCCTCTGAGTGCCGAAAAAATATTAAAAAATAAAATAAAATAAAATAAAATATAATAAAATAAAATAAAATAAAATAAAATAAAATAAAAATCAAACCAAACTGGATTTAGGAAAAACTCCCCAATTTCGAGCTGCAAAACCCCCACGTGGCCAGCTGGGGAGCTCAAAATCCCAAATCCAGGCTTGGAGGTGGGGCTCAAAATCCCAAATCCGACTTTGTGGGGGCTCCAAAACCCAAATCCCAAATCCAGGCTTGGGAGGGTCTCAAATCCCAAATCCAGGCTTGGAGGGGGAGCTCAAAATCGCAAATCCAGGCTTGGGGGAGTCTCAGAATCCCAAATCCAGATTTGGAAGGGGGACTCCAAATCCCAAATC
>JAOTQP010001652.1:63356197-63376303 GCA_026413545.1 Cichladusa arquata | reverse complement strand
AGAATAGAATAGAATAGAATAGAATAGAATAGAATAGAATAGAATAGAATAGAATAGAATAGAATAGAATAGAATAACAAATAATACAATTACAACAAAGAATCTATATTTTCAAAGTAGATGCTGGATATCAGGTATTCCTTCTTTTTTGATCCATATTTAGAGCAGTGAACAATCTACTTTGAGCCCCTAGAAAAAACATCAAATTTCAAAGCCAGCTGGAGAAGAACACCAATTTTGGAGCATGGAGAAAAGCACCCCTCAGCAGGAGATTATTCTGTGCTTTGGGTCTGTCTGGATTCTGGGCTGGAGGGGTGAGTGGCCCCATCCTCCCAACAGGAGAAGTAACAGCACCCTCTGCTGCCCTCTAAAAATCATCCAAAGCACGATTTTATCAAATGTAATGGGAGCAGCTTTGAGGTCAGACAAGTCATGAATTAGAGAGGAAAAAAGCAGGAGGAAAAAATCCCTGTGCCAAGCAGGAGCTCCCCAGACTCATCCTGCCACTGCACTCCAGCTTTAACCATCCAATGTGACACCTCACAGGGCGTCCTGGATGAAGCCCCTTTTTGGGACAACAGCAGGGAAAACTGGGGGGAAATTGCTCCTTCTCCGTGGGGTGGAAACAATGGGGGCTGAGGGGAATTCAGCCCTGAAGAAGGATGGGTCAGTGGGGCCATGAAGGGAAGGGCTGGTATTATCTAGTATTAACTAGGCAGTTACATGGCAGTTACTAGTAATTATTAGGCAGCTATTAAGTAGCTATTAGGAGCTATTAGGCAGACACTGGGTAGTAACTATTATTTACTAGGCATTTATGAAGCAGTAATTAGTAATTTAGTGATTGTTAGGCAGATATTTGATAGCTACAAAGTCATTACTAGCAGTTGTTAGGCACTAACATGTTACCAGCAGTTACAGCAGTTATTGCAATGTTGTTAGACTCTTCCTAGTAGTTACTGAGAGGCTCTTATTGCAGTTACTGAGCAGTTACTAGGCACTTACTAGCTCTAGTAGTTACTGGGAATTACTAGACAGGTGCTACAAGCTCTGAGGCAATTACAAGGTAATTACTAATTAATTACTAGCAATCGTTGAATGGCTTTGGTCAGTGGTTTATAAGCATTGACTGATAGGTTGTATCATGAAAATCAAGTTAAAAATCTAAAAAACCACACACTTAGCAACACATAAATGTGGGCTTTATTTAAAATATGTGAGACATCCATTAGCAGCAGCTTCCCCCATTGTCAGTTCAATTTAATAGTACTCTTGGAAGCAGAAATAACTCCAGTGGAATTAATCACTCCCTTTAGAAAGCTGACAGCTATTTTAAGCAGTCAGCTTTCTGGGGGTAAGAATGCAAGCTCTTCAAAGGAATATACTCGGGGAAAGTTGAAATATGGTCTTGCTATGTTTAGGTTTAAATTCCAATTTTCTCACGTATTTCCTAAATTGAATTGTCATGTTTCTGAACTCCAAAATCTGCTTTGGTACATTAACAACTTCAGATGCACTTAGACCTCCTGGAAATTTCAAGGGGTTTTAAGAGTCTGAGGGTCGTGGTTTTTAAATCCTCAGTGTTTTAGAGGTAGCTCACATCCTTATTTTTAGTGCAGGGCTGGAAAGACTCAATGGCACAATTCTTTATAATTTTATCACACAGCTCACACATGCTCCCTTTGTTTTATTTTTTTTGTTTTGTTTTGTTTTGTTTTGTTTTATTGTAAGGAGTTTCTTTTGACTCAATAATAACAAGCTAAAACCCCTCGGTACCTGTAGGAATTTAGTCAATCTGTAGTTAAAGCCATGCATCCTTTTTCAAGACTCAATAAATAGCTCTCATATGTTATAAATTACTAATTACCCCCTCTCCCTTCTTCATCATATATTATTCACTTACTGGAGAGGATAAAGAGTTTGGGTACCAATTTACTGATCATGTTTCTCACCCAGTATTCCACAAACCCATCTTAAATAGTACTGAGAGTAAGCTGGGAAATAACACGGTACAAACTGCTCTCTTGCAATCATACAGGAGCATTTTTATGTCAGAAAAGAGCTGGGCAGAAGGACAAGCACCTTGTCTTAACCTGCCCCAGAGAGTCTGCAAAGTGAGGATTGGGAGTTGCATTTCTTACTGTGTTCTTCAGGCACAAGGAGGACTAAAACATGTCAGTGTGGAAAGGGAAAACAGTATATTATCCTAAGGATTCTTCTTGGGAAGGAATCAACCACTCACCATAGACTTAATCAGCTTTCTGCTGCACCTTAGTCAAGTTTTGATGGTGTGTTTCAAGAAGTAAAGCACAGCTGGATCAAACCATCCTTACAGATACTGAAACAAAAAAAACCACAAATACTTGTTTTCTGAAATCCTGAGCTGTTTGTTGCAGTAAAAACTATTTGCACTTTTAAAAAGTGCAGCTTTTTTATTTTTTTCTGATAAAAGCAGAATAGCTGATTTCAGTCTGCTGCAGCACTGACAGTCTGGCACATCATGGATGTGATAGGAAGGAGGAAGACAAGGACAGGCTTAGTCGTGTTGTAGCCAAATTAATGCTAATTCAGTGTTCAAAGATGAATATGAAAGCTTGTAAGGTAACTCATTACAGTATTCTGTGGGGGAAAATTCTTAGGGTTTGAGTGATGAAACTGGATTATGGAAACGTAGTGCCAGCATTAACAGCATTCATTTCCACAAGCAGAAACCAGTTTGGTGTTTCACTTTTTTACATTCCCATGAGCTTTGAAAACAAAATGAAAATCACTCAAAATACATTCAGTGACTAAACTCACTGAGAAAATGAAAATTTAATGCTACTACAATATTGTTTCTTTGGAGAAGCATCTTTCACCTAACTGCAGAAAGGGAAATCTCACTGGTTGAGCCTCTCTTCCTCATTTGGAATACAGTGCTGTAACTCCAGTCCAGTGTATTTGACAGGGGATTTAAAGTCTGTTTGTTTCCTTTGCCTGCCCTTTCTGAGTTGAATTTCTGTGGATATCTGAGTGTATTTCTAGGTTTGCTGTCTGACTCCTCCTGTGCACTGACCATGCTTCCTGCTGCCCCCTGAGCCAAAAGGGATTGGATTCCAGTGCTGCTCTTTGCCTGCAGTTTGAAACACCTGATACCCTCAGCATCCAAGTTCTTGTTCATCTTTCCTCCCTTTATGGAGCAGGAATGTGATGTCCTGCTCACAAGCAGTCAGCTGAGACAATGCCTGCATGCAGGCTCCTGCCTTTGCTGCTTGCAGAGTGGAACAAATCAATGTGGATTAATGAGGTGCACGTGATGCAAATGAACCTGTTCTGCTGTGCTGCTGGACAGGCTGGAGCATGCAGAGTTACAGAGGGGCTGGCAGGTGGCCCTGTGAGCTGTGTAACCCCATGGCTTGTGGGGATGTGCCTGGGGAAGGGCTCATAAACTGAGCAAAGGTGTGAGTCAGTATTTGCTTTTGAGGAATTGCAATTTTTGTACCTGATTTAATTCATGTATCTCCACCTACTTCTCATTAAAATGCTGTGTTTGCTCTTGGCATTTGAAGGTACAATTTGGCCCTGTCATTTTGTGGGTTTAGTACCTTGAACTTGAAACTTTATGCCTTTGCCTTAAGGGGTTTGTCTAGCCTAGACATTTTCTTTGCTCCATTATTCTTCTTTCTCTCTTCTTTGCCCTGAAGAATTGGGAAAGAAAAGTTAATAATAGGCTAAAGCTGGGAGCAGTTCCTTTTTAATCAAATGGTAGAAAATCCTGGGTGAACAGATTTTTTAAAATTACTTGGTTTCTGATTTTTTAATTTATGTTACTATTTTTCCTACCACGTTTATATTGCCCCTAGGGAACACTTTTCCTTGCCTTTCCTACATGGGATTCTACAAAGATTCCTCTACAATTAATGCAGCAAGAGTAAGAAAAAAGCAAAGGTTTGAAGTTGGAAAGACATTCTCAAACTTCTCTCAAGAGGTAAAATATGCAAGTATAATAATGTTAAAATGTTCTTAAGCATTCTCACATCAGGGATTTAGTAGCTTCATGGAATTGCTGTAACAATGAGGGGAAAAAAAACTTTTAAAAAAAGATGGATGTGATTCTAAGATCACAATGGAGAATAGAGAAACAGTAAGCAATTATTATTTTTCAATTCACAGAGTAAGAGTCTGATTCATTATTATTAGGCAACTTGTTTGGTTTCAGGTTTTCAAAATCCACCTCAGTTATTTACATTCTTTTAATTTATTTAAAAGGCTTCAGGTTTTTGGTTAAGGGAGTCTGAAGTTCCCCTTGCCTTCTCAAGCTCCGTAATTTCTGCCTGAATATTGAAACAATGAAGTTGTTCTCTGTCTTCACTGTTATTCAGTATTATCTTAGACTGCTTTTAATTTCACTTCATCTGATGTATTAGGTGCTGTGTCATCTCTCAGAATGCACAAGTCAGAAAATTGCACCAATAAATAGTATGCTGGGTTTCAAGCATACGTTTATTGTCATTATTTATTCTGCTTTAATAACAGTTTCTTTCTATTTATTAATTTTTAAGTCACATTGGAGATAAGAATGAGAAGTCATTTTTATGAGGGTAAGAGTGGATGTTTAGGAAACTCTCCATCCACCAATCTTCGTAAAGTTTGAGTGGTTTTTGGTAATTAATAAATTTTCAGTGATCCATGGCTTGTCATGCTGGAGACATTGCGAGACTGAGACTGACTCACTAAAACATTAGTTTTTAATCAAATTATTACCTTACAAACCTGCATCTCGAGCTTTTAAAACAGTTTTGTAAAAAGTAAAACTATGAGGCAGAACTGCAAGTGCACCTTAAGGTGAACATTGACTCAGAGGGAGCAGTGATGCAGCAAATACTCTGTGTTTGCTCAAAGGAGTCAAGCATTTGGTTTGAAACACCTGTTTTCTGATAAAACCAGTGAATTCAAACAAAGGTTGTTCATATCCTAACTGAAAACACTCATTTTAAGTGATGCTGTTTATGCCAGTTCTGCTGTTCAGGGTAATACTGAAAGGTCCATCAAAGTTGCATTCATAAGAATTATGTTTTAAATCATCCCTTTGCAGTAACTCATTTCTCCTGTGCTACCTTTGCAGGATTCAGAGATGCACAGAAATGAAAATGAGATTTCAAACTTAAAGCCTAAATACAAAAGTACCCACAGGTGAGAATGTATATTTAAGGGTGTTGACCAAGTCTTGTCCCCTGTCTCTGTGCAGAGGCATAAAATAACTTTTCAGACTTTTTCACCACCCACCTCTGTCTCTCTTCTCTGTTAGGGCTCCATAGCCTCTGGAGCACATGGAATATAAGTCTGATTGTAAAGCAGCCCTTTATTAAAATGCCCAAGTATCTCTAATGACTACTATAAATTAATAGTGTTACACACCCAAGAAGGAATACAGATTGACTTTTGTGTGCATGTGTTTTGCTTTTTTAGCATTTTGCAGGCATTTTGATAGATAAAATCTTCTGGGCACCAATTCTGTGTCCTAGATTTTAAATTTTTGACTCATGATAAGGGCTAAAGTAACCACAATAAATACTGTATGGCTGCTGAGAGTTGGTAGTGAAAAGAATCATGTCACAATGGGCAGCAGTAGTCTCCAGGGTCTGCTTTCTTTGGCCTCCACAGTCCAACAACAGTAATATTTTGTTTCTCTTGGCACAAATATCTGCTGTTTAAAGAACAGCTTTTAGGTAGTACATTCATGGAAGTCTAGGCTGTATTTCACATTTACTTTCTAGGCACAAAAGTGAAGTATGACAGAACAGGAAGATGTTGCCAGTTTTATTGCTGGATTTTCCCTTTATGCCTGGATGGTGCCTGAACACTCATTCCCCATTCTGTCTAATCAGCTTTGACAGGTATTTTTTGCAGCCCAGTTCCCTCTGAAAAGTATTTCTGTAGTGCTTGGGAAGGATGATGGGGCAAAGCAAATGGTACAGATGAGGCAGATGGTGAACTGTGAAACTGAAAACAGGGCCACAACTGCAGAGGTACCAATCTGATCAGTGAGATTTCCCACTCCAGAAGCCAGAGGGATTTGTTACAGTGCTCCACACTTCCCATGAATGTGGAATTAAATCTATGAGGGATCTTTGCAATTCTTTTCATGGGATCTTATGAGTACCTGAGGCTAAATATTTTGTGCTAAAATCACTTGCCAAGCTCTTCTTAGCATTTCAGTATAATCAGATTAATAATTTGTTTTCCAGAAACTCCTTATGTTTGCTGCTTCACTTGTGCATCCTTTTAGATACTTAAACTGCTGCTAATATTTGCTGTAGCTATGGTATGTCAGTGGACTTCACAAGCCATGAACTCTCACAGCATGTCTGTGGCACTGCCAAGTGCCATAAGTTCCAAAATACAGCTGGCAAGGGCAGACCATAAGACCTGCTAAGAATCACATGAGAAAATATTGCCATTGGGTCCTGGTAAATAGGAAGTATGGGCTGGATTCATGTCTCCAGTCCAGAAATCTGGTTTTCCCTCTGATGTTTGGATGTTGACAAACAAATTGTTCAGACTAATAATAAAGGGAAAACAACGCTGAAAATTATTGGTTGACTTCATCATGTGTTACAAATGCTTATATCTTTTATTTTTAAAAAATACAACTAAAATCTTATCTTGTATTTCTTAAACATTTTTATCAATATCTTTTTATTAAAGAGCTGCACCTTTGTGACAATGAGTAGTTGGTCTGGTCTGCAGTGAATAATTTCTTAATGTCAGAAATTTGATCTACTCTAAATTCACACCACCAGCACCATTAAGTATTTTGGAGGCATATAAATGGCAGTGCCAGTCTGGCAGCTCTGCAAGGCCACAGCTTTTGGTTGATTCTCTCAAAATTTTCTGATGGCATTGTTACAAACTGTCAAGTAACCTTTTAAAGGAGTTTTTCTTAGTCACCAGGAAAGATGTTTTGTGAATCTGAAAGCTAAAAACCTCAAGTCAGGCTTAATATCTGTAAAACTAGTTACACACAGGCAGTGGGAGCACAGATCTCCCCATGCTCTGTCAATTTTGTGTGTAGCAAATGGCCTTGAGGCAGAGTTAGAAGGAGAAAGGGCAGACTTGTTCTGACCCCTCTCTGGGGGTGAGCAGGGATGTGTCATTTAGAGGCTGTGGATGTGTGTGGTGGCCTTGGGAAAGAGCCTGAAATGTCCCAGACCAAACTCAAGGCTATTTACAGCTCCCTGCCTGGTTGGGATTTAAGTGAGAGACACATCAGTTTATTCCTGAGCTTGTCTTCGTGCAGATTGTCAGAACACCACGTATAAAACACTGCCCAGCATTAAATATATGTATATATACAAACACATATTTGCCTAAAAATCTGGTAACTACACAGAAAATAAAAAGAAAAATGCTATGCATGTTTGTACATTTTTTCCCATGTGGTTTGAAGCTGAAATTATACCAGTTTAGGATTTTTATAAGTGGTTACCCAGCACCTCTGAAGTTGCTGTGCTTCCAGCCGTGCTCAGCAGCAGCTGCTGTCCCTGTTTGTGGATCAGGGTGTCCTGGCCTTGTTTGGGCTGGGGGAAGCAGGTGGGGCTGTGCTGTGCTTGGCTGTGTGACACTGGCAAAGCTGGAGCTGAGCTCCTGTGCCATTTGCTAATGGAACAGCAGGGCAGTGCCAGGAGCTGCATCAAAGCCATTGCCAGGCTGCTCTGCCTTCCCCAGCCAAGCTGAACCCTGCCTGTTTCATGTCAAATCTGTTAATCATCATCCTGTGACCATGCAGAAAACCTGAGCAGAGTGAATCTTTAAGGTTCAGAAATGGAAACAAATGTTTTGAATTCTGTGTCTTTATTTTTGAGGTTGTTTCTGTCTTGGGGAAAATGAATTATTAGGTTTAACAGCACTACAAGTGTTAGACTGAGGTGAGAGGTTATTGTAGCTCTGCATTCATCACTGCTGACTCAGCTGTAGCAGCATAATTTTGTATTTACAAAGATTGAGTCCAAACAGAGGAACTACATCATTAAGAAGTGAGAAATTGGCTTAAAAAGCAAGAGGAAAGACAACAATATGGTAAGAGAACTACGATGTGATGAATTTACAATGAAGAAAGAATCTTAAGTCCTTTCAGCCTTTTTACAACATCAAGGAATGAAAATTGATCTTGTAATAACAAAGAAGAGTAATATTTGAAGCTGTCCCTAGAATATATTTCCATGCAATTCATCAGCTACTGTAAAATACTGAGGATAAGGACACAGCAGGGTTCAGGATGGCTCCAGGAGGCACAATAGATGTCACTGGGCCAACCAGACTTTTAGTCTCTACAATCCAATCTTTTCACTACAGTGGTCAGCAAGAAAAAGGTGAACTAAACCTCATTTTCAATTTTACATTATAAAGTTTTTAGGGCTTTTTGGTCGTGTGCACTTGGTTGGGTGATGTCTGCCAAGAAGGCTGTGCAGCTCACTGCTAATTCAAGGAAAATATACATAAAGTGCTGTCTTTAATTCGTACAAAGAAGTCTTTGAAACAAATACATGCTTTCCAGTGAGAAGTTATGCAAATTGAAATAGAGTGCATATGGTCCATGACAGTAACATTTCATAGACTTGTGCCTAGCTGCAGTTGCCCTTTTTTAACTGGGTGGGAGGAATTTTAATGGAGAATATTGTTCCATCTACCTTTATCTAGGTTGCTGTTTTTACAGTTCAGTACACTTGAGCAAACTGCAATTTTCCTCTGTAAATGCCTTTTCTGATACAAACACTGGCAATTCACGTACTTTGGGTGCAAGAAGGGCTTTCATCTAATGCTCAGAATTTAGTAATTGGATTTTCTTGTGTGAATCAACTCAAGTTATTGTGTCCATCTTACACTCCTCTGCTTGAAGGGCTTAAGCTGCATGAATCAATAACAGCAGAATATTGAAATTTTTTGGATGGCTTACACCATAGCATACAGAATCTTTAAAAGATGAGCCACCAGGCCCATTGTATGTCATAAAAAGGAAGTTTTTATTTGAAAATTAATTCCTATACTGGAAACTAATGGCACTCCATGCCAATCAGCAGCATTTTGATACCAGTTTGGCATTCCTTGTTGGGGCCACGCTCCTGGGGTGATAGTGCCTCACATAATGTTTAAACTGATCTTATTTTAATTAAATCTGGACTGACTAGATTGGTATCTATTGGTGCTTGCTTTATAATACCATTTAATTTTTTTATTAAAAATAATTAATAATTTCTATAATACTATTTAAATTTTCAGAATGGTTTATTCTCATCAGCACTTGATAACATTTGCTGGAATTATCTTGCATCACTTCAGAGATCAGAAATTCTCTTTGTTAATGTTTAAGCCATGGTTACACTGCAACTGGGCACCTTACCAGCTCACTTTATAAACACTAGTGTAAAATCCATAATTTCTAGTGTAAAACTGCAGCAGAGACTGTATTATTTATAAATGCTGTTTATGTCATTGTGTCAGGACTCTTGCATGGGATGGGATCATGGTGTGCTTTGAGTTTTGCCCCTCTTTTGCAGTCTCTAACCTACAGGCCCCTTTTTTTCAGCAATTGGGGCTGGTTGTAACTTGTGCTCTGTCTGTAACACCACACTTACTTCCATAGTAAGGTCCATTCCATAACTCCATTCTCACATGGAACAAAAATAAACACCAGATTAAGTAAGTCAGTAAGTCTTCTGTTACTATTTCTCCGTAGTTTGCACTTCCAGGCTTTTTCATGAGCCCTGTTGCCTGCTGTTAACTGACTTGAATAAGTTCGTGGGGATTTTTTTGTTTTGGTTTTGGATTGGGGTTTTTTTTGTTGTTTGGTTTAATGGTTTTAAGAGGTACTGCCTACTGAAACTGAGGTTCAGTCCTAGACTTCTCACAGACCAGGGAAGGTCCTTCAACCTCTGCAGTTTTCCCACTTCTTTTGCTCTCTGGGGGTAGCAGCACCTATTTTGGCACAGCATCTGCAGTGCTCAGTCTAGAAGGAAGTGGTCTGAACTTAAAAATTCCCTTTGACAAGGCAAAGGCAATCTTAATCCTGAAAAGTGCCAAGTCTGCATCAATTGTGTTGCTTTCAGGATTCATCTTACTTTGGGCATAAGATATTTATGGGATGGATGGAAGCTTTTGTACTTTCCCATTTACCCAGGAGAGGGCTGCTGACTGTTAACTGCAGAATGGATTTTAAGGTGATTTCAGATGCACTTCTTAGAGAGTGCTGTGCAACTAGGCTAAATATCAAAATTGCTTACATATTAAACATTTTGATAAAACATTTTATAAAGTTGTTAAGCTTGGAAAAGACTTCTAAGATCATCAAGTCTGGCCATTAAAAAACTATAAGTGAAGGCAAAATAATAATAAAACCACAAAAGACTGATGTAGAATTGGTGTGATTTTAAATATTTGTTTAGAACAGAATTAGAATCCCCCAAAACAGGAGTGTAGGAAACTGCTATAGGCCTATCTACAGTTTAACAAAATTATTCCAGATGTTGTTTGTTATTGGGGTTTCGGTTTGCTTTGCGTTTTTGGTTACCAGTTCTAAGTGAAAAATGAGTCCATTAAACATGGAAATTGTTGTAATGTACACATCATCTAGGAGATTTTCCTCACACATTCCTGACTTTTAAGGAATGAGAACAGCCCTGCTGAGAAGGACTTGGAGATACTGATGGATGAGAGGCTGGACACAACCTGGCCATTGGCACCCCAGAAAGGCAAACCTGTCCTGGGCTGCATCACCAGCAGGGTGGGCAGGCTGAGGGAGGGGATTCTGCCTCTGCTCTGCTCTGGTGAGACCCCACCTCAAATACTGCATCCAGCTCTGTGCTTCCCAACATAAGAAACACATGGATCTGCTGGAGCAAGTCCAGAGGAGGCCACAGAGATGCTCAGAGGGCTGGAGCCCCTCTGCTGTGGAGAGAGGCTGGGAGAGCTGGGGGTGATCACTTGGAGAGGAGGAGATCCAGGAGACCTTCTAGAATCTTCCAGTGCCTCAAGGGGCTACAAGAGAGCTGGAGAGGGACTTTGGACAAGGGCATGGAGTGACAGGACAAGAGGGAATGGCTTTAAACAAGAAGGCAAGTTTAGACTAGATATTAGGAAGAAATTGTTCTCTGTTGGATGGTGAGTTCCTGGCACAGGCTGCCCAAAGAAGCCATGGATGCTCCATCCCTGGAAGTGCTCAAGACCAGGTTGGATTTGGGCTTTGAGCAACCTAATCTAGGGCAGGGGGTTGGACTAGAAGATCTATAAATGTCCCTTCCAACCCAAACTATTCTATGATTTGATAATTCCATAATATGTTCAAGCTCTTGTGCTGCTCCCAGGACTCAATGAGCCCAGACACTGGAAACATCAGCTTCTGCAGGGGCTGGGGTAGGCAGGGAGAGGCAAGAGAAAGAGGGGAATTGCACAGTCTGCCTGCAGTGTTCAGAGCAGGGCTGGTGCAGAGGACCTGTGTGACACTACTGAAAGCTGCTGGACTGGGTAAATACAGTGAAGTTCTGAAAACTGATCATTTAAAAGCAATTTCATAAGAGACTGTGGAGTGTCTCTCTCATTTCCAGGTCACAGGAAAGCTTCTGTAAGCCTTGATGTGGGACTGAAAGCCATCACACTGTTGTTTTGCAGCACTCTGTGCTTCCTCCAGGGTGAGTCTGTTTGAAGAGCCACCTGTGCTGAGCTGCTGTGCTCAGTAAATCTGCCCAACTGAAGCTTTCTCTTGTGGGCTGTTGTTCTGTGGGATAGAGTAGAGACCAGGGCCCTCAAAACCTTGAATTCTGTCTGATTTCTCTTACTTTTAGTTTTGTGTGTATAAGAGGAAGGTTGGAAAGCCCTGAAAAATAATGTTGTCTCCTTTTTCTTTCTGGTTTCTTTTTGAATTTGTATTTTTTTGTTGATTGCAGTCTTGGCTCTAGATTTTTCCTCCTGCTGCTAAATGATAAATCTGGGTAGTCAGAACCTGAGCTGTCAAGTAGTTTAGTTCATCCTCTGACAGATAACTAAACAAAGCTGAGCAGGGACATGTAACAATTCATTGGTCTGAAGTCCCAGGAGCCTCAACCCAAGGTCCATGAGGATTCAGTTTTAAGTTCAAAGTGTACATGGGGTTCTTCTTTCAGTCCCCTTTCCTAAACTCTTCCAGTCTTTATTCGAGACTGATAATGCCTCTGCTTTCTTCAGTGGCTCTCTTTTCTCACTGATATCTGACTTTTCCTCTGGATTTCTGCCACTCTGTCACAGAGGGCTGTGCAAATTTGGCCAGTGTCATTTATTACTAGGGCACCCTTGCTCCATATGGTCACATAGACCTTCTTTGCCCACTCACTGGAAAGTGGTTGCAGAAACTGTTCTAAATTAAGGTTCTTGGTGTCAAACATGAAAGATAAGATCCTAAATGAAGTGTTCTTGTCACATTTCCATTAAAAAATGATGCATCTATGATGTAAATGCTACAAATGAGACAGCAGATTCTCATCTAGCAGAAGTGACTTACAGCTTTATTTAGGTAAGCAATAACCAATTTACTAAGGTCATAAATAATGGTTATTGTTCATGTGTTCCCTGATCTCCTTGTTCCTGGCCTTTCACATTTGTGCCAGCAGTTCTTTATATTTAAAGTACTAAACACAGAGATTGATTATGTTATTTATTCTTTACTTAAATTCATATTTTTTCACTTCTTAGAGACAAATGTCAGTAATGAAATCTAATTCTGCTTATCTCTTCCTCCCATTAAAGCCACCAAAGCATTACAATTCTGATTTGAGAAACAAATGGAGCACCAGATCTTTGTCACATCTGAGCAGAAAATCTTTCAGATCTTCCTGGACACCCCTTGGAGAGCACAGTGTCCAGGGCAGGTGTGAGCATTCCTCTCTGCAGGCCCAGCAGCACTAAAGTAGATCTGTTCCTTGTCTGGAAAACTTGTGTGCTGCTTGGCTTTGTGAAAGATCTGCTCTATATGTAAAGGACAAGGTAAAACTGTGCAAATTTAGAGCACAAAACCAAGATTAGAGCTGTTTTTTAAAATTGAGCTTAAATGGAAGATTCTTGCATTTCACTTTTGGCTCTGTCCCTGGTTCACCAGTTCACCTGGATTAAGAAGCTCTTCCAAGGCCTCTTATTTCAGCTACAAATGGTGCAGAAAGGGATTCTGACAAATTGTCCTGTCCATGCTGTGCCTCTGAAGCAGATTGCAGCTGCCACTTTCCTTCCTTTCTCCTGAAGGTTACCATTCCTTGGACATCCTTGTGTCCCTGTGTCTGCTGCTCTCCCCCACAGGCAGAGATCTGCTGAAATTGCATAAAGGGCAGCCAGATTTAGAGGGAGGTAAGAGCACTCTTCTGAAGGAGCAGGAATAAAAGGAAATGCCTGCAAGCAGTGGAATTGCTTGTTCAATGAACACAGTGGAGCCCAGATGCTCATCTCTGAACACAGCTGTCACTGCCCTGTGAAGGGTGCCATGAATGTGCAAAATAGTGCCACTATTTTATAGTTCATTTTCCCCTTTATGACTTTTTATACATTGGTTTCATGACTGGCTGCAGCATGTGAATAATTTGTGGCAAGGTCCTAGTTCACAGTCTGCCTGAAAAAGTCCACAACTGAAACAGAACAGCTCAGAGTGCAGTGAGCAAAAAGCTGTTTCCATGGTGGGAGGTTCTCACCAAGGGAAGGGAGAACCACTGAACCACCTCGTGTGCCCTGAGCTCGGGCTGTGGTTTCAGTGAGCACACACACCTGCCAAGTTAACCCCACTGCCGGCTTATGAGCCCTGTCCTTGTCACATCTGACCTGAAAACTTCTCCAAGCAAGTTTCCTTAAAGATTGAGAGGCATTCAACCAAAATCACTACAAATCACCCCAATACAAAGCCTTGAGCTGCATCTCAAATGTGCCATTTATCTGTGGAGCCAGATCACAGCGTGAAACAGTTGTTTGAACAAGTCAGAGAACTATTACAGCTTAATTAAATTAAGGGCTTTTTTCAGCATGGAGCTCCTGGCCATCCCACACCACAGAAGCTGACAGTGCTTGGTGGCTCTGTTTATCTAGCAAAGCACCAGGGTGAGGACTGGCAGGTTGGTATTCTCTTCCCACAAGCTTCTCCTGTGATTTACAACTTGCCACAAGTGTGGTGCCAGATGAGCTGTTCCAGCTGCAGCCTTTTTTAAGCATAACATCCTGTAGCTGCTGGTTCTTCTGGACATCCAGGGGTGGAAATGGCCTGAGGAAGGAGGTCAGAGCCCTGCCAGATCTGCTGGTGTCCCTCCAGCTGTTCCGGTTTCCCTCCTGCTTCTGTTCTCAGAGCAATGTGTTGAGCAGCCAAGCATGGTATGTTTTTAACCCTGACCAGCTGTAACAGTTCTTGATTATACCCTAAAACAGGTGGCACAAAATAGTCACAAAAACCTCCAGTGAACAGGAAACTATAAATAAGTGCAGTGCCATAGATCTGTGGGACAGCCTTGGAAAGGAAGCACCAAGTGTCCTTCATCTATTTCAACCAGGTTGGGGTTGTTTGTTTTTTTGTTTGTTTTTCTGGCAGAATGAAGGTTTAGGCATTGTTTTCTATTGAATTTAGGAAAATCCTGCTTTGATTTCAGAGGGCTGCAGAAAACTGCCTGCCCGGATTTGCTCCTAGGAGCGTGCTGTCAGTCACTCCTGCTCCAGGGTGGAACACTGAGTGTGGGCATAAATCCCAAATCAAAGTTTCCACAGGTGACTGACAAATCCACAAGTCCTGAACACCTGTGGGAGCCCACCTTGCCCAGTGTACTGGTGCCACTTGTCACACAGTTGGGCTTCATTGCAGAGTTGGCTCTTAACAACACCTGGCAAAACCACAGATCCTCAGGTCACAGACCTTTCCTTCCTGCATTGACAGGCTCAGGTCCTTGCTGTTTCTGTTCTTGAGATATGAAAGTTTGAAATAAAACTAGATTCTCAGTGGGGAAATTGTGAAAGAAGTAGTACATTGTGGGTTTTTTCTCTGTGAGAGCTGTGAAGAAAACTGAAAATGTGTTTGTGTGGGAGAGGGGAGATCTAAAAGACACCTTTAAAGTGAAGTAGGATTCCTTAGAATTAAGGATGAAACACTTTCCAGCAGTGTTCTGAGCACTGACCTAATAAACAGTTGAAATGAAGTTGTTTTCCCCAAAGCTAAGTGCTAGATGTTTCCAAACCATCTGCATTATAAATTCAAGATCCACAAACTGAACCACAGTTATCAATAATATCATGATGCGTGAGAAATATATTGGCTGTGATTCCTCTTGCATTCAGGTTAGCTTTTTCCCTCAAAATGTTTCTTTTGGGACTGTATTATATCAGTCTATATGTGTAGCCTCTTTAGGTGATGGAAGGTGCTAGAAGGTCTCCCTGGAGCCTTGTCCAAGCTGAGCATCCCCAGCTCTCTCCTCCTGTCTCCATAGCAGAGGTGCTCCAGCCCTCTGAGCATCTTCATGGCCATCTGTTCACCAGATCCACATCCTTCTTGTGCTGGGGGCATGGCCAACTGCTGTGCTTAAAAAAATATACCACAAATCACTCTGCCTTGCTCAGCTTCACCCCAGTACTGCTCCCTGTCTTGCTTTGCACTCCCCATGCTGCTGCAACACCAAGAAACTGCATTTCTCTCTGGACAAATGAGTCACTCAGCCTGGGGAAAATGGTGTGTGACCACTGAAACGTGAGACTTCTCAGCTTTCAAGATCTGGCTCTTTTGCCACTTCTTAGAGGCCAATAGAGGTTTTGGTGCTGCAGTTTCCTGCAGGTCCAGCTCAGGGCACCGTGGGCTCAGCTCCTGTGAGTTTCTCTCAGGCAGCACCTGGGCTTGCCCTCAGGAGCAACATCTGTGCATGCACAGAGCTCCCTGGGCCCAGTAGCTCATGTCAGTGCTGCTCAGGATGCAGAGACCTCAGGACCCCTTGGGAAGGCACCTTTTTCACCTATGTTGTGTGTAGTGCTCAAATTTGAGTTTCTTCACACGAGTTCCATCCCTGCTCCATGCTGTCATGCTCAGAAGGATAACTGGGAAGCTGATGGGAAGTCAGTACCATGATGGTAGAGTGGTATTCTGCAGAACAGCATCAGATCCCTTCAGATTTACAGAAAGTCTGTGTTTTGGACCACCTCTGAATGGCCAGCTGCTGGCATTGCTGGCATTTGTGTCTGTTCATGCACTCAGAGTTCTGTGAAATTTTTTGAAAACTCTTGAGATGCATGTCTCTTCCCTGCTCAGTTATTCCATGTCACCTTCTGAGGATATCACAGCCTAAAGAAGGAGATGGACTCATTTCCTTGGAATTGCCCTTAAAATGCAGGGATTTTATGGAAGTGGTTTTGCTTTCAGAAAAATCCCTCTCAAATCAGATGGGGAAGGTGATACCAGCTGTTCACAGCCTGCTTTCTGGCTTGTTTACAGCTCTTTTTAGTACCTTTTTTTTTCCTCCCTAGCTCAACAAGTGAAGAAATCCAACCACAGGCATTCAGGGGTGCTGGGTGCCGACCCCAGCGCTGTGTCTGTGGTGGAGGTGTTGTGTCACCAGCCTGAGCAGAGCCAGCCCTGCAGCTGTGAGCAGGGGATGCACACCCAGGCACAGCCTGCCTTGCATCTCTCACTGTGCTCAAAGCAGAGAGAAGCAGCAGCTGCTGAAGGGAAGGAGGCTGAGACAGCCCCCCCAAGCTGGTGTCCATCTCTGCCTCACCGTGTGGCTTATCCAGTCCCCAACACTCATCTCACAGCTGCAGCACCTTTCCTTTTGATTTTACTGCTCTGGCAGCTGGCTGGGTTATGATTACTGATGAGGTTTCTGATGAAGTGTGGAGGAAGTGAGGACACACCACTGCTGTTGTGGTGGTGCTTTCTCATTCATTGGTGGGCATGCTGTTAAAACAAATGAACCTTCCTTTCTTTATGTTTTTAAGCAATTTTTAATAGACTTCCTGATGCCGTTTGCTTAGGCAAACATGGGCAAGCAGACATCTTTGTTGCCTTACTGCAACATTTCCTCATGGAGAGCAAGGATAACTTAAGGGTTTTTAAGGCAGATATTTCCCCCCCCATATCTTCTAGCCTGCACTATTTCAAGTAACTTCATGTCTTTCTGTTCTCTTTCCAGATACCTGTGACTCCTATCCACTTGTGAAGATGCTGAGAGCAGCTGGAGGAACAAGGGTATTTTGATTGTCCCATGCTGTAGAAGACCTAATTCTTACTTACCATTAATTACATTACCATTAATTACTTAATTACAGTCTTTTGTTAGCCTTGCCAAATTCAACAGTCACATTAATAATAGGTACCTCTCAAAACTGGAATGTGTTTCAATTGTGTTTTATTTTTAAGAAGATGAGTGAACCCACAAGATTTCCCTCTGCAGGACACATCTTCAGTCATTTCACCACTCCTAAGAGTAAACTAACACCCTGCTGAGTTATTCATGACCCTTTCAGCCAGCCTGATGTAGATCTGATCACTTCCTGAGGCTGTTGTGAGGAATAAATCAAGCATCTCCCTCCATGCTGACTGCTGGCACATCACAGAATGTGTCTGAGACTCTATGAAAGAGAAAAAAATCAGCACAACCCATAATCTGCTCCACATCCCAGATGAGCTACCCGGCATTTCAGCTCTCAAATCAATTCTCTTTATTGTGCCTCTCAGTCCTCATGCTCTTCCTTATTCCTCTGCCTAAAGGTCATTTCATTTCTTCCATCATGCCCATATATAACAAATTGTGTTCAGCCAGGTTATATCACTGCACTTTTATCACTGGGGCTTTCTCCCTCCTGAAGGATTTGGAGTGACAGTCACACTTGAGAAGCAAGAAGAGTGATGTTAAGGAAAGTGGAAAGCAGCTGGTGCAGGAAGGGGTAAAAGCTGGAGGTGTGAAAGAGGGAAGAGAGAGAAGGAAAGACTAGGAAAAAAGCTATGGCCAAGCTTTAAGTCTGAAAAGCAAAGTTTACACCAGAGAGTGGCTGTGGTTAAAATGCTGATGATGGTTTGAGAGGCAGCTCTGACAGAGAAATCTGCCCAGCTGGCCCTGCCCAAAGAGGTATGAAATGAACCTTGATGGTCTTTAGGGTTTCAGAGGCAGAATCCCCCCAAGAGAGCTCCAAGCTTTGTTGAACGTTTTTCTGAAAATACAAGATTTGGGGATGGGAAATCAAAGTCTGAGCTTTTTCTGAGCAACGTGCTCAGGTACAAGGCTAGCAGGGAAAAACCCAGGTAAAAATTCCTTCTGCACCTGATCTGAGCCTGTGTGGGATGTTTAGGTTCAGGGCAGCTGTTGGGTCCTTGCCCCAGGGCTGGCTCTGGAGATGTGTCCATGCAGCCATGATCAGATACCTCCACACTGCCACTCCCTTGTGCTTTGGAGGAGATGGAGATGGTGTCTGCTCAAATGGAGTGACTGCTGTGGCACCTCTGTGGACTGCAGGCCACCTTCCAAAACCACCAGGATCCTGCAGCAGGAAATGTCCATCATGCCAGGCACACAAGAGAAATAACAGAGAAGTATCTCTGCAGTTTCATGAGATATATCCAGAAATCAGCACTCACCTTGTCTTAAATTATGTGTTTGGTACATTTCTGTCCCATATGGGTATTTTTTAGACTCTTAAGAACACCCCAGCAGGTCTGGGGTTCCACCAAGTCTTCTTTTTACATCACTTTGTTCGGGTTGAGTCAAAACTGCTTCTCAGTAGCACCTTAACCCCAGATTTTCAGAATTTTATCAGAATTACTGCCATGGGGCCAGGTCAGTGGAGCTAGTGACCTGCTCACAGCCTCATACAAAGGCAGCCAGGCTGGGCTAAAGATGAAAACTGCCTCTGATCTGCCTAACTGGAGCTGAGGGAAGCCAGAGCATAGTGGATGGATGGATGGATGGATGGATGGATGGATGGATGGATGGATGGATGGATGGATGGATGGATGGATGGATAGGGGGCTTCCACAGGCTCACTGTACTGCACAGAGCCTACTCTGTCTCAAAGCACAGAGCATAGGGACAAAAAGACCAGAAAATAAATCCAATTGTGTTACTCATTTGTCTCAGAAAAGCAGGCAGGTTTGGGTAGAATCTTTTCTGGGATCTACTGAAACTGCTGGAAAAGCAGACAAACCCTGAAGTCCTGCCCCCAGGCTGCAGCCCCAAGTGTGTCACAGCCACAGCAATTGTGCTGCTACTGTGAAAACAGCCCTCCTTGGTTTGTGGTGATAAACAAATGACAGTAGAAGGGGGGGAAACTTCATATTCTCTAACCTTTCCCAGCCCACGTGCACACATGAGCTGGCTGTGCAGAGGGGGCAGCTCAGTGCAGCTGCAGAGGATGCACGTGCAGGGCTCTGTGCTCAGCTGAAACCTGTGTGTAGGTGCAGGAACCCCTTTCCCTATGGCTATACCCGCACCCCAGGGCTAATCCTGCTGGGCCACACTCACAGTGCATCTTTGGGATTGAAGAGTGGATAATGGGAATTCTCTAACAGGTTTAAAGGGTAAAGGCTTTGTGTAAAAGGGTAATTATTCACTGGGAAATTAGTTCTCATGAAACATGTGAGGTGTTAGCAAATAAGAAAGGTGCTTTAACCAAAATAACCATGTGTTTTCTGTGAGGCTTTGTGATGGGGAAACTGAAGGGAGCAGCAAAGAGTAGAGGGGACCAGGTAATGGCCCTTTCCCAGCCAAGTGGGAGGGGTGAAGGGACAGTTCAGCCTCCCATCCCAAGGGTGAAGGGGGTGTATTTGTGGTTCTTGGAGAGGAAAAAATAGATTTCTGTGGGTTTAGACCATGATTTATTTATTTATTTATTTATTCATGAGCTCAGTTATAATGCATATTTCTAAGGGGAAGTGTCTTTATGAAAGCTTTGCATTTCTTTATAACACCTATGCTGCAGCAACATGGTATTTCTTTGCACTTCTCAGCCTGGTGATTGTGAAAAGTGGGGCTTAAATTAATTTCTCACTTTTCACTTGGTTTCTGCTGGGTTAAAGGACTTTATCTATTTATTTCCACCTGAATTGCAAAGGGTTTTTTGTCTGTGTAGCCTCCCCCCCCCCCCCCCCCCCCCAACCCCCAAAAA
>JAOTQP010001652.1:63302236-63356176 GCA_026413545.1 Cichladusa arquata | reverse complement strand
ATGGGCTGGAAATAAGGTGGTTAATTTAATTTTTGAAATTGCCCATGTTTTAAAATTGTTTGAGACCCCCTATATATATTTTGAGGCTCTTTCTGTATACAGAGGGAGGGGAGAGATGTACATGAGGAGAGGCAGTGTGAGAGAGGGGAGTGAATTTGTGAGCATCAGCTCAGAGCCCCATTCTGCAGCCCAAGGCAGAAATCTTTGTCTTTGGGTAAATATTCTGCAGACAAAAAGCAGTGAGAGATCCGGGCTTATAGAAGAGAGGAAAAAAACACATTTTTTTCTTTTTACCAGAATTTATCTTTCCCAGTGTAGCCAAAGGTAGAAGCCTGGAGAGTGAGTGAGAGGCAGTGATTGAACAGCCAGCCCATTCTCTAACAGAAAGATTTATTGAGTATGTGCACAACTAAGAAAAACAAAGCAAAGCAGTGATGTCCAGGCTCCAAAAACAAGATCTCACCAATCCGCTGGCCAGATGTGCAGGGAGTCTTGGGAACCTGGAGGTGGTGCTGCAAAGGTCCATGTGGATTTAGCTCCTTAAAGTCCATGGTGGTTACAGAGTCTTCTGTTCTGCTCATCTTTTACCGTCTTTCCAAGTCTTTGAGGCTGTTCACACCCCTGCTGTCTTCAATGGGTGCTTTTCCAAGCTCAGGTGTTGAATTTCCTTCTCTTTCCTTCCAAAGACAGTGTCCTTGGCTTTCCTTACCCCCATCTCCCTGGTTAAATGATGCCTTGAGCTTTAGCTTTCATACTTTTTAGACTCTGTACTGCCTTACTGTGTGACTCTGAACTGTTGGAACCCTGGAAACTGGGAGTTTTGAACTTTCTGTGCTGTCAGGCACTGACCCCCAAAAGAGCACTGCTTTTGACCTGAGGCTTTGGAGAAGGCTTCCAAAATTGAATGACAGAACTAGAATCACTGGTATGTAGTTTGAATAGAAATGTGTAGTGTCACATGGTGGAAAATTTAGAAGTTAGGGTTTTAGAATATAGCAATATATAAAGGGCAAGATAGAGGTTTTAGGGTGGAGGTTTCTTTTCTTCTTCATGGGTCTAGGTGGGATCTTGTTTAATTGGATAGAAAATACCACACTGTGGGTCACCCAAATGGGTGTTTGGTCATTGGGTCAAAAGTAAAAATAATCTAGGTGTTAGTTTTTAATTGGGCAATTAAGCCTTAAAAGACCTTGTAATGAGAGAGATACATCTCCATTTCTTAATTTTTAGCTTGTTAGCTAAAAGTGCTGTAGCACTCACTGTAACAAAGATAAGAATTCATAAACATGGATTGTACCCTCTAAAGCCCTTTTAATAAATCCCTACTTTATTCCTTTAACTCTGTCTAGCCTCTGTTCCAGGTAGCATCTCACAGGCATTGTAAGGACTCTTAAATCACACAAGAGCAGCTTCTTAACATTAGTACTTGGGGATGGGAAGTTCAAAAACAAATTACTTATGCTAACTTTTGCTTCTCTACTATGAGGGTGATCAAACAATGAAACAGGTTTGCCCGGAGAGGTTGTGGAGTCTCCATCTGTGGAGATGGTCAAAGCCCAGCTGAACATAGTCCTGGGCAATCTGCTTTAGGTGACCTTGCTTGAGCAGGTGGGTTCAGACTAAATGAAACCTCTCAAGAGGTCCCTTCCAACCTCAGCCATTCTGTGGCCCATGCCATCTGCAGGCTGCTTGGCCTGTCCTTCCCTCCTGGATGGCCCTCTGCTAACAGAGAGGCCACCCCTCTCATCAAGGTCTGGCATGGCATGTGTCCCCACCGCTCAACGCCTACTGGGTTGCAGCCAACAGCGGAGCCAACAGATCTTCTTGGTGGCAAACACAGAGGCCAACCCAGTCTTGCCCTTGACTACTTCATGAGGGTCTTGGCCAGCCCTGCTCCTTTCACCTGGTTGTCAAAGCAGAGTTTCACCTGCCTCATCCGGTAACAAGTGGCTACCATGGCAAAGCACACACCGATTTGCATTAGCAGTATAACTACAACGGGGTGCAGCAGCGCGTTGAAAATGCCAGTGGCCGTGGGGGACCAGCCGAAAAACACTTCCCACCAGTGGTGTTCTCCCGCCCTCTTAATTCGTTCCATTACCTGTTTTATAACTTTGCCATCATGGTGAACTGTTATTAGGATCTTTTTAGCTTCGGCCTTGGCATTTTCTAGCAGCTGCTGCAAATTTGCATGCTCTAACATTTCTTTTACAAGTGATAAATCCATCCCGATGGGGGTCGGGGTTATACTACGATACAAGGTATAGTTTCTGATTAACAGCTGGCTAGTAAACACAGGTGGTTTATACACAAAATCACAGCCTCTAATAGTAGCTACATTGCAAGCACACATATTTGAGTCGCTAAAGACAGTCTGGTTATAAGCTTCATTAATTTGCACGTATTTACACACGGTTCTGAAGCAAACACAGCCCTTCCCTACGTACACTAACACGGTTTTGTTACTGCTCTGGGGGTTGATCTCGAAGTGGCACACCCCTTCTTTGGTGTCAAAGCACACGTCACTCGCCTTAAGGGCATCATCCTCGCATATGAACCCCAGCCCCCTCTCCAAAATGCAGGCTTCCAAATCTACCGTCTCCCACCTCCCATCAGACACCCTGGCCCACATGCGGTGCTCCAGGGGGTAGACCACAGAGCCGTTGGTGTTCACCCCCAGGGCCACGATGGGGTAGACCTTTTCAATGCGAGCCTCTGCCACGGTGAGGACGTGGGCAATGACCGCGTTGAGGGCTTGGTCGTGGGTGAAGTTGACGAGCCTCCACCAGGCTTGGAGCTGCCGCTCCTTCTCTGTGGCCGCGTCCCACACGATCTTTCGGATCTCAGTGGGCAGGACGCCGTTGTCCCCGTCCCTCAGGATGCCTGCAACGACACTCTGCACCCACATCTGGGCCTGGATGCAGCTGAGAGCGAGAGACACGTTACTTTGTTCGATGCCCAGGGCTCGCAACAGCACCTGATGGTCTTTCTCACTTATTTGTTCCCAGGTGGGCAGCACCTCTGACACAAGCCACTGCCCCATCCCAAGGCTGGACAGGGATGAATTCAGGGGCTTGAGGAGGTTCTGTACGCCCGAGGTGACAGTCTCCAGCTTGTTTGCCAAGACCTCAGAATTCATGCTGTTGAGGACTCCCAGGCCAGCACCTCCTCCTCCCAGCACTGTGGCCAGCAGGTCTCTCCTGGCCCGGGTGGCCTGGAGGGAGCGGCTGTGGAGCCATGCTAGCCAGCCAGTGTGCAGAGTAGCCAGGAAAGGGGCACAGTGTGGTCTGACAGAGGAAATATTAACAGTGGACAGAGACAGCACCACTTTCTTTAGTGACCGGACAGGCCCTGTCAACAGCTCCTGGATGTGGTTTTTCTTCACTACATAAGGACCTATTTTGGAAACAAGAGGGGGCAAGACAGCAGTGATGGAAAATTCTTTTTTAAATCCTTCGGGACCTCCTATCCACCACTTTCCTCCAAGTCCGGGGGACATTTCTACGCTCAGGTTTCCTCGACACCACACCTGGAGGGTTATGATCAGGTGTGGGCAGCGTCCATAATCCTGATTATACCATGAAGCCTCTGCATCTAGTTCAGATCTATCTAGAGTTTTGTTCTCACAGAGACAGGTCAATGGAATGATCCACTTGCGGCCGTTGGGGGCTGTGACAGTCACGGTGGTGCCATTAATTTGCGTTGGGTCAGCTACACTTTCTTGGGAATATTTAATTTCCAGTTTTACCTGGTTGCCAATTTCAACATAAGGGGCTGCACGCCATGCCAAGAAATGACACTTTGAGATCTTAATGGCAGCAAAGGAGGGTGCTGTGGTGCTGATCTTAAATTTAAAGGATAGCCCCATGCTGTTGTGTGCCCAAAGGCAAACCACAAAGACTGGCTGGACCAAAGTAAAATTGTACCAGCAGTCCAATTTATCCACAGCACAGATTTTTTTCTGATTCTTCTCAGTTTTTACTTCAGTGACAGAGATTTGAGTTACTCTCTGGTGAGTGGATCCATTAATTACCCTGCACCCCACCTTTATTTGCTGTCCCACCTTCCCCAGCAGCTGTGGAAGTCTGTTTGTGCTATCCCAGCCCCACTCATTTTCCAGGTACACCTCTGCCCCATGCATAACCACTGTTGACAAATTCAAGCCTTTGTTAGAATTTAATCCCATGATTCCCGTATGCTTTATGTAAGCTTGGGACCAGGGCCAATCAGTCCCAATTTTTGTGTGCCTCCTAACCCTGTGCTGGGCTGTGTCCTGTGTGTTAAAGTGCCTTTCTAAGTGAGAATGAATGACATTTTGTCCAAGGTGCTGATGGGTTGGTTGGACACATTGCGTGCTCAGTACTATGCACATACCAGAAAGCAAAGTAAATCCTGCAATCCCAAATTTGAAAGCATTTTCCCCGCAGCACAAACAGGGCTGGTGATGCCATGAAGTTCGCCCTTCCCGCTGGTCACAATCGCCTTCCATTTTCCTTTATCTGCAAAACATAAACAAGGCGGGCTCTCCAGCCCCGTTAGTTTCCCTTCCATGCTTTTAATTGTGAAGAATGGAACCATTTCTCCTGCCTTTTCGCCCCTTTTCTGATTTCTACCTGGTACACAGAGGGGCTGGCCTTGTTCACGACCCTAACAGGCCCCATCCACTGGGGCTCCAGCACCTGGTTCTTCTCCCTAACCACCCGGTATTTCACCAGGTCCCCTGTGTTCCACTCCACGGGGCGCAGTAGCACTCCCAGCTGCTTATCCATCTTAGGGATGCTGGTCTCCTGTGCTGAGGCGAGCTGGTGGTAGGTGGCTGATACCGTCCTCAGCATGTCCTGGACCCACCTGTCCATCAGCACGCGGGGCTGCATTTCATCTGGGGGCTCCCCTCCTTGCCACCAGTGCTCCAGAGACTTCAGGTCTCTTACAGGAGGAAATTTTGGGGGAGAAAGTGTTTGAGATGCCAGAGACCCCCTCAGTGCCAGCAAGGTCAGTGGGAGCTTATGATCCCAGTCTTTCCTTTGCTGGCTCATGAGCTTCCTCAGTGCTGCCTTCAGTGGTTGTTTGTGCTCCTCTGCTGAGGTTGGCTTCTGGAAATGCCCTATGATGTGAAGCTTTTGCTTGATTCCCAGGGCCTCGCACACCCCTTTTGTGACTTCCCCAATGAAGCGCTGGCCGTGATCTGAGTGGATCTGCTTTGGGATGCCCCACTGTGGGAAGATGTGCTCTACCAGGATCTTGGCAGCTGCACTGGCTGAGTTGTTTCGAGCTGGGAATGCTTCCAGCCACTTAGTGAAGATATCACTGACCACTAGGCAGTACTTATTGCCTTGGGCTGTCTGGGGCAGAGGGCCAATAAACTCCACCTGCCATTTGCTCCATGGCCCAGAAACCCTCTGGTGGCCCAGGATGGCTTTGGCTGTTTTGGCATCAGGATTGTTGGCTGCACATGTCAGGCAGTTGCTGACATACCTCTCCACATCCTCTCTCATTTCAGGCCACCACCCAGCACCCTGCAGCCTCACCATGGTCTTGTCTGTCCCCAGATGGCCCTGCTCATGAGCCAGGGCCACCAGCTCTGTCCGGACCAGCTCAGGCACCACCCAGACCGGGAAATCTGCCCCCTCCCTCCGTGCCAGGACCAGCCCTGAGACGTCTTTCCACACCTTGCAGCCTTTGTACTCCCTGCCCTGCGCTAACTCCCAGAGCCTGGGGTCCTGTGCCTGCAAGCCCACCAGATCCACGCTCACCCAGTGCCTGCTGGGAGCCACCGACACTGGGAAACTCTCTGATATCTTGCTGGCCTTCCACATCACCCCTTCCTTGGCACCTTGCTTGGCTCTGGCATCTGCCTCCTTGTTCCACTTGGCTTCCTCTGTTCCCTTCTTGTGGCCCTTGACCTTAATGATCTGCGCCGGGCACACTCTCTGCTCTGCCAGCCTTGCAAGGTACAGCAGCTTTTTGGCATAGGTGACAGGCTTGCCATCAGCAGACTGCATGTCCCTCTCCCTCCAGAGGGGCAGCCACTTCAGGGCCACACGCACCACCCAGCCCGAGTCTGAGAAGATGGCCAGCGGCTGCTCTGCTGGCGTGTTTTCCAGGGCGGCCATCACGGCCACCAGCTCAGCGGCCTGGATGGAGTGAGGCAGGCACTTCCCCTTCACCACTTCCCCAGTGCCCCTGTTGACAGCAGCATAGCCTGTGTAGGGCAGCCCTTCCTCGTGGTAGTTGCACCCATCTACAAACCACACAGTGTAGCCTCTCTCCTTGACCTCCTCCAGGCTGAGGCTGCTCTCAAAGAGGGGTGCCCGCCGCGGCTTGGGGTCAGTAAGGGAGACTCCTGGCTCCTGCCCATCCCTCTCTGCACTGATCACCACCCTGTAGGTACCAGGTGAGAGATCCCTGGGAATCTCCTTGTTGGTCAGCGCCAGCATCCAGTTGGCCATCCTGGGGCAGCACAGGGCATCTTCATCCCCCTTTGCCAACAAGAGGTACCTCACCGGGGTGCAGGAGGTCCTCAGCAGCACTGGGGCTGACCCCACCAGGTACTCCCAGTGCTGCAGGGCCCAGGTTAGGGCTAAAACCTCCCTCTCATAGTCACTGAACTCTTGCTCGACTGGCGTCAGGAGACGCGAGGCATGGGCAACAGGGAGCAGGTTGGCACTGTGCTGCTGGCCCAGGGTGGCCTGCAGCCCCCTCCCCGTGCTGGCCAGCTGCAGGACATAGGGTCTGTCCCCCCGAGGGTGTGCCAGAATGGGGGCTTGTGCCACACTCTCCTTTAAGGTCTTCACTGCCTCATCCTGCTCTGGCCCCCATTCCCAGGGGATGCTCTTTTTCAGGAGGTGGCAAAGGGGGGCTGTTTTCTCTGCATAGCCCTCAATGAACTCACGGCACAACCTCAGGAGAGCCAGGAAGGACCTCAGGGTGGTGACATCAGACGGTGCTGACATCTTCTGTATTAGCTCAACCCTCTGCTTTTCCAGTGAGCACCCTTCCTCCCCTAGGGTCACCCCCACAAAGGAGACCTCCTTCCAGCACAGCTGGGCCTTTGTGGGGCTGATCCTGAAGCCTGTCTTCTGGACAGCCCCCAGCACCTCTGCCAGCACCTCCAGGTTCCTCTCCTTTGTCCGGGTGTGGATGAGGATGTCACCAGCACAGGACAGCACGCTCTCCCGGTGGCTGACCTCCTCCCACATCCTCACCACGCGGGCATGGCAGATGGCAGGGGCATTGTGGAAACCTGGAGGGACTCTGGTGAAAACAAATTCCCGTCCCCGAATCGTGAAGGCAAACTTGTGCCAGGACTCAGGGTGCAAGGGGATGGCCAATGATGGGCTGGTCAGGCTGAGCACTGAGAACCACTCGGACCCCCGGGAGATGGCTGCCAGGATGTTGGGGTACTTGACCACCACGGAGGTCTGCATTGGGGTGACTTGGTTCAGGGTGCTGAAATCAACTGTCAGCTTCCATGTTTTCCCATCAGCTTTCCTCAGGGGCCACACTGGGGCATTGCTGGAGCTCTGCTGCTCCGCCAGGACACCCTGGTCCAGCAAGGTTTTGACCGTGTGCCACAGGCTGTCCTCGGCCTCAGCCGGGTACCAGGGCTGAGGCTGAGGAGGCGGATCTGGCCCTTTGATTGACACCGTGGCATCAATCTGCCCACAGTCCAGCTTGCTCCTTGCCCAGACCTGGGAGAACTGCTGTGTGACCTGTTTCACCCGGGGCTCCCACTCAGGGGGGACCAGGATCTCAGGGGCTTTCACTGACATCACCCTGTGGCTTGCCGGGATGATGGGCAAATCAATTTGTGGGCAATGCAGCAATGCTTGGTTTGCCAGGTCCACAACCACCCCCATCTTTGTCAGCGAAGAGATGGCTAAAATTCCTGGCTTTCCTTTCATTTCTATTTTCCCAAATTTTTCAGTCCCTTTGGCAGCCCCAATTTCAAAGGGTATGGGCCCTGTGAAGGGCACTGAGGATTTCTGGCCATTCGGCCCTGTCAGTTCAATAATTTCAGAGGTTTGGAAGATCCCAGCTCTGCTGGGAGCCATATTCAAAATTGAATAAGAGGCACCAATATCAATTAACATCACTTGTCCAAGCACCCCCCCTCCAACAGTTGTATCAACTATCGGGCGCCCCCACAAATCGGTCTTAATCGGTGCCACAAAAAGGGGCGATGTGGGTGCCTGGCAGCCCTATTGCTGAGCCTTAGACCCTGGGTCAATCGGGGGGGAGCTGCTGTGCTTTTTGGCCTCATGCAGGGCCAGTTTTTGGAAGAGCTCTGCATCCGGCAAGCCATCAATGTCCTCCTGTTTCTCATATTTTATCAAGCGCTTCCTCAGCTCAGCCCGCCAAGGGTTAGACTTCTGAAACCTCAGCCCTTGCTGGTTCTCCTTCCCAAACCCCCCCTTGCCATCAAGATCTTTTCGGTTGTCCCCTTGCATTTTTCTCATCCCTGCATTTTGGAAAGGCATGGCCAAGGGTTTCCCTTTCTTCCCCCCCAACATGTACCCTGGGAACGCCTGCTTTTGCAGCTCAAAATTCTGGTTCAGGATCTGCTCCAGCTCTGACAGAGGCTTTTTGGCTGCATCCCCACCAGCAATCACCCGCAGTGGGGGTGTCAGCCCCACCACCAATGGCTCCTTGAATTCAGGCCTGTCAAAGTTGAGGGGGGAGTCCTTTGAGCCAGGCAGCCCGGCCATCTGGTAGAGCATCTTTTTACGGTTAACATAGGCATCGGGCCTCTCGTCAGGGTTTTGCTTCTCCTGGTGGAAAAGCACTAAGGGGTTGACCTCTGGGAAGAACACCTTCAGCACGGCCAGCTGGACGTCCCCAATGTCCTGAACATTGCCCATCTGCACATCCCCCGGCAGGGCTGTGAAATCATCCGGTCTCATGCACTTCCTCACAATGTCTATCAGGTCACTCACAAAGTTGCCGCTCTGGCACTTGGGCAGACGCTGGAACCTGGACAGCCAGTTAATCGCTGTCTCCTTTGTCAGCGGCCCCAGCATCTTCCCCACTGTCTTAAGCTGCTCAGGGGTAAACCAGACCACAGCCCTGTTGGTGTCTATGGGCTGGAGTGGGACATGGCTGACCGGCTCATCGTGGGGGACCTTTTTATCTTTGGAAGCCTCTACCTCCCCTGCTTGCAGCTGGCACACCTCCTCCCGCAGAGGAGCATAGGGGGACGGCCTGGTGGGGCTGTTAGCACCCCACACATCCTCCTCATAATCATAGTGGGGTGGGTGCAGGTCTGGGCAGTCCTCCCCCTCACCATTCCCAGCCGGGGTCCTCTTGCCTTTAATGGCAGCCACAATGCCCCTGGACACCCCCAGCTCTGCCTCCAGCTCCTGGATTTTGGCGTGGCACACCTTGTGATCGGGGCCAGTGCTGCGGTCGCGCTGGGCGTCCTGCAGGACTGCCCGCACCGCGCTCTGCGCATCGTGGGTCTCCCCGATCCACTTGCCAACCTCCTTCTTCAGCTCCTCCGTTTTCATCTTCTCATAGCCCAGCTTGCTTTCCAGCCGGGAGATCTCCACCGCGCTCCGCAGAGAGTCTCCGCACAAGCCCTGCACCTCCGCCCGCAGGTTGTCCACCTGCACTTTGAGCTCCTCCTTGGCCTGCTCCAAGGTCTGCACATTCTCAAGAGCCTCCTTCAGCAATTTGGACAACTCCCTGCCTACCATCAGCAAACCCTGCAAAGCCGCTCGCTTCTTACACTTGTTAGTGGGTTTGGGCTTTTTGTTCTCCTCCGACCAGCTCTCCCACTGCTGGCACAGCTGCTGGTACGCATCTGGGCCCTGGAAAGACCCTGCTGACCAAATTGGGGGGAGACACTTCTGGAGCACAAACTGCTCCAGCTTCCAACTGCTAACGATGTCGCTCATCATAGTGAAGGGGACAACACCTGAGGCAGCTCCGTCTCAGGGCAGAACTACCACGACACACCAGCACTGACAGCCCCTTCAACCCCTCCACAGAGCAAGGCTGCAACCCCACAACCCTACAACCCTGAAACCCTACAACCCTACAACCCTGAAACCCTACAACCCCGCAACCTACAACCCTGAAACCCTACAACCCCGCAACCTGCCCCTCTGAAAAGCCCCCCAGGGGGCACCGAGCCTGGGCACAGGGAGGGGGAAGGTGGGAACAGGAGGCCAGGGCCGAGCCGGCAGCTGGCACGAGCCGCCGGCTCCCGGGGAGGGAACGGGGAAGGGATGCGGGAGAGGGTGAAGCGAAGGAGAGACCGAGCAGGACCCCAATAATAAGATCTCACCAATCCTCGGCTGGATGTTCCGGCAGTCCCAGGAGCTTGGAGAAGATCTCTGCAGAGGTCCAGCAGATCCGGCACCTTTGAGGCAAAGGTGGTCACGAAGTCTCAGCCTGGTGATTTTTATAGCCATGGCAGGTCGTTGTTTGGGGCTGGTGACACCTGTGTTTACTTCCTTGGTGGCTTTTCCTCCTCCGTGTGCTGCCTTCCCAAGGACATTTTCGTTGTCTTTCCTTATCCTCTTCAACACTGATTAGGGAAGCTGAGATCACACGGCAGCACCTGCACTGCCCCTTATCTGTTTGGGGAGGTCCAGGATTAGTCATGGTTCGCACTAAACTTCTGCTTGCACCAAATGTCCTGAAGAGGGAGAGCTGGAGCCTGTCCTCTGACCGTCCATCCTTCCAAATCCCCCCATGGCCCCCTCATATACTGCACACCCCATTAGCACCTGGGGTTTGTGGGGAGAGCACACGTGAAGCTCACATCTGACACATTTAACAAACACAGTTCCACCAAACCATCCCCCAAGCACAGATCTATTTGCCAGGGAGGGATGAAATGACAGGAAAATTCACACAAGTCATCATTTAGATCTATTTGGGCATCTGATCTTTAAAAGCAGCTTTTTTCCATGCCACAGCCCAGCTCATCATACACTGACATGGACTTTGGGGTTGTCCTGTGAGATGTCAGGAGCCTCCACTGTGATATGGCATCAGCTGAATTGCAGCTGTAAATCTGCACCTGCAAAAGCACATGGACCCTCCAACCTCACCATACAAACCACATCTCAGCTTGGAGAAGTTTAGAAAATTTGACCCATTTGTTTTGGGTTTGGTTTTTTTCCTGCTATTACACTCAGAAAAGGGTACCAATCATCTCAGTGAAAATACTATCATTTTCATTACTGCTTTTTACCTCTAATGAGAGACTCCAGAAGCTAAACACTCCACTAGAAGAAAAACATTTTTAAAATATTTTAAAAGGAAAAAAATGTTCACACAGTTGCTGAAGCCTCAGGGAGCTTCAATCCTGCATCCCTTCTCCCCCAGAGCAGCCCTTATTTCTATATACTGCAGTACTGGCTTGTGTTGGACTGGCCTGGAGGCTGAGTAGCCTTCTCTGACCCCCCAAATCAGTCCTTTTAACCCAAAAAGCACAGAGAGAATGTTTTTTCCTCTATTTTTATGGTAGCTGTTTTCTCTAGCCTGGCACTTACAGCCCAGCTGCAATTAACCCCCTCTGCAGCATGGGAGTTTACAGAGGTGAAACCCCAGCCAGGTCCTGCTTCTTGGCTCTAAACCCTGTTCTTTTACACCAATGCTTTGTTCCAGGCCCCCAAACAAACACTTTATGTCAGGAAACTCATAACAGGGGGGGAAAACAAGAATAAAAAATGCAGAAAAGCTGGTGAAAGCATCAGAAATTAACTGCAGAGTGGTGAGGTGGGCAGGATACAGGCTGGAAAAAGGAAGAGGGGCTGTTTCCCACTAGGATGGGTTCACAGGGAGCTGGCTAGGCTGAGGACAGGGATGGTTGTCTTTAATTTCAGAAAAAGAATAAAATTCCCCTAGAAATTGTGCAGCTACCTAGTACAAATACACCAAAATTCAACTATTCCCCCCCAGCACGGCCCATCCATGAGCCAAACAGTGGTGATTAGGAGCTGCTATTCCTCAGCAAGGTCAGCAACAAATCTTGCTTGTGAGAACAGATAAGATCAGCTTACACCCTTCTTTCCTCCCATTTTCTTCCCAGGACAGCAGCCCCAAACAATGTGGGGATGTTATAAACAACAGCTGTCTCCTGCACATTCACACCGTGCTTTGATTTTTGCCGGTGATATGCTGCCAGACAAAGGTATCCCCCCTCCAAAATGTTTTCTTGTAGGAGCAACAGCCAGTCCTGAGAACAGCCTGACCACTGGTAAACAGCTCCACTGTCTATAAACAGCAATTTTTAAAAAATTACATTTAATCCATGTTGCAGTACACTATGCTTTTATTATTCATGTGTTCCTTTTTCTTTCCCTAAAGCTGCTATAATGTCCTGGGGAATCATCCCAGTGTAACACCTCCATATCCAAGGTTGCAATGATGGCAAAAGCCACCTTTGGGAAAAATTCTTGTCCTGGTCAGGAAGCCAGAAGTAGCTCCAGGTGACAGCAGTGGGAAAAGTGGGACAAAACCATTGCAGCAGCTGGGGATTTTGGGATCAGCTCACAGACTTCATCACAGGGATGAAGGGAAAATTCATTTGCAGTGGCATTTCTAATAACAAGCACTTCCTGACCCCCCTACCTCAACAAAAAAAAAAGTGTTTCACCTCGTTCCAGGGAGGGCCCAATCTCAGTGTGAAGTGAAACAAAAGGGGACAGATGAGCAGAAGATGAGGACAGCAGAGGCAAATGTTGCTGCAACCCACATCAAGGGCTCAGGTCTCAAAACGAGACCTTAAAAGCATTGAAATGGGTTTGGAAACACAAGAATTGCCTTCTGCCAGGAAAGAGTTAAGGAGCAACTCAGCCCACCCCAAAGTTTACCAGATGAGTCTTTGTGGCAAAGATTTTGCAACTAGCAACCCGCTTCGAGCAGGAAATTATTTTAACCAAAAATGGGGAGAGGATGTGTTACAGCAGCACGGAAACATCTGGTACAAAATGGACCAAAAGCTTACAGTGTACAATATGCAATATTGTTTTTCCTATTCATCTGCCAGCTCAGCCCTGGGGGTTTCTCAGTGCCCCCATGTGAGATTCCCTTTTCTGGAGAGATGCTGGGGCATTGTAAGGAACACAAGCATCTGCATGAGGGGGATATAAAAGAAAACTGAATCTCACTTGGCAGCAGGACAGCAAATAAATAAAAAGAATAAGTAATTGCTTTCCCAAACATGAAAATATTGAAGTCTGCTGACACCAGTTCATCTCTGTAATTTCACCTCATGTACTTGTCTTTGAATCCTAAACCCCATGTGCTTCAAACCTCTTCCTCACAGACATTTCTAAGTCATTCTGATATTTTATCATTTAAATATTTCTGCCTATGAGCCACATGCTGTCACAGCTACCGAAGCAGCACATGCTGTGAGGTGGGGAGCCCCAGCAGAATTTCCTCATTTTTGTGGTTTTTCAGCCACAAATTTGTTTGAGGTTTCTTGCTCTTGATTTCAAAGCTTTCTGTGATGCCTCACATCTCTGCTTTATGTTGGGTTCATCTGGTGTTAAGCATTTTCCAGAGAAAAACACCTCCTGCTATAAATTTTGCTGAAGAAAATACCACCACAGATCAAATTGCATCTTTCCCTTGCTTGGAATGTTTTTTTTTATTTCAACAGGGAAAAAACAGCCACAATTCGTGCTTTCCTGCTTTTATCTTTAGGCCACGCTCCTACATTTGTAACTTTTTGGTAGGATAGAAGTAGATTAAAAGAAGAAGGAATAACTAGGTGGTGAGCTAAGAAGAAATAATAATTAAAAATCAGTGATTTTTCTTGGTTTTGCTTTTCTAAAGGGAGTTTAAGGGCAGCCTGTGAAGTGCTGGAGGAGAGCACAGGGCTGCTGCCCTGACGCACTCTTGGGTTTGGGGCTCGGCGCAGAAGAAGCTGCGGGGCTGAGGCTCCAGGTGCTGCTCTGGCAGAGGCTCTTTGGCAGCTGCTGGTGAGAGATCTGTGCAGAGAGGGGCAAGGACTTCCTGAGGTGAAGCCAGCCCTGCCACCAAGAGGTGACAGTGAGTGGAGAGGGGGAGCTGGCACAAAACCCCTCCATCACTGAGTCCGCCACCATGGCCCGGCCGTGGCTCCATCTCTGCATCTGCCTCCAGATCCCAGGTAAGGACACGTCTCTGAAGGGATGGGGGCACCTAAAATCATGCTGGAGCCTCTCCTCCACCACACCCCAGCAGCAGGATGATGGAAGATTAAATTCACCATCACAGTATAGATCTACAGGGTATTATTACCCATTTCCAATAATTTTGGATCATGCTATTAATAACAGTTTAGGTTTTGGTCAGCCCTGAACCAATCAGGAACGGGAGCAGTTGGTTACTGTGGGTTCCTTCCAACTGAAATGGTCTATTCTGTTCTATTCTATTCTATTCTATTCTATTCTATTCTATTCTATTCTATTCTATTCTATATTCTATTCATATTTCAATGCATGGTGGTAGACACCACAGAGTTTTTGCTGCACCCTCAGTGCAGATGGACTGTAGGAAGCTGTTAACGGAGAAGTTAAAATAGCTCCTCTCTCCACTGCCTGTGTAACACGAAGATGATAAACATCCCATCAGATTTTCTAAATCACCCAAAGACTGAGAACTTCCCAAAGGCCACAGCTGGAATTAGTGTGTTATAAAACTATTCTGCCTTACAGGTTTTGATATTCTATAGATCTGTGAGGTGGGGAGCCTATTGAGAAAACCTCAATAAATGAGAGTTTGCTTTACCCATGCAAAAGGAAAAGGGACCATTTTTAAGGTGCTGCAGGCTGGCTGGCTAAGCACTGTGATTCCCCATGGACCCCCTGAACATACACCAGGAAAGGGAACAGGGAGGTTTGGGGGTTGAAGGTATGATGGAGGATGAGTTTTCTGCTCTGTCTTCATCCCAGTTCACTCCTGGCTTGACCACTGGCACTGAATTGAGATCTTCCAGAATCACTTCTTATCTTTTCTGATTTATATAACAGTGTCTCCAACATGTCAAGGATAAGTTTTTCATGGAGAGTTATGTTTCCAGTGGCTGGCAGAGACAGACCTCAGGGAGACCCTGAAGCCCTTATATGCCACGGCCACACATATTTCATCCCCTAAAAAACAACCCAGTGGACAAAATTTGAGAGAATTACATTTTAAAACCTTAGAATTATGTATTTTAATGATAAGGAGACATTAATGTTGTCACAGAGCCAGAGGACATGGTAAAATGCTACAGCTGCTGTGCAACACTTGAATTTTGGCATTGCAATGTTAGTGTTCTTCTTCACTGGCAGCAATAAGGTCATTGGTGTGGGGACAGAGGAAGGCTCTGGACCCCTGTCAGTCACCAGAGCCCTCTCCTCTGCCTGTCCCATTGGGAACACAGGAGGCATCAGGACTTTGTGCCACATTAATGGGTTTAGATGTTCTTGGGTCATGTCAACCCGTCCCCACACCACTGGGTTAACAGGGCTGCATGAGGCTGAAAAAGCTGCTGTAAGCAACTTCAGGATTTTGAAGAAAAAGGAGCATTTTAAAATAAAATAAAGAGACAATAAATATGTATTATTGAGCTTTTTGCAGAGCTTTAAACACGCCTGGGAAAGAGACGGGGGAAGCAGGAGTACCCTTATCTTCACAGGGCTGTTTTTCACTCAGAGTATCTGCAGCTTTGCAGGACTGTTTGCTGAACAGCAAGGATCACAAGTTACCTGTTTTCCTTTCCACAAGGACACATCCTCGCTCACACAGACACCCCTCACACCTGCCTGGGACAAACAAGACTTAGATAATTTCCACAGAAGCTGCAAAGCCCAAACAGGGCTTTGGCAATGCCAAGCCAAAGCTTTGAACCCCACCGCTGCCCCTCACTCCCTCTCCTTCCCCACGTCTCAAAATCCCTTTGAAAAATATTATCGTCTGAAAACTAATATCAAATTGGCTCATTCTGAGATGTTTTGTACATTTTTTAGTCTCTTTTTCTGCCCCTGAGATGTTTATTAGTCTTGCATCTGTTAGAAGAAAAACCTGGCAAACCAGTTAAGAGGCACAAAAAAATTGTTGAAAAAGGGGTGAAATGTCTGAAAAATGAGAAGGTAAGGAGGGCAGGAGAGGGGCATCCATAAGAGCAGGCAGGGATGCTCTTCCCAAGGAAGAGTTCTAAGGACACCCTCAAAACCACCCCTCCATCCCTCTCTCTACCAGTGAACCTCCACCCTAGATGAGTGTTGACAGAGAAAAGTCTGTCTGTGTAATTTGGTTTAGCTCAAACAATACCTGGGGAACCCAAAAAGGCCTCTGAGGGAATATGGGAGCATCCTGATAAAAATGCTCCTGTTTCTCACTCATGTGACCCCCCTGGTCTGTGTGTCTATTAAGCCCATAAAGAAAATCTGGACTTTATATGAAAGAAAAATAATGAAATTAAAATAAAAACTGTATATTTCTCTTTTTCCTTAGGTTTGTATGCAACTCTACTTTTAACCCAGAATACAGAGCATATTCTAACCCAAACTAACAGCAAAACAGAAATCCTCTGTGAGCTGAAGGAGCGTACCAGCGTGTACTGGTACCGCTGGAGCCAGGAGAGGCAACGCTTCGAGTTCTTGGTATTTTCCAACACCCTTGGCAAAGCCACCTACGGCACAAATGTGAGCCAGGACAAGTTCAGTGTCCGTGAGGCGAGGTCCCACAGCTCCTACAGCCTGCACATCAGCCACCTGCAGCCCTCAGACAGCGGCACCTACTACTGCTCCATCTCCCAGTCCTCCCAGCTCCTCCTGGGCGCTGGGACACAGCTCACAGTGGGTAAGCAGCACCCTCGGGGGTCCAAAATGTGCCACCACAGGGCTGTGGTGAGGTCCCCTGGGAAAGGGGGGATTGGTTTTTGGTAAATTCTTCCCAATTTTGAGTTGCAAGGTTGGGGCTCTGGGGTTTTCCTGAAGAGATCTATGAGATGGGATAAAGCAGATAGCACAGAAAACAGCTAAAATTTAGGTCAGCTTCATGTGATAATCCTTTTGCCATCAGCAGTTGCTCTGCTGTGGGCATGCCTTGAGCACAGCATTGAAGCTGTGCTAAAAGCACAGCTTTTAGGAGCTTTTAGGAGCTTTTAGGAGCTGTATCCTAAAGCACAGTGCTTTAGCATTTCCAGGGTAAGACCTGATATTGCCATGTCCTGTGTTTTTCTCATTCCCTGCTGTACTTTGGATGAGAGGCTGGATTTGTGCCCTGCTCAGCTCACAGGTCCTTCCATGCCATAATTCTTCCTCACTCTCAGTCCAAGTGACAAGAGCAGTATCAAGGTCAGAGAGCATCACCCCTCACATCTCTGGGGTGGATCTGATGGCAGCTTTCAAGACCACCCTTCACAAAAGATACTGAAATGGGATTTATTCCTCAAAGCTCACAACCCACTATCCCTGGGGAGATCCAAACAGAAATAACAGTTTTCTGCAGGTGTCATGGGAGGAGAGAGGCTTTACAGACATCTGGGTCATACAGAAGCTCTTTTCAGCCCATTTTCCTTTTGATCACAGAGCAGTAGCTGATGCAGAAAAACTAATGTATTTGAAGTGGGATTCAGCCTCTATTTTTGCAGACTTTTAGGGAGACAATTAACTTATTTAACTAAGATACAAACATCTTATTTAACAGAAATGCTGCTACAGCTTCTGACTCTAAAGCAGATCGAGTGTCCCAGTTTTTTGGGGGGTTTTTTTGCAAATATACTCTGTACCTTGAACTGGATGAGAAATCCCTTTTGGATTCTTGCAGGCTCAGAGAAAAGCTGGTTTAAGATAAAGGAGAATTGTTTTTTTTACAGCTGGGGACATATCTCTGTGCAAAGCATGAAAAACAGGCTTGAAATGCAGCTTGATCAAGGACACCAATTAAAAAGCAAACAGCAGCAGGTGCTCTGGGAGGACTCAGGCTTTGCTAGATATTTTCTTTTTTTCCTTTTAGTTCTCATGATGAAACAAAATGTCTTAAGTTTATTTTCCCTAAGTCTATTATAATGTAAGGAAAAAGTTGTCCAGATAAATCTCTGAGCCCTGATGTCTCATCTTTTCATGTAAAAGAATGGTAGTTTCTATAGGAATTTACACCCTGGATAGAAACAGAAAAAAATTAGTTTTCAATCACCTAAAATTTTGAATAAATGTGGTTTGAGCAGTAAGACATGCAGCTATTTAATGACAATACTGGCATATTTTCCTGGCCAACTTTATTCAGAAAAGAATATCTTCCATTGTAATTCAGATACACCATAATAAATCCTGCCCTCATTTTATCAGAAAAAAAAATCAAATGTTGAGCAAAGATTAGAGCAATGTGAATAAGGAAAAGGTCCAGGGAACCCTTAAAAAGTTCCAGTGCTATTGAAATCTCCTGATTTTGTGCAATGCTGGTGAGATGGTGCTTGGCAGCACGCATCACTCAGGAAAGTTTGGGGATTTTCCCCACATTAGTCTTCTCCCTTCTTTACTTGGTACATTGTTTTATTAACACTTTTTAAAGCTCTTAGTAACTTCTGTGACCCTCAAGAGGCTCAGGTCAAGCTCACCCCTCTGAGTGACACAGGGGGACACTGGATGGGGCTTGTTCCAAGTGCCAAACGTCCCAGCCCCTCTTGCCTGCAGTTGGAGATCTCTGCTGCACTCAGTGCCACACTGACCATCCTCTTTTTCTCCTTTTCCCCCAGTTGATGCTTTGCCTCTGCCTCCAAAGACCACACAGACACCACAGTCCAAAAAGCCTGTGTTGTGGATAACCAAAAGCAAAGCTGCCAGCAGGGAAGGTATGGCACTGTCTCAGCTCAGGCTGCCTGGAAAAAGGAGTTTGCTGAGCTCCTGGGCTCCTCAGGGCTCAGCTGGAGCTTGTCCTGGGGTGGGGGCCACCACAATGTCACCCTGCAGGAATGAGTGTCTGGGTCCAGATAGACCCACTGCTCTGGATAGAGCTGACTTCTGCCTGTAGGAGGGATTCCCTGGGATATCCACAGGTTTAGGGGCCAGGATGCATTTCAGTTTAGGTTATCATGACCTCAGAGCTAAGTTCTCTGCAATGCCTTTTTTACTGTGAGGGGCACTGAGCACCAGAACAGTTTGCCCAGAGAGGTTGTGGAGTGTCCCTTATGTAAAAATATTCAAAAGCCATCTGGACACAATCCTGTGCTACATGCTCTGGGATGATCCTTGAGCAGGGAGGTTGGACCAGCTCATTCTGTGATTCTGCAGTGCATCCTTCAAAGGATACCCCAGGGTGATGGTCACATCCTCCCCCTCTCCTCTGAGGGCCTGCCTTGTTTTTCTCCCTTCTCCACCCCACACTCCATCCCCCAAAGCTGCTGGGGCAGGGTGGTGCCAGGTGCTGAATCCTCTCCTCTCCTCTCTCCAGGTCCCTGCAGTCCCCTGGTCTGGGTCCCCCTGGCTGCTGGTGTCCTGCTCCTCCTGCTGGGGCTGATCCCCACTGCCCACCGCCTCTACCGTGAGTATCTGCCAGCATCCTGAGGGTGCCAGCCTGAGGGGACAGCCCAGGAGCATCCTGAGGGTGCCAGCCTGAGGGGACAGCCCAGGAGCATCCTGAGGAGTGCCAGGCATTGGCACAGCCCAGGAGCATCCTGAGGGTGCCAGGCATTGGGACAGCCCAGGAGCATCCTGAGGGTGCCAGCCTGAGGGGACAGCCCAGGAACATCCTGAGGGTGCCAGGCATTGGCACAGCCCAGGAACATCCTGAGGGTGCCAGGCTGAGGGGACAGCCCAGGAACATCCTGAGGGTGCCAGGCATTGGCACAGCCCAGGAGCATCCTAAGGGATGCCAGTCCTGGCACAGCAGGAGCAGATGGGGAGCTCAGAGGGGTCCTGGCACTGATGGACGCTGTCTCTTCCCAGGTCTGCGCCGGAGGCTGTGGCTTCGCACCCACAGGCAGTAAATGCCAGCAAATCCCAGTAAACCCCAGTAAACCCCAGTGCCTCAGGCAGGCAGGGAGAGTCCACAGAGCCTCCCCTGCACGAGGCTGAGCACTGCCTGGACATGACCCAGGAAGGACCTGGCAGGGGACAGATGTGGGCTTGCACCACAAAACAAATATTTCTTTCCTGCAAAACACCATGACTTCAACATTTCCTTGACACAACAGCTGACAAAAGGACAAAGCTGGATTCTGCAGCATCCTGAGCACTTTTCAAAGGACACTGATCAGGGAAAACACCACTGCTGGCTCTGCACAGGGGGAAGGAGCTGGTGTACCACAGGGATTCAGATGGGCTGGAATGCTGTGAGCTCCTTGGCTCTCCTCTGTGTTCATCTGTAGCACAGCACAAAAGTGATTTTTTTCCCTCCTTAATAATGTTAATACTGGTTGATAAAAATTTGGTACTGAGCACTCTGAAAGCAACCAGCAGGGATGGGGCAGAGGCAACTTGTGAAGACCCTGTGCAGGTTTATTCAACACCAAAAGTAAATATATCACTCAGTTATTTTGTTCTACAGGCTGGTGTCTTTTGGTCCTACTTGGTGAGTCCCATGGCTTCCAACCAAGAAAGAGTTAAAGCAGAACAAAAGCTCCAGGGATGAGCAGATCTGGGAGGGTGTCCTCTCCCATGGGAGACTGCAAACAGCCAGGAGTGGGAGAGGAAAACCAGACAAAGCCATGCACACAAGGCCAAACACTTGGCACAGCCTGAAGGTCAGCACCACCTCTGAGAGCAAACAGGGGCCCCCAGGGGCTGGCCCTGAGCCCAGGAGCACAGCACGGCCAGTGGGAGCTGCCCTGAGCCCAGGAGCACAGCATGGCCAGTGGGAGCTGCCCTGAGCCCAGCAGCACAGCATGGCCAGTGGGAGCTGCCCTGAGCCCAGCAGCACAGCATGGCCAGTGGGAGCTGCCCTGAGTGATGCCTGGCTGTGCTGAGACCAGTGACACCCCTGTTTTCTGAGCCCCCAGTGACACCTGTGTCCTGAGCCCTGTGTGGCATCCCTGCATGAGTGATGCCAGAAGCAGGGAAGGTCTCCCTAGGGATGGTAACAAGGCTCAGCTGCTGCCCAGGGCTCCAAGGCAGAGCTGGGGCTGGAAATTTGGCATCCTGCTGAGCACAGGCAGCGAGCACTCGCTCTCACATGCACCCCCAGCCCCACATCTGCTCACACACAGGCACCAGCACCGTGTCAGCCACAGTGAGGGCAAGGGGAAGGAGGTCCAGAGTCCCCAGGGCTGGGGCTAACACAGTCTTGGGATGAGCTTGTGGGTGCAGAGCATCACAGTGGCAGAGCAGCATCAGTTCGGCCTTCCCCTCCCTCCCCTCCCAGCTGCAGGGTGCTGCTGCTGCTTTCTACTTTAATACTGATTTTTCTGCAGAGCTTGGTCTCAAGCCCAGCTGTTGGTGCTTCCCCCAAGTGATGCAGTGATAAAGCTGGCAGTGGATCATGCTGAGCCAGGATTTCCCAGGCTGTGACACTCACCCAAGCTCTCAGCTGATGACCATGGGGACACCAGGACGAGATCCCATCCCACCACAGGTGCAGCAGGGAGGGGACTCTGAGCATCTCTGATTCCCACACACCACAATTTATCCTCTGTGAGAGCTCACATTAACTAAAACCAGCATTTTCCTACCCTGCAAGAAGCAGATGGTTTTTATGACATGTACATTTTTCAGGGCAGCTGTAAGAAAACCCCTTTGAAACTTCCCATGGGACAAGGTTTATTCTTTTAAAAAAATAAAAGTTTATTCTTCCCTCTTCCTGCAGCTGCTTTTGAAATCCCAGCTCCTTTTCTCACACTTGAGGTGTGCTGACCTTAATGCCCACACCTTGTTCAGCTCTGCCAGCTCAGCCAGCACAGGAGATGAGCTGCCAGGGCTGGGGCTGGGCAGCAACACAGCAAGGGATTTGCTCAATGTCTGAATTCCCCACAGTCTTCACTTTTCATTTGTATTTGAGAAAAAAAAAATTTAAAAATTTAAAAAAAAAGCAGAACCAAAACCCACTCAGACTCCACATCACCTGTGTGCAGTGAAAACAGAGAGGACAGCAGCAGCCAAAGATGTTGTCTGGCCTGTTGAAACACAGGTTTGGGCAGCTTACCAGTAGAAATTATGAAAAAATTATAGTAATTTCTATAATCATCAATAGAATGTTTTAGACAGTAAAACTGGGAGAGGTTTTGGCAGCGGGTCTCAAAATTGTGAGAGCTGATGGATAAAAATAGATTTCCATTTCATAGACTTTTTTTCCACAGAGCATAAATAGGCACAAAACAGGAACATTAATGAAAAGATGCTGAGAAAATTATCCAGTTCCCTGATATCTGCAACTTCTTTGCTGGAAGCACAATGATGATGCCAGCCAAGGGTCAGGGATGCCATGTTCTGTCGTGGCATGTTGTTTCCAACTTGAATTTTAATGGGAAAGTGTTTCTGTGCATCTCTGCTAATAGCATGATCCCTGCAGAGAGAGATAAAGGTAGGTGCCAGCAGTGTCCATCACAGTGTCACTTCTGCCACCATGTCCTGGCACATGAGGGTCCCTAATTCATTCCTTGATTCCTTCCAATGATGGATCAGCCTACTCCTGTCTCCCATGGTCACCATCCTTCCTGCAGCAAGGAACAGCCATACCTAGAAGGGAAAATAATGTGATTTTATATATATATATAACCCAAATGCCTTGCTTCAAATGTAAATAAACTATTTCCTTTTAAATGACTAAGGGAGACACCACGAAATTTGGACAAAGACAAAAGGACAAAGAGGGTTTTGCAGATGTATGGGTTCAAGTACAAAACTTCACCTATATTGTGCTCATCCCCACAAATCATTGGGCAAGGAATTGTAAAAGAGATCAAAAATTACATGTTGCAATAGTCTGGTTTATTATTACTGTATTTCTTTTATATTTTATAGTATACATATATATATATTTGATATAGAACATGTTATAGAACAGATATTATCTCTTGAATATATAATATATAAACTATATACAAAGAATATATATAATACATATTCTATATTATAAAAACATAATGCAGTTATTCTCTCAATGAACATTGCAGATCTGGAAAGCATTAAAATATTCAGAGGACATAGATACTGAGCAGAAACACAGATACTTCAGGCATTGCAGTAAATAGTCTTCATGGTTTTGTTACAGTTCTGTAAATGCATTTTTTTTTTAATTGCTGGTCTTTACAGAATATCTCAGTTGTTAATGTTATATTGGAAGTGCTCAATCTTTCTTTACTTTTTTAAAGTGCTCAGTCGTTTTTATGTGGATGGTCTATGTTTTTATGATACAAAAAAGTAAATCAAATCAGGTGCAGTTAAAACCATTCAACTGAAAGCAAATTATTGACATGAGAGTAAAGTTATCTCCAAGTTTAAAGCTCCTAATACATAAAAAATTTTCCAGTCATAAACTGCTGAGTAAGGCACAATAACAGAGAAAGGTTGAATAACACCTCTATTAAATTATTCATCTTGACATCTGTGCAAAAAGAAAGGAGATACATTATCCATGGGTGCTGTTTAAATTCCTTCAGGTTATCCTTACCCAGAACAGCTCTGTGCACTGTAGCTGTTAATTAAATATGTTGTCCTGGCAGGAGAAATAGATTCACTGCAGGACTTCTAAGAATTCAGGTCAGATCTGTTAAATAGGAATTTCTAAATGTCTTTTTCTGTCACTGTATATAATCAGATGTGTCCCAGAAACTGCAAGGAAATCCCAAAAAAAGCCCTGTAGGAATAAAAAAACTACCTCCAGGTAGCATGAGCACTTTTTGCCCCTGTTTTTCTGGACTTCACTTCAATAAGCCAAAAATAGCAATGTGCTAAATTTCTGGTTCATATAAAATTTTATAAGAAAATTGTTTTTAAAATATATTATTCTAATTATTGTTTACTATAATTTCTGGATATTACAGTATATATTATTTGCCAAAATAACAAGTACTTGTGTATATCAATATACCTATAATGAGTGCACTCAGGGTGAGAGCTGCAGCTTCTGTGGGATTATAAACAAACATTTGTTATTCCAGCATTCAAGTGGAATACATACTGGACCAAGTAAAAAATAAATTTTTATATAAAAATGAATGAAAATGTATATAAAAATAAATATATTTTGCTCCTCTACTACCTTGCTATGAGAAAGGTTAATTTGAGTTCATACACCAGTGGTTCTTTCACAGGAAGCAAAACTCACCTAAGCTTTAAATTGTTTGCAAGATGACAGGAGCCTTAACATTCCTCCCTTAGGCATTTGGGTTTTTCTACTAAAGTTCAGCTTCTCACTTAGCCTTTAAAATACAAGTGTATGAAAGAGCACTGCCTCACACTCTTGAGAGAGAGAGACTCATTATTGCTATTTACACATTCTGATCTATTTAATAAATAAAAACCAGATATGAAACACTCCAAAAAAAAATCCCGGTGATAACATCAGCTCAGAATTTTTCTCTGCCAGGTACAACATATCTAAGTGCTGCTGCAACAGGGATCTCATACAGCAAAATTATTTAATTCATTTACTATAAAACCCCCAAACACCTAAGATGAATCACTCAGCTGGAAGTCAATAAGCAAAGGAAACCTGATCAGATGGCAAAGCCCTCTCCATCCTCTGCCAAAGCTCCTTGGATTGGAGGGAACTCTCAGGCAGCCAGGTTGACACAGGCACCTCTGAGTCTGTCTCCTTGGCTTTTCTTGGCCCCAGCAATGAGTTTTGTCTTGCCCTGGACTGAGCCTCTGCATCAGGCAGCAAAAAACTTGATCCAGGAGAAATTTGGAGAAGTTTTGCAATACTGATTTTTTTTTCAAGGGCTTGAGCTTTGCTGGGGAAAAAAAAAAATTGGAATTCCCTCCGCAGAGCATTGGACACCTCCAGAGAAAAGTCAGGACAAGAGGAAACGGCCTGAAGTTGTGCCAGGGGAGTTCTAGATCAGATATTAGGACAAATTCCTTCACTGAAAGGGCTGTCAGGCACTGGCACAGGCTGTCCAGGGCAGTGGTGGAGTCACCATCCCTGAGGGGTTTAAAAGCCATGAACCTGTGCCACTTGGGGACACGCTTTAGTGGTGCCTTGGCAGGGCTGGGTGGAGGGCTGGGATCCATCATCTTAAAGTTCTCCTCCACCCTACGCAGCTCTGTGACTCTGTGCTGAACCCACAGGCTGGTGCCAACCACCACGGGCACCTGTTTGTCCCATCCCACCCCCTCCTCCACAGAGAGCTCAGAGAGCCAGCCTTACCCTGCCCCAGCTGCAAGCCACGCTGGGGTTTCTGCTCCTCTTCTCTCTCGTGGTTACAACATCCAGCCAGGAGGTCAGGCACCCAAATCTGGTGTGCAAACACCCTCCCTCCCCACAGGGCTCGGCAGGGAGGAGGGCTGTGGCTTAAGAGACATCTCTGTCCCCAGAGCTGTGCGTGGGATCTCACCCACCACACATCCTGCTGAGCCCTGCCAGCACAGAGAGCCAGGGCTGGGGCTGTGCAGGCAGCATGAAGTGCAGCACAGAACCATCCTGCTGGGCACAAAACCATCCCTGCTGGGCACAAAACCATCCTGCTGGGCACAGAACCAGCCTGGGTGGGCACAAAACCATCCTGCTGGGCACAGAACCAGCCTGAGTGGGCACAGAACCATTCTGCTGGGCACAAAACCATCCTGCAGGGCACAGAACCAGCCTGGGTGGGCACAGAACAAGCCTGCTGGGCACAAAACCATCCCTGCTGGGCACAGAACCATCCCTGCTGGGCACAGAATCATCCTGCTGGGCACAAAATCATCCTGCTGGGCACAGAACCATCCCTGCTGGGCACAAAACCATCCTGCTGGGCACAGAACCATCCCTGCTGGGCACAGAACCATCCCTGCTGGGCACAGAACCATCCCTGCCTCTGGGAACAGGCACAGCATTCTCAGAGGAGCTGGGTGCACACTGCTTTTCCACGTGGCAGCACCACAGCTCAGTGCCACCACAGCATGGAACCAGAGGATCATTTAGGTTGGAAATTACCTCCATCAAATCCGACCTTTGACCCAATACCTCAGTGCCAAAATGCAATGTCTGCTTGTTTTTGGAGCACTCTCATTGATGGTGACTCCAACACTGCCCTGGGCAGCCTGTTCCAATTCTTAGCCACTCCTTCAGTGAAGAAATTTTTTCCTAATATCTAACTGAACCTCTCTTGGCTTAACCTGAGGCCATTTCCCCCAACCTATCAATATCTGACAGCTCTTCAGACACAGCAGGGATGAGATGCTGAGCTCTGGGGGCTCCTGGCTTACAGGCAGGGTCACAGGAAGAACTGCTGCCATTCATCAACAAAGTCCAAGTGCAATCATCCAGCACAAGCACGAGGTAAACTCACTGACTGATGTCTTAGGGAGAGGTGCTGGGCAGCACTGATGCCCAGCTACAGGGCTTCTAAACATTATGCCTTAACATCAACACTGAATGCAAAATTCAAGTTGGGATGTTCCCTATCAGTCACTTTAAAAAAATTGACACAGAATATTCCTGGGGGCTGGGATTGTATATTCCTGCCCTGAGCAATGAGCTGCAAATGACATTCCTGTTATTAAAATACATGTCTCAAGTCATCTGGGTGCAGGAGGAAATGAGTCAGAGCAGTGGTGGAACAGCCATTACTAAAATAAATGCCTTTCCTCAGGTCCTTTCATTTTAATCTGACACCCATCACTGCCATAGCCAGGATAGTTCTGATACAATTGAAAACATGGGTGACATCCTGCTGTGCAGAGCCCAAGGTGACATCCCCAGGGAGATGCCAGGGGAGGGAAGCTGCCTCTGTGCAAATCCTCCTGGTCCCCAAACCTGGGTCACTCCTTGCTTTCCTAAAGCTGGAACACAATCTGAGGTAGCTGCCCAGGGTCAAATATGTTTCCTGGCCATTATCCCTTTTCCAGGAGGGATAAATGTTCTTCTGTGAAAAACCACAGGATCTGTTATTGGGATAAATGTCCTTGTGCAGGGTGAACAGCTAAGGAAGATTAAAGTGTCCAGCATTAAAGAATGAGATAATTGGAAAATTAATAGTGTTTCAGAGGAAATGGATGTGGAGTTTTGTAACAAATGGCTTCCTTAAAATGGCAGATTGCAATGAGATCTCACATTTAAGAATATAAAAATTACTGGTTTGGTTCAAAGCAAAGGTTCATCCAGACAACCATCCTGTCTCCAACACTGGCTGTGAGCAGATGGCTAAGTAATAATGACAAGAAAATCATATATAACACTCTCCCTTAATATTCAGTCTATTTTTAACTGAATAGATTTCCTGAGCCTGTTGCTGTCTATTGAGTAACCCACAATGAACCTCTCTTCAAGCATTTGTCCAGGCTCTGCATCCACAGTGTCCTTTGTCAGGGACATCCCAGAGTGGAGGATTTCTTTTGCTTTCAGCCTCACCCACCATCATCTGCTGCCCCTTACTTTCTCTATTGGAAAAGGCAGGGAATAATCAATCTCTCTCCACTCCTTTCCAAACACTCCTTACCCTGGAGACCTTTAGTGTAAATCCATTTAAATCATGTTTTTAGAGTAAAGAGTCCTAGCCATACAAAATCCATCCCAGGCCTCTGATCCTGATTTTGTCCTGCTCTGAACCTTTTCTTGCTCCACTGCTTCTTATTTGAATCCCCTCTGTGAGATGAGGGGTGAAACCAACACCCAGCATTCAGGATTTATGCAGTGCACTGGACCATGCCTTGGCTATGGATGGACCATTGGACCATACAATGGCAAGGCTGTGTTCTCTGTTTTATACCCAATTTCCTTCCTACCTGCTGACATCCAATTTGCTTTTCCTGCTGGGCAAAGAGTTGATGTTCCCTGTCTTAACCCAAATTTTATAGGCAAGTCAGGACTGGTTTTCCTTTCACAAACGCCTACCCTTTCCCTGTATTGCCCAGTCTCTATAAAATCCTGCTTCAGTTCTGTATTTACAACACATAAATGCAAAGAAACTAATGTGCATTAAAAAAAAAGTTTTTAGGATTTGTTTTAGATGTGATTTGCCATTTGAGCTCTGAGTCCAGCACTCACAAACAGGGAGTGCAGTGGTGCCTGCAGAAGATGGGAACACTATTTACACATTTCTCTTTGCAGTACTGGTGGGGATCAGGCTATTAAAAGTGAAACTCAACACCAAATATAGTTTGGTTTTTTGATGGTAGGAGAGCATTAAACCAGCTGCTGCTTTTTGATGCCACCATCCCTCCCACCCTGTCCCTTTAGATCAGGATATTGTGGCTTAGGGTTGCATCTTACAGGTTTAATTCAACAAAGGGGGTTGGGGTTTTTTCAAATAAATGCAAAACTGAGAAGAAATAAGCTGTATAAGCCAGTAGACACTATTAGTAGGACCACAAAATGGATGAAGAAAGTTGTCTCCAGCAAGCCATGGGTTTCCATTCTGCCAGCTCTCCCAGCAGGAGAGGTGGAGAGCAGAAATGGGAACCCTTCCTCCATTCCATTAGCTGCCACCTGCTGTGGAAGTTGGTTCCCTCTCAAAGATTTTATGAGCAAAGATGCACAGCAGTACCCTGCCAGGGAAGTCCTCCTGCACCACACAGATGGACTCTGAGGAATCTCCACCAGGATTTCCTGCCCAAGGTCTTTGGGGAAGAAGGTCAGTGCACAGCAAAGAAGGAGACCAGACATGGCAAGATCTGGATTGGTGGTGACAGAAGACATCAGCCATGGGGATTGCACTAAGGCTATGAAACCCTGGAAGGGAGCTGGACTCAGGGGACAGCAATCAAACAGTGCCTTGAACCCAACAGAAATCTGATTGTGAGAATTGGAAATGAGATAACGAGACCAGTTCACCTCCTTGAACAGTTCAGACCAAAAAAAATACATGTTGGAGCCAAGCAGAAAATTTGCCTTTTCTTAAGTCTATATAGAGATAGAAAAACATTAGGTTTTTTTGGTTTTTGTTTTTTTGTTTTTTGGGTTTTTTTAATTCTAGTCTGGATCTGTGGTATTTAGATTAGAGAGGCAGAAAACCAGCCTAACAGCAGCTGGGCCACTGGCAGAGTACATTGTCACCAGTCCCCAAAAGATACCATCACAAATTGCTGATTTACTGAATGCCAGCACGAAGGAGCTCTGCAGCACCAAGAGAGGAAATTTCCCTCAAGGAAAACTCTTCACACATCCAGGTCTCCTATCAAACTTTCAGCTGAGGTGCCAAGAAGCCTGGAGATGATTATGGAGATTTTCAACCCTGTGGTCAGTTGAAGGGCTGCACTGAGGAGAGGTGAGAGCACAGGAGTGTCTGTGGTCTGCATTCTGGATTTTGAGGTATGTGACGTGCACACAGAGTACCCAGAAGAGTGGGCAGTGTTGGCCACTGAGCTGGAAACACGTGGCTACAGTGGAAAAACAGTGTGAGTACCTGGTGGGTGACTCTTGCACTTGACATTCTGCAAACCCCTTTAAGTGCTGCAGCTTTGCAAAGAAAAGGGGGGAAGCAAAGGGCTCATAAACCACAGCTTCACTTCACACCGGAAAAGCTGCGTGCTAGAGGCTCAACCTGGTGTTTTTCCCTCTGTTCAAAAAACAATGCTGGTAATTTGTGATCAAATTTTGAAATCTTCATTGAAACTTTCCATTCCTCGTTATGGAAGTGGAATGGAAAGTTTTAATGCAATCCTTCAAGGGTTAAGAACAGGAAGAGTCAGCAGTGCTGTGGCAAAGAGTGCAGTGTCACCCCTTGGTTGCCATCACTGACCCTCACAGGGGGACTGCACCTGCTCATCCTCAGGAATGTGGCAGCACTGCTTGGCAATGGGATGTCCTTGTGGAGCACTAGGGGACACCATGGGCAGCAGAACAAAGGATCTGTCAGAGCACAGTCATTCTGGGGCTCCTTTTGTGTTCAGTGACCGTGGCAGCGTGACTCCCATGTCCCCAGAGCCTCTGTGGGACATCCAGGCAATGTCTGCTATGACCAACACTGAGAAACTGAGTTCTTACCTCATGAAAAAGTACCTGAGAGCTTTCCACAAAACGACTGAGAAATCAAACATATCCAAAACTCAGCTCTGCTGCCTCAGCTCCCTCTCGTTTCCCATTCCTTCTATGTCAAATGGACATGAGAAAGCAGAGCAAATGAATCCTAAATTCACTTCCTGCTAAGCCCTGGTCAAAAACAGGTGAATCCTTGTTACTCTGTCTCATCCCTGCATGATTTTGTCTCTTGTCTCCTTGCTCCTGTCTTCTACTAATCATTTGACATTAATTAAATACAGACTAGGCTGGCCCCAGCATATAAAGATAAACCTCAGTCATAAGCAACTTAGGCTGGAGCTCAACAGCAATCAGAGTCCTGTAACCTGTGAGTAAAATAAAACTTATATGTAGGTTTTGGAGAAAAAAGAAATTACTTCTACTTTCTAAACAACCTGTCTGGTCTCCTGACTTCTCTTATATGATGCTCTGCAGAAGTAACTAGTTATCTGAGTATTTTTTCTTCTTCTTTAGTCTTTAGACACTACAACATAAATTACTAACTAAATTACTAATAAAACATGTTATTAATGCTAGTTTTTATTGATTTGGCTTAGGTCCTCAGTCAAAAAATAACAACCTATTCTAAAATACTGCATAGAGGACAAACAGGCAAACCAGAATATAAGAAAATCAAGGAGATTCCTTAATTCCTTCTCCCTCCAGTTTTAGAGTTGATAACCAGTATTAAACTTATTGTAACCAGTATTAAACTTAAAATTATTTATACTATTGTTGATTTTAAATCAGAGTTTTTTTCCTGGATGTTCTGCTTGTGTATTGGAGAATTTCCTAATCAAATAATTGCCACCACAACTTTATTTTTTCTTCTTTGTTGCTATGCAAAATAGAAACAGCTTTGGACCACACAACTCCTTATCACAGAAGTCAGTAAAAAAGCAATGTGTGACAGCCCTCCTGCAGCTGTATCTCCCAGCTGACAATAAGCTTTTGCCTTGCCTTTGAAGGAAATATTCATTAGCAGAGGAAAAGGTGGCCCTACCTACAAATCAGCTCAATCTGTGAGCAAAGAGGGCCAAGATCAAGGACACCTCTACATAAAGGAGAGAAATATCTGGGCACCAGTTTGCTACCCTGGACTGATTCATATAAAATTTACTATTTGTCAGAGACAAGAAAGAAATTAGATATCCCTATTAAGAAAGGCAGTAGTCCTTCCTGGATGATCCCATAATAGTACAGCTTCTCCCAGCACAGCTACCACCACATCTCTGAGGACATGCACAGCATGCTCACTCTACAGAATGAGAACCTAGAATTGATGAATTTTTTGTCCCATCCTCATTGGCCAGCACATTCATTTCCATTTCACTTTTATTTGCTTTATTTAAGGTAGACATCACAAGTCTGCCAGCCTAACAAAAGCAAGAATTTCACGTATCTCAGCAGACCTTACATGAGTTTTCTTCACTCACCAGCATGCGTTGAAGCCCAGAGAAATAAACCCAGTTCCTAAACCATTTTCAGTGATTCAGCTCTGAGCCCCAACAGAAACAGCATCAAACCCAGCAGCACTTACTTTCTGACAGATCCAAGAAAAAGGGGCTTTCTTTGCAGAGGGGTAATGGGAAAAAAAAATCAACAGGAAAGCCAGGAAGAAAGAAATAAATCAGACACCAGCCCAGCCCCTCACGGACTGGTGAAACTCTTGTTAGTGTGTGTTTAAGCTCCAGGAAGCATCACCCATCCCCACGTGCAAGGGGTCACCTGGAAGCAGCATCAAGGGCCGCTCCATTGAAGCCCACAAGGGTTTTTTTATTTTTTTGGCAGAGAGGAAGTGCCTGTGGTGAGAGAAGAGAGCCATGAGTTGCTAAAACAAACCAAAAGTGAACCACACGCTGGACATTGGGCACTCCCGTGAAGGTTCTGCACAGACCACCTACCCTGCACAAAGAGAGTTGCAATTGCAAAGAAGAATGAAACAAGGAAGAATTGCAAAGAGAACAATCAAGCACCTGAAGAACCCAGCTGTGTGCCAGCAGCACGTGTGCTTGGAGATAAATGAAATGTGTACATATGGCATGAAACACCTGCGTCTCACTTGCTGGGTAACAAAACAGTCTGGGCTCTGCCATCCACAGGAGACCCCTGAGTGTGCTGGAGACAAGGAGGCAGGATCCCTGCCAAGAAAAGCAAAGTGTGGCCTGCATCAAAGTCGTGGGACTCGTCCATAACTTCTGCAGAGCTGGAGCTGCTGTGGATCCCCAGCGGGCTGTGGTGGCTGATCCCACCTCAGCCAAGAGCAGCATCACTCTGGATCTCTGGGAAGTCATCCAGGAAAAAGCTTTGAAGCACCATTAAGAACTGATAAGGATATATTAGCCCAAGCTCTGGACAAGAAGCAGATTTGTTCGGGAATCTTTTCTCATTACGGCACAGACACCGAGCATCACCTCCCTACCCAAGAGGGTCCTGATGACATCACATCCTCCCCAAAGAGCGACACAGCCTCCCAAGAGAAGGGACACAGATCATCTCAGCCGTGCTGCAGGCACAGACACTCCAGGAAAAGATGGACACGTCTCCTGCCCTGCTCCTGCTGCTCACTCTGGGATTCTGTGAGTACTGACATGGGGTTGTGCAGCCCCTTCACTGGGAGAGGCAAGCAAAACCCTTCCACTGAATCCAACACATTGGGATAAATAACTGAGGGAGTAAAAAGCAAAGCAAAAAGGCTGACTTTGAGGTGTGCTCAGTAATTTTGGAAGGAAAGGTGGCATCACCTCAGCCAGCAAAGGGCAGCCAGAGGGGTGGCTGCAGCACCTGCACTGGGAAGGGAGATTGATCCAATGAATGGTTCTGGAGGGAAGGGAGAAGGGTGGAAAAAAGGGGCTTTGCAGGACGTGCAAAGGGAGTCACTTCAGAGAAGCTGGGAAGGTGGAATGTCCCTGAGAAGGCACTGGAAGGGCAGCACTAATCCTTTAAAACCTGGGTGGCTGATTGCTGAGCACCCTCCATGCACCATCCCAGCAAGGACCCCATGGAAACCTTCACATCATCCAGACAGCACCTCCTGTTCCATTTGGCCCTTCCTTTCCATTTGTACTTCCAGCCCATGGACAGGGAGGGAGGTTTCCTCAGAGAGCCCTTTGGCTCTTCCCAAGTGGTTCCAGCAAGGATTTCTCTCCTGCAGGCTGCCCTGGGATTTATGGCCAGTCCCTTCAGATAAAGGTCACGTCTCCCAGGGACATCAGCCAGCTCCAGGTGGGACAGAGGCTGCAGCTGGAGTGTCACACTGACAAGGACAGTGGCGCATCCTGGATCCGCCGGGACAAGAGTGGAACCCTTCACTTCATTGTCTTCATCAGCTCCACCTCCAGGACCACATTTGGGAATCAGGAAACATCCAAACGCTTTGAGGCAAGCAGCTGTGACATGGTCTATATTTTGGTAGTGAAATCTTTCACACCACAGGACGAGGGAAATTATTTCTGTGTGATGAATTTCAATCAGATGCTGTACTTCAGCCCAGGCCAGCCTGCCTTCTTACCAGGTCAGTAACACCTTCACCCAACCTCACTCAGCCCTGCCAAAACGTCCAGCACCTCCTGCCCGTGCCCTTTGTAAGCATCCCTTTTTAGCCATCCCTCCCACAAACCCCATTTCCCTGCCTGCTTGCCCAAGACATCCTGTGACCAACCCACTGCCAGAGCCTCCCTGCTTCCCACCTCTGCTCCTGGGACTGCTCCTGCCCAAAGCAAAACATGACTGGGCAGACCCAGCATCACCTTCCCATCCCCACTTCCCCACCCCACCCATGGCTCTGAAGGGAGAAGATTAAAGCAAAATCCACCATCACCCCCTCCCTCCTCAGCACACACAGGTCCCAAAAGTATTACCAAGCTCAGGGGGCTCAGGCTTTGTGAGGATAGTGTCAGAGTGAGAAACAAGGAGGCTGCAGCTCCCTCTTGGCTCTTGGGACACCCTCCTTGGGGGAGTCCCCCTCCAATGAAGTTCTCCTGGAGCTGAACTCAGAAGCACATGTGCCCTGGCAGGGGTAAGAGAGAAGAATGGCAGGAGATATCTGTTTTGTTGTATTTCCCTACATGCTAAATTCATCCATTTCACCTACAGCCACCACAGTGGCACCCACCACGTGTCAGCCCACTACCAAGGGGGGCACAACTGAGGATCCCAACCTCAAGACTCCAGATCCAGGTAACCTGAAGGGAGGGAGGGAGAGGGGAAGGGCTGGACTCTGGTCCACTGATACCACGGGGGATCCTGCAGGCATTTTGGGATCGGGAGGGAGACAGAAGACCCACAGAGCTTCTTTATCACAGTTGCAAGGATTAAATTCCAATATTTCGTTTGACCTAAGAAAGGCTAAATATGACATAAAAATCATGAGCATGCTTGGGCACACCAGGAACATGGGGAGGGAGCGTTGAGCCTTGGGGGCTGGGGCTGCTTTTAGAAAACTTCTGCCCACATATCGTCCCTCGAGTCCCCAGGAAAATGGTTACACCAGAACTGTCTGTAACACCAGTCAGGAACACCTGGTGGACACTCCATCTTCTCTATTCCTGCAGAGAGAAGAATGCAGGAAGATCTGAATTTCTTCTGTCACATCTTCATCTGGGTCCCCTTGGCAGGTGCCTGTGCCCTGCTCCTCATCGCCCTGGTGATCACTCTTGTGCTGTGCCGACGTAAGGCTCACCACAAACCCCTCCAGCTGCACCTCTGCCCTGGGACCACAGCCCTGCCCTCGGGGAGATGCTCTGGGAGGCATGGGATGATCAGAACACAGCCAGTGCAAGATAAGGACCACTGTTAAAATCAGTGTCTGTATTTTAATCCTCCCCAGTAGGATTAGGATAAAGAAGTATTATCAACTTAAAATCACACAGTCAGAAAAGTATTTATATTGGAAAAGACTTTGAAAGAAAAAAAACAGATTAGAAAGAGACAGTACTCTGTCAACTGTCTTGGTTCATAAATGGGTGTATCAGAGGTCAGAGAGCCTGAAACATTCTGACCTAACAGAGTAAATATGCTCCAGCAAATGCTGAGTCCCAGTAGCACCTCGAGCTGGAACCAGATGAGAAACTTTATTACATTATGATCAGTGAAAAGCCCTCAGCTACAGGTAATTTCTGCAGCAATTTCCAAGCCCTTCAGGATGGATTTTTACCTTAGTCCAAAAGTAACAGCTGGTTGTTTTATTTTGCTGAATCTACCCCAAAGTAGCAGCTAAAATGGAGAAGAGCATTGTTATCTTCGGTGCATGAGACGTGGCATCTCTGCCACTCACCTGCTGCAGAAATAATTGCTGCTGAGGGATTGTCAGCAACATGCCAAAGTCACTGAAGACAGCAAACAGAAATAATTCACCCTCAGTGCTCCCAGGCTGACCCTGCTGCTGCTATTCATCTTAAAGATTAATTCATAAAAATATTTAAGTGGATTACAGGGGTAGCATGAGCTGCAGCACCACTCCCTGGCATGTATTTCCTCAAAAATAGGCTTGGTTTAAAGATATCAGCTGCAGGGAAACACCAGCCCTACCTCACTGGAGTGTTTCTTTCCTGAGCCGTCACTTGGTACCTTTGAACTAAAACATTTTCTCTCTTTTCTTAGAAACCAGAAGACGAAGATGCAGGTGTAAGAGGTGAGTGACAGGCATTGGCATTTTTCTCTTCAACTTGGCAACATCTCACCCTCAAGAGATAAAGGAGGCAGGTGCCAAAAAACAATCTAAAAATTCTTCATCTGATAGAAGATGGTTGGGAGGAGCCTGAGCAATGACTTAAGGGCTAAAACAGAACAAGTTCTCGAGTCCTCTATTTTTGGTTTTGTTTGGGGCTTTTTGTCTCTTTGGGCTTTTTGTTTGGTTTTTCAACTATTAAGTCATTGAGCTCTGACCCCGCACCAGAATCAAAACAGAAAGACAGGAGGTGTTTGTGGCAGCCCAAAAACGTTGTGCATCACCCAGTGCTCATAACTAACCACATTTCTGTGCTTCCAATGCACCATTCCCAACCTGAGCTTGGGGATGGCCACATTTCATCTCCTCCCCTCCCCAAACCATTCATTAGATTTTATTCCTGCATATTCAGATGTCCCCATGGATTACATCTAAGTTCCTGCATCCCAAATCCCCCTCTGCACCAGTTTGGACCAGCAGCACCAGGCTTCCTGCCTGTTTCCCCAATGGGCACTGAGGAACACTGGCAGTGAGGCTGCTGCAGCCTCACATGACTCTCCTGAGAAACATCAGTGCAGATGGGAATAGATTGAGGGGTAACCCAGTTTCCAGGGCACACAGGAACCTTTTCTTTATGCTTTCCCTCCTGCCACCCCTCATCCTGAGTCACCAGGAGAGCACAACCAGACTGAGAATTGCCATTTCCTGGTTTGGAAGAGAAAATGCTTTTTGCCCACCCATGTTTTACTTCTGCAAATCCACCTCCCTGCAGCTGGTTTGCTCACCTCTCCTGCTCTGCAGGAAACCACTTCTGCACTTTTGCAAGCCTTGTGCACCCTGGGGCTCGTGGCAAGAGAGGCACCAAGAAGTCCCCACTGCTGCTCAAGGGCAACCAGGGCTGGGCTAGTGCTTGGAACAGCTGGGTTGCCAAGAAACTTTGAAACAGCATGTTCACACCTCTGGAGCCTCATTCATTGCCAATCAAAGCATCTTTAAAATCAGATAAATTCCTGTTCCTTGTTATGCATCCATGGGCTTTTTAGTACAAGAGGTAATTGCCACTTAGTTCTCCAAATTAATACAGTCCCTCCCCAACAGTAGTAGGAAATGGATCCCTACAAATTTATTTTTCTTTAAAAGGCAGGTTGCATTTTTTTAAACTGTCTGTAAAATGGAACAGACTGTCATTTTCACAGGGGATATTTATTACACCCAGCACTTTCCTGATCCTCATCTGCCTTTCCAGGGGAGAAATGATAAGGAAGAGCTCTTCGTGCAGCCTTGCTTAGGAGAATGTTTGCATTTTTCACTTATCTCAACCCCTGTTGCCAGCTCTGTGCAAAGATGTTCTGTCTCTGTGAGGATGAAAACACCCTGCAGAGCTCTCCCACTCTGCCCTGATGCAGTGGGTGTAATACAGAGGTCTCAGGCAATCACCTCCTCAAGGATGCCTCTCCTTCAGCAGCCCTAAACTCGACAGAGCTCTGGTTTTAGCTATTATACCATATTTCAGTTTTGATTTAGAGAGGAAATTCCTGCTGCTCTGAGCAGCTTCTGCTTAGTGAAAGGAAGCTCTTTGGAAGCTGACAGTGCAATTTACTCCCTTAAAGAGCACCCCAGGATCTGGCCTGCGATCCTTGCTGGCAGCAGGATTCATTTTCCACCACAAACTAATCTTCCCTGAAAGGGGGTGCCAAATCCCCAACTCATTAGATCAGCATAAAACTCTCAACTGATGGAGACCAGTCATTTCTATAATTTTGGGTGCATGTTGGCTGTCTGGAAAGCCAATCCTTTCAAACTTCTCTGCAGGAAACACATTCCAATGTGAAAAAGCCTCTCTGAAATGATAACACCCTGTCTAACTCAAAAAACCCCACAAACTCTGAGCTCTTCTATCTTCATTCTTTTCTGAATGTAGAGAAAAGCTTCATGAGATGATAGGAGTCAGAGGTAAATTTTAAAAGCCCACTTTATTTTTTAATTAGTATTAGATTGAGCCATCAGTGTATCAGATACAACCTTCTGCTGTCTGTCACTACTTGAAATGGTGGCAGATCTTTCACTTGCACAAACAGGATTTAGGAACCCTTTGCAGCCTCCTCTGGGAGGTCCCTGGCTGCAGCCAAGGCTAAAGGAGCCTTGATTTCCTTCTTGCTCCTCTCCCATCTGAGTAACCCAAACCCTCTTCTCCCTGCAGACCTGCAAACGGGAAGCCCCCCACAAAACCCAGGACACCAAACTAACACAGACCAGCATCTGCTCCTTCTGCCCTCTGGATCTTCTCCTGGGAGCTGTCAGCACAGAAATCCATCTCCTACATTATCCACAATGCCACAGCACCTCACCCCCTCTGCCCTGGCAGGTTTGAAGGGACAGAGGGGGCACAGACACACAGACAAGCAGCGGTTCCCTGTGAGCTGCAGGGTAAAAACAGCTCCTTCCAAACCCTAAGCTTCTCTGGCAATGCCAAAAACCACCTCTGCTCCCAGTGATGGGCTCAGACACAAGAGCCAGGCCAGCCCTGATGCTGACATGCCCCAGTGAGAAGCTGATGAGAAATAAGGACAGGAGTTGGACCTTTGCTCAAAGCTGTGTGCAATTTCCTCCCAAAATGCAGCCACAGGTGGAATTTGCTACACAAAGCCTTAGAAATAATTCTCCTCACTCAATACATGATCTTGTTGTGGTACCTCTCTCCTTGGGCTTTTACTGTTTCATGTAATGGAATACAAGACTGCATTGAGAAGCTAAATATGGATTAAAGGGCCTTACTTTTGAGGGTTTTACAGTCCTGGGGGCTAAGGTTCACTGTTCCCCTCATACTTGTTCTGCTGCTACCTCTGATCCACCTATTTCTGCAGGAGTTTGGCCTGAGTAAGGAAAGTGGGATTTGCTTTCTTTCTGAGTGAAATGTGTGAGTGATTAAAAAAAAAAAAAAATCTTTCTCACTTGTTTTGGTTAAGCAGGACTTTTAACATGTTGATATTTTGGGGACATATTACAGACTACTGTAAATTCTGTTTTTTTCAGATCTGTATTTCATGTAAATATTTCCTTAGTACACTTGCAATTTAAGAACTGAGACATAAAATAAAATTATTCTAGTCAGATTCATGACTGTTCTTTCTTTCTTTCTTTCTTCAGTTCCTAGTCTCAGAAAAGCTAAAATCCTTCAGGAAGATAAAAAACAAGGGGTTGAAAAAGTCTTGGCTAAAGGAAAAGCCAGTGATTTATATATCATCCTGAGCTTTAGGGTGCAGACTTCAGCTTCCAGCTTACCAAAGCCTAAAATCATCTAAAGACATCTTCCCAGGCATTTGCTGATGGGCCCAGTAACACTCCCACATCCCAGGAAACTGCCAAGAAAGTGCCTGAGATAAAGAGTCTGCGGGTACTCTGGAATTCTTGTCACAGGGCTGATAAAAACCTGGCAAAGAAAAGAGTAGAAGAAACCCTTTGATAGTCTCCTCTGTAAACAAGATGGGAAGGAGAGAAAATCAGAGAAAAACAAAAGTTCTTCCAAACTTACTTGTTTGCAAGGATTAAAAAAAGAACCACAAAAAAATTCAGGACTAGATAAGTATATCTAAACAATAGCAGGCAAATACTGAATGATAACTCCACAGAACTACACATGCTATGAAGAAAAAATAACAGAAAAGCTCCAACATCAAGGTTTTTAGGTGGTCTCTTATTGAATTAGTGTGAGCTAAAAAATTTCACTGAAAAGCTGTAACTCAGAGTGTTTCTGCCAAAAGCTATAGGTCTTTGCTCATATTCTCATATCCACTTTTTCACATTTCACATCACACCACGTTCCTGTAGCCCAGGCTACAGGAGCCCATGCTCCTGCTTTGGTACTGACCCCCACACCCAAATCCACTTCCAACAGATGAAGAAATAGAAGCAGGATCTGTTTGCTTTGGGAATTTTTATTTGTTTCAGAGGGGCTGTTTGTTGTTTGTTATTTCAGAACACACCTGATCACTTTTAAGCCCAGTGCCAAACTCGGGAGGCTCTGGGATGGCTCCTGCCTCCCTCAACACATCTTCACACTGATCCTCCAACCCAAACTGCAGGGCACAGCTCACACAGCACCAGTGACCCTCACACATCTCAGCAGCCCAGCAGCAGCTTTCCCCACTCACCAGCACTCTTTGATGCCCAGTGATATAAACACAGTTCCTAAATAATTTTCCATAACTCAGCTGTCAGTAGCAGCACAAACAGCAGCACCTGTATTCTGATAGACCCAGGAATCAAGAGGCTTCTTGACAAAGGATTACTTAAAAAAAAAAAAAATTAAACTGAAAACCTTACACAGAAAGATAATCAACAGGAAAACCTGTGTGTGCAAAGTTCCAGAAAATGTCACTCATCCCCCTGTGCCAGTGGTCACAGAGGCAGCAGCAAGGGCCTCTTCACTGGAGCACACAACAAGGTTTGGGGCAGGAGAGAAGGAACCTGTGGTGAGGGAAAAGAACCACAAGTAGATAAAACAAAGAATAAGCAAATCACAAACTCTGGACTAGAAACTAATTTGTTCAGAAATCCTTATTTTCCTCAACGTTTTGCCACAGATGCCAAGCACTGTCACTTTACCCAGTAGGGTCCTGATGACATCACATCCCCCCAAAGAGCTGCACAGCCTCCCGAGAAGGGACACAGATCATCTCAGCCGTGCTGCACTGTCCCCAAGGGCAGACACCCCAGGAGAAGATGGACATTCCTGCCCTGCTCCTGCTGCTCACTCTGGGATTCTGTGAGGACAGACATGGGGTTGTGCAGCCCCTTCACTGGGAGGGGCAAGCAAAACCCTTCCACTGAATCCAATCCTTGGACTAACTAGTTGAAGAGGAGGAAAAAATCAAAACCTCTGACTTTTAGGTGTGTTCACCTGAAATTGTGGGGGGAGAGGCAAAAAGGCAGAATCACATCAGCCAGCAAAGGGCAGCTGGAGGGGTGGCTGCAGCACCACCAGCACTGGGAAGGGAGATTGGTCAGATGAGTGGTTCTGGAGAGCGGGGAGAAGGGTGGAAAGAAAGAGGTTTATAAGTTAGTGTTCATGGGGAGCTTATATAGCTTATCACTTCAGAGAAGCTGGGAAGGTGGAATGTCCCTGAGAAGGCACTGGAAGGGCAGCACTAATCTTTAAAGCCGGGGTGGCTGATTGCTGAGCACCCTCCATGCACCATCCCAGCAAAGACTCCATGGAAACCTTCACATCATCCAGACAGCACCTCCTGTTCCATTTGGCCCTTCCTTTCCATTTGTACTTCCAGCCCATGGACAGGGAGGGAGGTTTCCTCAGAGAGCCCTTTGGCTCTTCCCAAGTGGTTCCAGCAAGGATTTCTCTCCTGCAGGCTGCCCTGGGATTTATGGCCAGTCCCTTCAGATAAAGGTCACGTCTCCCAGGGACATCAGCCAGCTCCAGGTGGGACAGAGGCTGCAGCTGGAGTGTCACACTGACAAGGACAGTGGCGCATCCTGGATCCGCCGGGACAAGAGTGGAACCCTTCACTTCATTGTCTTCATCAGCTCCACCTCCAGGACCACATTTGGGAATCAGGAAACATCCAAACGCTTTGAGGCAAGCAGCTGTGACATGGTCTATATTTTGGTAGTGAAATCTTTCACACCACAGGACGAGGGAAATTATTTCTGTGTGATGAATTTCAATCAGATGCTGTACTTCAGCCCAGGCCAGCCTGCCTTCTTACCAGGTCAGTAACACCTTCACCCAACCTCACTCAGCCCTGCCAAAACGTCCAGCACCTCCTGCCCGTGCCCTTTGTAAGCATCCCTTTTTAGCCATCCCTCCCACAAACCCCATTTCCCTGCCTGCTTGCCCAAGACATCCTGTGACCAACCCACTGCCAGAGCCTCCCTGCTTCCCACCTCTGCTCCTGGGACTGCTCCTGCCCAAAGCAAAACATGACTGGGCAGACCCAGCATCACCTTCCCATCCCCACTTCCCCACCCCACCCATGGCTCTGAAGGGAGAAGATTAAAGCAAAATCCACCATCACCCCCTCCCTCCTCAGCACACACAGGTCCCAAAAGTACTACCAAGCTCAGGGGGCTCAGGCTTTGTGAGGATAGTGTCAGAGTGAGAAATCAGGAGGCTGCAGCTCCCTCTTGGCTCTTGGGACACCCTCCTTGGGAGAGTTCCTGTCCAAAACGGGCTCTATGAAGTTCCCCCAGAGCTGAGGCCTTTGCTGTGCACAAGAACAGCCCTGCCCAGGCAGGAGAGAATTATTTCATTGTATTTCCCTACATGCTAAATTCATCCATTTCACTTATAGCCACTGCTGTAGTGGCACCAGGACACGCCACACCAGGACCTGACACCCAATGGGACATCACTGAAAAGGACTCCTGACCCCAGGCACACGATCCAGGTAGCCTGGATTCAGGGAGAGAGAGGGGAAGAGCTTGACCCTTGTCCACAGATACCAAGGGGCATCCTGCAGAGATTTTGGGATGCTGAAAGAGTGAAAATCCATACAGCTTTAGCAGAGGGCTTGAAGGATTAAATTTCATCATTTCATCCCGCACAGGAAAGGCTAAGGATGATGTAAAAAGCATGAGCATGTCCCATGTCCTGGGCACGTCAGGAACAGGGGGAGGGAAGGTAGAACCTCAGGGCAGAGATCTGCTTTCAGCCTCATCAGAGGGCACAGGAAAACTTTCAGCCCCGTGTCCTCTCTCCAGTTCCCAGGAAAATGCTGGCAGTAGTAGAACATCACGCAGGCCCAGGGGAAGCTCTCTGCCTCAGACACACCAGGCAGGGCCCTGGGAAGCTCCCTGGCCCTGAACTGGCTGTAACACCAGCTCTGAGCATGTGGTGTCCTTTCCTCTTTCCTATCCCTGCAGGCAGCAGAATGCAGGAAAACCTGGAACACTTCTGCCTTGTCTTCCTCTGGTGCCCCTGGCAGGCCTCTGCCTGCTGCTGCTCCAGCTCCTGGCCTCCACCCTCGTGCTGCGCCGGCGTCAGGCTCACCACGACCCCCTCTAGGTGCTCCTCTGGCCTGAGACCACAGCCCTGCCCCTCGGGGAGAGGGATGCTCTGGCTGCTTTGGGAGGCATGGCATAACCAGGACACAGGGCAAGAGAAGGATCCCTGTTATAGTCACTGCCTGGACATCTTCCAGCAAATCCTCTTCACAGTTTCAGAGTGACCTTCCCCTCCCACTCCAGCTCTTTCAATGATTTTGTACAATGGAGGTGCAATGATCTGACTGCAGCATCAGGAGTTCCTTCCCAACAAAAGGCCATGTGTTATGCCTGGGAAGCATGGCCTTGAAAATGTATTTTCTCTATTGTGTGTCATTGAATGTGGCATGCGACACACACCCAAATTAAATGTATGAACATTGAACAGAAAGCTGTTCAGAAAACTGAGCAAAACCATTCTTCTGTATTGCAATTCCCATAAGCTTTGTTATTCCTCCAAATTAAACTACTATGTCCTGACCCAGAGATTAGTTATTTATTTCCTGTTCCACTGCTTGAGAGCCTACAGAGGACAATCCTGTGTGGAGAAACAGGACATGGCTATTTAAATTCAAAAATGCATTTCAATAAAATTAACACATGTACAATGAAGTCCTCACTACTGCATGGAATCCTAATGTAGAATAAACAGAGAATAATAAAACCCCAAGCAATAAAAAAGACATATATTTGGGCATTATTACCTGACATTACTAATAGTGATGCTCCACTGTGCCGTGCTGCACTAAGACCCCAGTCCTGAAGCAATATTGATCCAGGCAAGATTGATGCAGTGAAGAACTGGGAGTAGGAAATCTTTGGGTTTGGATTTTTTCCTCATTTTGTCAGGTTTGTTGGCGCTTTTTCTGCAGTCTTTCATTTGCACAGGAAATCAAAAGAATTCTAAAAAAGAATTACAACACTAACAGTGGTAACTACCCCCTGAACACAGCTCCAAATCCACTGCACAGTGGAATCTTCCCATTTTTGACCTCTAGTACCACTGTTAACAGATATCATGAGTTAACATAAGCCTATAAGGAAAGGGAGTTGAAAATCAAATCCAGCTTTCCACCTGTGGATTGTCTGTAAGATCCTACATGTTTGTGGACTGCTGTCCATCCCAAGATACCTGGGAGGTAAAACTTGTCCTTCTGTCTCTTCTTACACAAGGTTTTCTGTCACTGAGCTCCTTAAATTTTAGTGTGTTTTACAAATACACCCAATCCACTGCACTGAACTGCTCTGATTCCACCTTTGCTGCAAAAGCAGCACAATCCTCTCTGCAGCAGGTCAGAAGGCTGAGAGAACCAGAACAGCTCAGGGTGAGCACCAAAACAAATCCCTTTGTAGTCACTGCCCCAGTTTCACACTGAATACCCCACAAATGACCGACTTCACCACAGAACCCTCCAGCAGAGGCAGTGACCCAGCAGAGCTCCCCAAAGCAACTGTGACTTTTCTTTACCAGCTCTTCCCTCCACACAGCCCTTTGATCAGTGTGTTCCAGCTCAGATCAGCTGCACCCAGTACTGCACCTTGGATTTAAACCTATGGCTCAAAAGGGTCTGTAAAGTTTTCCACCAACAGGTAGAGCTGAAGAACAATATTCTTTATATTCCACTTACAATCTGGATTTTCTTTAGAAAACCTTTGCACCCCTACTAATAAGGTACCAGTAGAAGGCAAAACCAAAACCACATCTTTTGCACTAAAATGTTAAGAAGCAACTACAAATATCAGTGCAGCAGTGAGAAGTGCCAAGAGCAACTCCAGCCCTGCATGCTTACACCTCTAGCAAATCACATATGTTCAGGGGAAACTGGCTGGGTTTGTGGTTGAGTGGCAATGTCTGGGCAAGGAGCCTGGACGGCTGCTTGCACTAATAAAAAGAGGAGTGGCTGAGCTGGAGTGCAGAGAAGCAGCTCAAGGGGGCCTGTTTGTGCAAGCAGGAAGCTGTTGCTGGACAGGCCCTACAGATGTGACAGCTTTGGGTTACAGCACATGGAAGAGGTTCTAGCTCCACAGTGAGCAGACTGAGCAGGGTGCAGAGGCAAAGGCTGGAAGCTGTTACAGGCTGACACAGGGCAAACTGGAGCCTGGCACAGAGAATGACTTCCAAAAACGAGCAGAAGGAAATGTGTTTGTTCAGAAGGTGATTGTCACTTAATTGCACACTTGCTCCAAGCTAATAATGGACTAGCTCATAACTACTACAATCTGCTTAGTAACAGTTGGCTTTCACTGTTTTGTATTTGCTTTTGCCAATTATAATAAATTTTAAGTTCTGTAGATATAGTGCAAATTCTAATTGCTTTTGTGGACAGTATAACTAAAATTGTGCTAGAAGCAAGGCTGTCACAAGATAGGACTGCTCTTGCAAAATGTATAACCAAGACAGCACAGGCAGAGAACAAAATAACATAAAAGGAGAATAACAAGTCTAAAGAGGAATCAGAAGAGCACCCCGGACTTCCTCCCTGACAGACCCTCCGAGACTGCAGCTGTGGACTTACGCTCTGGCAACCTGAGGCAGAGTTGTGGTAAAGAGGCTCCAAAAACGTACAGTCATTAGGGAATGCAATGCAACTGCAACAGTATAAAGGACTGCTTGCTAAAGAATTGGGTGTGCCTCTGACTGTTGCCAACCTCCAGCACCGTTAGTTTTGCTTTGTTGATCAGTCCCTTACTACCCCTTAGAAAATTCCTGAAATTTGGAGGAGTGGGCTCTGTTTCTCACACTGGTGTGATCCAAAACAGCCGTTCCTAAATATAGGCCCAGTAGGACTCAGTAAGAGCTTACAGGAGGCTGTAAACAACTCCAGCTCCTGTATTTCTCTACAGGACTGCTAACTTAATGCAAACTTGAAGTCATAAATATTAAGCCACTCTCATTTCACACATGTACATTTTTGCAAACAACTCTTTTTACATATTTAGACTTGAAATAAATTCACAGTAGTGATGTAGCACCACATTACAGCTTTACTCACTACAAATCATTGCTGCCAGACTCTTTTTTTTCAATCTCCTGTTCCAAAAGCTTCTTTCCCTACTCTTCAGTCTCCCACTCACAAAAGGCAAGGAGCAAGGGCTGGGATGGATTAAGGACCATGTTATCCCTCCCTGCCCAAGAGACAAATCAACCTCTGAAGTGATAAGCACAGAAAGAAAAACTGTGTCTTGCAGTGGGCAAACAAACCTTGCAATGAAAATCTAACCCAAACTTACTGCCTTTAACTTGGCAAGTTGGCTCCCAGTGATAAGCAACTTCAACCTTGAATTTTAGCAGCAGCCATCCTGAAAAGTGTCAAGAAGAAGGATTGAGACAGGTCTAAGCTAACAGAGATCAGAAGCTCTGACTCATTACTGGTAACACACAGATCCACTTCAGCTTCTCCACATGTTAATTAACATCACAGAGAGGAGACTGAAATCAATAGTGTTTCCATAGAGGAACACTGCTTTTAGGAGGGAAAATTTTAAATTCATCCATGCCTAGTTGCAATGTGCAGTGCTGAGGTCACAGCAGGAAAATACATAATTAAAAAATACTTCAGAGAGCAGACGAACCTCCAGAGTACTAACAGGAAGTGAGGACAGGAACTTTGTGTAAATGACAACCAAAAATGAACGATTCCTTTGAAGTTTAAAAAGGCTATATGCTACTTTCCTTTCCTACTCTTTTGAAGTTTTGATCATGCTTTATAACAGAAGTCAGACCTGAAACACCACAAGAACACATTGCAATATATTTCCTATTTAAGGCATTTACAAAAATTTAAATTCAAGTCTATTAATAGATGTTGAACTGACACTATGCATGAACAAGGTGCTGCTATGAAAACCAAGTTTATAAACATCCATTACTTTCAGAGCACCCATAAGTTAAACTTCATATAAGCATGGTTAAAGAATTCTTGACTTGATGCCCATCCACACCACTAATGGGTTCACTAGCTCAGAGCTACTGTTCTGACAGTTTGCAAAGAGAAGCACCAGCTGCAAGCCCAGCACAGTCCAAGGAGTGACAGGATGATCTGGATACAGATACAAGCACACTGAGTGTCTTTACTCCCATCCTGCAGCTCAAAAGGCACTTGGGACACACAGGGCAACTCCAGGGACTAGTTCAAGGCTTTACAATCTGGTCACATCTCAGATACCACCGTAGCTTCAAAATACTTTTTTTACAGTGGATATTCCCAGCCCGTGAGGGACAATGCACACATACCAGATGCCAACTATAAGTATGGAAACCACAGTTTTATCCACTTTTCCCCTGCAAGCATGTTCTCCAGTTCCCAAAAGCATAGGAGGCAGTATCAGGAGAGAACCCACATCACTTCACAGGGCAAACTGGATTATTTGTGCCACCCAAACTGCAGAACTGCTTCCCAAATGCCCAGCACAGCCTCGGGCTATGGTGAGCACGCATGCTCCCAGCACTGAACCGTGAGCATCATCTGGTGGTGGAGCTGCACAACTGCAGGGATTTTTAATTCAACGTACAGGCAGATAGGGAAAGAACGGCAATGATCTGGAGAAAACTGTTTTTGAATCAGCTGTGGATCCATAACATGCACTAGTTGGTATTTACTTGATATTCAATAACCAAGGTGAAGTTGTACCCTATTTCCATTTAATAACTTTTCCATCCCTGAGCTTTAAGCTCTCAACATTTAGTGGTGCTCACACCAGTGCTAAAATACCATCAGTGTAACAGAGAAAGATGCAGCACTCGTACTCCAGGCTGGTTGTGTGGGGTTTGTTATTATTGGTTGGGTTTGTCAGGTTGTTAATTACTTCATATGCCATTTCATATAGACCAAAAGCATTAAGCAATTCCAGTCAAAAGAAAATATTAAAAGCAATTTCAGCAAGACTAGGAAACCTACATGGAAAATAATATCCTCACCCGTTTATTGTTGATTTTACCACTTGGTAAAGCGGCTGTTTGGAACTCAGTGTGAATACAATGTTAAGTTTTGCAGAAAATCACACACCTGTATTTTTTCACATGTATCAAACACATCTGAAGTTTAAAATTTGTGTGCCTTGACTCGCTCCTCATTTATAATGTCTCTGTAGGTTTGTCCATTGTCACTGATCCCAAAAGAGTCCAACTCAGTCTCTCCAGTCAGGTGACAGACAAATTCAAAAGGTGTAGATTTCCCAAAGACGGTCTTCTCTGTAGTGCATTGTGCTAGTGCATTCAACCAGTGTGTCCGTGTTCAACCAGACAAGCTTGGGGTTGGTTGTTGTTTTTTAACTACACAATACAGAAATATAATTTTACATGTAGCTTTGCATGCCTTATGGCTGCTTGCCCTACTATAGGACAGTGCAATAAATACAAATATATGCACACTAAAAAAGATTTAACTGCCGTGATCTACGTCTCCTTTATGAGTACAAATTTACCTAGTCAACAATATGACAAATTTAGCAGAGAAAGTGGCAATGGCAGTAATATTCTACTACAAAAACAAGGCTAGAAGCAAAGTGTTCTCAAGCTACAGAAAACTTGCTATCTCCTAATATATGATGTAGGGCCCACTTCTGCCAAGTGCAGTCATGATCAGTAGATTGCATCAGAACATGCTTTTCCCCCCATTTAACAATGAATACTTCTACAATTTATTTGGTTTTGATAACTGTTTATAAATAGCACACTATAATGACTATTAAACTATACAGCAACATGACATTTATAGCCTAATCCTGAATACAAAGTTCAAAGAACATGACTATAAAGGCCAGAGAGCAAATGTCATTGACTAAAAGCATTTCCACTTCAGAATTTATTGAATGTTCTCTTACACAAACACTTCTCGGTCGTGAATCCAGAGGAACAGGATTTCCTATTCCCGCTCTGCCCCAGTAGTAGTTTAGCCACACATCACCCTTATAAATTAGTGATGGATTTCAACAGGTAGCCCCTTGGGGCTATATATTTTATATACTTTATATATATGCACATTTACTTTGAATTCTATGTAAAAGTTGAAAAAATGTTTGAAAGAAAAACTCAGAATATATCACAGCATTTTCAGTGAAAAAAATACAAATTAGTTTTATAACGACTATTCAATTTATCAAACTTTTGTTTCTGAAGTATTTACCTTTAATTATGTACACATTACAGGAAATAAAACTTTGTCCACAAACATTCTCTAAGATGACAGTTATCAATAAAATGATAGAATAATAGCAGGAAGAATATTAAACAAATGGGGGTGATCAATTTCTGCTTTTAAAAAGTAAAAAGTCACCATATAATTAAGTACAAAAACCTGCATTGAATGACAACTGCTGGTGTAGTAACTTGATCAGGTATGGAGACCAAGAGTATAGTAAAGCCCTATGGTAATAGTATTTCTGTAGCATTTCCACTTGGTATGTATATACTAAATGTTGGCAAAGTTTCTGTAGCATTAGCTTATACAAACATAGGAGTCCTCAGTCTGCTGCATAAAAGGGAACAAGAGTGTTTTAATTCTCCTGAAATGCACCTGAAATCCAGAGTGTCACTTACAAACTGCATAATGAAACTTTTCTTCAGAAAAATATCTGTTTGGCATCTCCAGGGCTCTGTTCCATTGGACAATAGGGGCATTTTAATCTGGGGACAAAGACAACGTGTTAGAACTGGGGCAATGTGTGACAACAGGGCATTAGAGCTGTTGAGTTTTCCCCCTCTAGCAAGAAACAACTGCACTCTTAAGCCCCAACACTTTACTTGCCTCCACTAAAAGTCACCTTTAACTGAGAGAGAACTTACCATGCTTTCCTTCTAGTTATAGTCTCACCTTTCACCCACAAGCCCCTGAATTATTAGATTATCATACAGAGCAATTTCTCTGTAGTTATTATATCTACTTCTTGATTTGCTTGTTGCATTTTAGAATCACAGAATGGTTTGGGTTGGAAGGGACCTTAAGGACCATCTCATTCCAACCCTGCTGCCATGGGCAGGGACATTTTCCACTAGACCAGGGTGTCTGGAGCCCCATCCAGCCTGGCCCTGCAGTAATTTTAAATCAGCTGGTAGCTTTCACTGTGGTTTCCTCAATATCCGGTTCATTTTAGTGTCTGGTTCCCAAAATACTCTGATTTTCCAGTCCACTTAGATCAGCTCCTGCAGGCTATGACTGAAAGGTCAGCCTGGTCTCCACTCATACAATCCCACCTACCTACAGTATTTCTTCTTTTTGAAGAAATCGATTCTTTTTAGAAGCATTGACCCATTTTGCCCCCATCTTATATGTTTGGGCATTTTACCTTCTTCCCCCCACCCACCCCTCCAGAGTTAATACTGTCAGAGCTGTGCTGTCGGTAAAACTGATCAATGAAAGCACCAGGAATGAGTGAACATGGACAGGAATGATGTAGCACCAAGTTTACTGCTTAAAATGGCTAAAGTCACCCACAAAGGCATCCCTTAAGGCTTTTCTAACAGGGAACAGAATGCAAACATCACTTGACATTTCCATTCATAGCCTCACTTATTTTCACACTGGATTTCCCAGAATGACTTACAGCTCTAAATTAAGCTGACAGCCTCCACAGAAGCTGTATATATTCAATGCAAATAACCACTGTTCTTCCTCAAGAAAATCTGTATAGATTTCTCTCTCCCATTTCTTGCTTCCCAAAAGCCTGAAGCACCCCACAGATATCCAAGAGGAGTATTTCCACAGTTATAATTCTTCTCCTTGCTCAATTACTAAGCCATATTTCCCCCAGAGGTTTTATCTTGTTTTTAAAGAGATTTTTCATGCATTACTAACCTTGCTCCCAAGGAAAAACTGTGTGTGTAAAGCCTTCCAGTTTGAATTTAAGACAACACAATGGTGGTTACAACGTGAAAAATTACTCTGCTCACTGCATTCCTTCATGCAAGCTCACTTCCAACAACATCAGAGAGTTTATTATGCTTTTCTCCAGTGCATCTACCCAGCTTATCCAGCTTTCAAGCCATTCTCCAAGATTAACAAGCTTCCACCTATGACATAATTATGGCCTCAGTTTTCCCAAAATACACTCTTCTAGTCTTAAGATGTGTCCTTGTCTGTATGTTGTTTGAAATAAAAGAATGGTACTTACTTGCTGCCATTAAACATTTTATTCAAAGCATCTCTGGATATAATATGACCACAGACTAATTTCATAGGTGGATTATTATCTGTTGTTTGCTGACGAAGAATGGGACAGGCAAATATTGAATGATACCAGCACTTTTTACCAAGGTCCACTTCAATCTGTGAAAGAAAGTAGCACAAAAATTTATCTTGGGAAATTACATTTCCAAATAATTATCCCCTTAGGTCATGGCCCTTACTTAACAGATTTCACAAAATTCAGCTGTGAAAGCAGTAAAATCCATTGTGTGGATGTGTGACAATTTCCCAGCCAAAAATACTTAATTGTCATTTTAAAACAGTGATTTATGTTGGGGATGGGGAATAACAACAAAGCAGCATATTCTTCCAAGGTACAAGTGCAAATTTTGTTGCAGATCTATGCCCTGGCAGGAGAACTGTGCTGGTGACCCAACATTATTTTCTGGAAATCACTGGAAATAAAAAGTAGTTTATAGATTTCATTTTATGGGGAAATTAAAAAAGAAAAAACTTGTGGATTGACTATATTCATGTTTTACAGCTTCTTGAAAGGCTCTGCCAACAGCTACATGTCATGTGAATAATAAAGTATACCACAATCATTAATTTTCAGTACCAACACAGAAGATACTTGTGCAGCACAACTCTTGCCATGAGGACAAAAATTATGTCAGAAAGGAACATGTAACAGAGAATAACAGGTTTGTGACTTCAGTAATTAACTGACAACTACAAAAATCACACTGTGTGTACCTAAAGCACCTGCTCTGACCAGTCCTCTGTTCCACAGGTTTAACCTTCAACAAAACCTGACAATGTGACCTTTTCATGCTATTTAATATCTGTCTTTGCACAATGAATATAAGGTTTCCCATGCCCATACTGCCTTAGCAGAACACACTAGAGACCCTTCAGTTTAGAAAATGCAAGGAGACACAGGTGTATTATTAACCAATTTGCCTCAGACAGCAATCTTATTCCAAATGCTCCCTAGCTATTCATTCCTGGCTGGACAGCAAGGCAGGAATCTGTCACACTCTGAGGTTACACTCTCAGCATTACAGAAAACACAGCTGGGAGAAAACTCAGCACTCATCCTTACTCTATAAATGAATCTCTTCCAGCTGCAGTCAAAGAGGCTAACTCAGTTCATGCCCAGTTTGCACTAAATAAGTTTCCTTTCCAAATCAGGAGCAGGTCACTGGAGAGCTGCACACGCTTGGTAAGAGCTATAAAGGGAAACTGGGGTTTCATAACAACTGAACTTCATTTCAACTGATATAAATGAGATGTGCTGGAAGCATAATGCACTGGGTCCCAATTCCCATGTCCCCAGATGCAGCACTAATTCTTTCATCTCCTGTCTGCCTGATAAAGAGCCACTGCAAAGCAAGCCCTGGACTGAGCTCAAGCCTAGCCAAGAGAGCTCAAGCTCAAGCTCTTTCCAGTTATACAGAGACATCTCTGGGTAAGTGGGAAGTGAGAGCATCAGTTTCTTTAAGGTCATTTATTAAAGACCTTTTCAATACAAAAGGGGATAACAAATGAAAGGGGGAGCAACAAGCAAAACCTGATGGACAAAAATAATGGAGATAATAACAAGAAACAACCTTGACAGATCATCAAGAAACCAAACCTGGACTTTGTAACAGACACAAATCTAAGCCTGAGGGTCTCTAAGGAAAGGGGATGAGTAGAACTGTATAAACTGTAGGAGGAAGGACACTACTGTGGAACAGCTGGAAAAGGGTGTAAAAGGGGCTAGGTGGGCCATGCTGAACTGAGGATCCACAAGCACCTGTTTGCCTGTGAATCTGGGTGATTCACCACTGCCTTCACTGGTGCATGTCAATCATTTCAAGCCAAGGAGAAGGAAGGGGTTTTGGCTGGCTGTACTAGTGTTTTAGGTGAGTCCTGTGTGGGAGCTGCTGGGGCCAGTGCTGTGTCTGGGGCAGCCTGTGTGCCTGGCTGGGTCAGTGTCTGGGTGTGTGGGGCTGTCTGTGAGCCCCAGGGCTCTTTGCAGCAGAGAGCCCCAAGCCCCAGAGCTGCTTGAGGCAGTGGCCATATAAAATATCCCCTAACATACAGCACAAAAGAAACCTGAAAACAGCATTTGCCATTAGAAATCTGCCCCAGGGGTAGCTCAGCACCCACTCACCGGGAGTTCATCCTTCTGGTTCCAAACCCCTGTGCACTGCCTCTGCTCAATAACTGCCTTGATATTGATTAGAGCTGGTAGTGCTACACAACCTGCTGAAAAACTGCAGAAAAAGGACACGTTAATATAAGGTGCATGTTAGGAAACATTTCACATTTCTATTTTAAAGGTTAACTAGGACACAAGGTTTTTGTATTTTTTCATTTACATCTTGTTATACTTGGAGGGACCTTAGAAGTACAGACAAGCAAGAGTTTTGGTGCAGGTTATCAGTTATCCATGTATTTTAGGCTGAGGCCCTCAGGTACTACATTTTGGACAGAAAACAGCAGTTAATCCCTCCTCTGAGATTCATGATTAATTGATTTCTTCTACCACCTACTTTGATTTTGAGCTGTACAGGAGGAAGACATCACTTTAGTTTATACAGGAGGTTGCTCTCAGCTATGGTGGAGTACGTGCAACCTAAGTGTTTCCATGTAATCCACAAGAACACACAACCCATAATCCTTTAATTACACATAATTACCATGTAAGGAAACGTGTCTTTCCACCTTCACCTTAAACCAAGAAAAGAAATGCAGAAAAAGCAGGTAGGTAAGAAAAGGAAGGAAACAGGGCCTGTGACAAGAACAGCAGTATAAAACTGCCTAAAGTCTGTGTCCCAACAAACAGTTCAGCCTCCTCTGAGATTTACCCACTAGCAGAACTTAGCACATTATTTGGAAATATTTCAGTATTTTACAAAAGAAAGTATGACACAGTTTTCACAAATTAACAGATGATTTGATGGATTTAAGTCTAATGACAATGCTGGAAATCACCAGCAACAGAAACAGGATTTGAACTTGCTACCAGTCTGCTCTGTTTGTTTGGCAGATTATTTTACTATTTGTGCAAGTTTTATTGTCTCCATAAGTTACGCCTTTCCTCTATGTGAAACCTGTGGATCCCTTGCCTAA
>JAOTQP010001652.1:63287133-63302136 GCA_026413545.1 Cichladusa arquata | reverse complement strand
TTGGAAGGCAGATTATTGGAACAGACAACGTGTTGGACAAGGTTCAAAATACAGATATGTTATCACCATTCAAGTGGGGAGTGTAACGTGTAACTTGTGTTAACCCTGTGAAAAGTCCCACAAATAGTATTTGTGTGAAAACATCTCTGAAGAGCCCTTACAGAATGAAAAACCCAAGTAAACAGTAAATTCAAATTCCTGTAGTCCTTCAAGACCCCTATCCACAACCTCCACAACACAAGAGTTTTTCCACTGTCCCCACATAATAACTCAGGCCATGAGGCCTGTACAGGATTAGATAAATATTGCAGAAGCCAATCAGCATTAAAAAAGTGCCTGCTACTCATGTTCCAGAAAGCAAAATATTTTACAGCAGGGATTTCACTTCAAGCTTGTTTAATTCCTAAAGGATCTGCAGCACTCCCAAGGTCACACCAGTTTAGAACAGCCTTGTTAATGACAAAAGCATCGATACCACCTTAAACACATTTCAGCACAATCAATTCCACAACAGGAGCAGAGCAAATGTCCAACCAGACCAAACATCAGTAACAGGGATTTTCCACTTCACCAAAAATCTCTTGGCCATTTGATCTGAAAACTGCATTGCAACATCAGTGCATGAGCAATGAAAATCTAAAGGACTGCTATTTATTTGAATGAAACAAGAGGAAGATGAAAGCCAAAACCCAGAAATTCAAGCTCTAAATACCTATAAAACACTCCAAATAGAACTTGAAAGTTTATTGTCTGAAGTGCTCTCTTTGTTGTTTCTGTTGTATTTTGTGACTGAGGTACAAACAGGAAAAGTAGAAGGCTTGACAATGTGAGAGCTCTAAATCAAGCACAGAAGTTTAACAATAGTGAATGGAAACAGTAAAAAGAAAAAATAAAGCCAAAACAAACAAACCAAAAAAAGAGGAAGTGAAGCTTCTGCTAAGTACCAAATCCAGCCCAGAAAGATACATATAATTTATTTTCCATTTAACATTTTGAATTAAAACATCAGGGGAGTGTACTGGGGGAATTGACATGCAAAGGCTAAATAGCAGCTGATCTGTTTTATCTTCAAAGAAACTAGGAGGAGATTAGGATGGGTTTTCTTCATATTTCCAACAGCCTCCTACAGATTTGCATTTTGTCAGATTAGCTACTGAGCTTAAAAGTGCCTCTTTCTTTTTTGCAAAAGAGACCCAGCAGACAATTTGGAAATTTTAGCAATTGAAACTGCAACATAACTGTTAAGCATTTTTCTAAGAAGACGACCAGTAATGTGTGGATTAAAAACCAAAATTATCAAATGCTGATGGAATCATGGCCACATTTTCAGGGTTATTTTTCAGCTGAACAGCAGGGACAGTTGCCACATTTGTTGTGGGAATAACTGGCTGATTGCCATCCTCATCTTTCACAGTTATGTCTAAACTATGGAAGATAAATTTCATCCAGGAGTGCTTCCTCTAGAGCTGCAGTGGTACAGGGTAAAGCCCAGCACATAGGAACCTCTGGTTTTTAATCTCTCCAGATCTTGTTAATTATAACTATACTCTGTATTTAATGCAAGCTAGATGAGACTACTCAAAAGTCATTTCTTTTGTCCTCAACAAGAAACAGGAACCAAAAAAAGGTCTGAAAAAAGCAAGAGAAAAGCAGCATACCTAACACTGAGAGGAGATTCAACTGAGAGGCCCAGGAGAGCACAGGCATCCCTTGTGAAGATGTCACAGATGTCAGCCCACTGGTTTGCATCCAGCAGGTGAACGTACGGGGAGTTCTCGATGCCTTGCCGCAGGTACACCAGGCTGCCCATCAGAACCTGGATATCTGGGAGGGACCAGGAACACCAGAGTTTGTACAACAAACCAAACATTGTGTCTCCAGCTGGAGCTTTCACGTAGAAAAACATCCTCACCTCCACAAAAATCTATTACAGCCATGACAGCCAGGAGAGCTCCACTCCTGCTACTTTTTTGGCTGGGGAGGTGCCAGGGTGTGCTGCCTGGGAATTTGCTTCTAGCAGTTTTACTTTTTTTTTTTTTTAAGCTTTGTGGCACACAAAGTACCCTAAAAAATAGGCTTTGTTGGATTCAGCTTGAGATGGCTCATTTAACTCACATGTTCTCCATTTTTCAAAAGTTTAATTTCTCTTTGTATTACCCCACGCAGCAGAAAATAGCAGATGACTATTCCAAGAACATTCCTCTGCATTTTTAGCACTTTACTCTGGCAGCAGGCCTATTCTAGATGCAATCTACATTTTATTTAAAGAGTCGAAACACTTAAATTTAAGCAAATGTGCAAACATTTAGATATTCCTTTTAAGCCTTCTTAAAATAGAAAAAATAAGGTCATTCTAAATGTAAGGATTTTTGTTTTACATGATAAATCCAAAAAGAAGCAGCTTTTAACAAAAGGAAAATCATGGAGCAAAACATATTTGGAACATGATTTATGTTTTACTACAAGGTGCCATATCCCAATGCTTTAAATCCCCTTAATGTGACCAAAAGTTTACCTTTCTGATGATTTAGGGCGAATGGCTGGAAGTTTTTTGCATACTGAAGTGCTTCTCTTTGATTTGCTGTTCCACCCATCAATAAACTAATGAAATATAATCTGTGCAGTTTAAATTCCAATGAACTGTTCTGTGCCATGAGCATCTCTCTGTTGGATACCGCCCACCTGCAAGAGAGGAGGTACAATGGGACATGACACAGGAGTAATTAAGTGTCAGCCCACACCACATGAAATCATTGCAATTATCTATTATCTACCATCTATTTCAAGGAAAGTGCGACTGTTCCCTGAACTTCTGAGAGCCTCTACAGAGCACAGAAAATGGCAAGGCCCTTCACAAGTAATGGAGCTGCACAGGGTGCATAAAATGTGGACAATGTTAATTCTGGTGCTGCTGTAAAGGTTAAGCACTGCAAAATTCAACATTCACTGGCTGAAAGACAAGACTAAATTAGGCACAATATAAGGCAGAAATAGCTCAAATCTATTGTATTTCAATTAATAGCACTCTGAATCTTAACAATTACTGACAGTTCTTCAGCTGCATGTCAAGAAGTTTGACCAAGAACATTTCCCAACATCCTCATTCACCAAACATGTTGTTCAAGCCACTATGTTTGTGTGTGGATCTGTTGCCCTGGAAAGGGGAATTGCATCTATGGGACCTCAAAGACAGAGATTATCAAGATCTCACAGTGGGGGAAGGGAAATCAGTTTAAATATCATACTTTACCCTGCTTAAACTTTGCTTTCTGTGTTATTTTGGATAATAAAAATATTTCTCATTTTCTGTGTCTCATTCACCATGGCAACATTAATGTTTGGCTCCTAAATAACATGAAAGAATTCTTAAACATACATAGAGTAAAATGAACCGAAATTTTCAAAGCATTTTATACAAGTTTTTCTTTATTATATCCATCCCTTTCTTGGTTTTTTTTGGAAGTTTTTTTTTGGTGCTGGTCTTTTTTTCTTTAATTCTGTTTAGTCAGGTCTAAATCAATCCAATCTTTCTCTTAAGAACCTCAAGTTTCAATGTGCTCCAGTACATCTGTTTCTCATTAGTGTTAATTAGTTCAGCTATTTTCACTGTGGGGGCCCTATTAAGCAAAAAGCTTTTCACTTTTTAGCAAGGAAGTGAGGAAGTCTGTGTTCCTTAAAAACAGGGTATCTGAGGCTTCTTTTCAATCAATACTAAAATGAGAAAATTAAGCATTCTTACTGTATTGGGAAGGCTTTCAAACCAAGTCAGCCTTCTGCATTAGGATGTAGCATTAATGAGCAAGTATCCACTTTCAATTTGTTGTGGTGGAAGTATCAGGAGTCTGACTTCACTGGCAAGGCTTTGTAAAAACACAGTAACCTTTCACTAGGAAATAGTGAAAAATGGAGCCTTTGAACTAAGAACAAGCCCTACTGTCCCCAGTTTCAGGCAGCTTCAGATTTTCCTGAATATCCACCAGGAAGGAGTGAAGAACACACTCACTAACCACGGGTGTTGAGTGGGTTTTGGGGTGATTTTGTAAGTTTTGGGGGGGCAGGGGTTTAACTGTACTTTTATGATCAGTGCACAGTTTAAACAGGGTATCATGGCAGTAAAGTTCAATTCCAGCTACAAAAACAAGAGCTTGAAGTTAACAACTATAGACTAATAAGCAGATGAAGGCCAAAAAATTATTATAAATAAACAGTAAAACTAGTCCACAGTGCTATCAATGAGGTATTAATCTCTATTGCATCAGAAGAGCCTCCATCCTCTCCCTGCCAATATTTGCACCCACATGACAGAGTACTTCATCTTGCTGAGGTCGAGTCTATTTTTTAAATTAGCTTTTAGCAGGCTTTCCATTTTTAGGTCTTTGAGTGGCAGCACAGATTTGTATCAAAAGAAAGCAAGCACAGAGGCAAGGCCTGAGGTGCTCAGTCTGGGACATGCTGTTCCTATTTCCAACAGGAAAACAAAAAACCAGCAAGGGAGGTTTAAAACACTCAACCTGTATATTCTCTGCAACTGTCCAAAATTATTAGTAATCACCTGTCTTCCTACCTCTTCTCAAAATGACACCCAGTGTTTTCACTTCTGAGACTCAAATCCATCTGAATTTTTTTAAAGTTTACACTGTACTTTGCAAACCACGGGCACATAGAACTCTCTTCAGCTCTCACATGGGATTTAGATGTTAAAATTAATTTAACAAAGCCTACTAAAGATTAAATTACATTTAAATCATACCCCAAGGATCTAGCAAATATCAGGACCTGTGAATCTTGCTGTTTGAGAAGAGAGCACCTCTTTTCCAAATTACAGCCAAAGTTTTGAACTTTCAAGTCCTTTCCACCAAGACCTCATATGGGGCCCAACCTGGGCTCTGAAGGGCCAGAATACACACTGAAAAATAACTGAATTTCCCTTCCCATCACCAAAATACAGTCAGTAAAGTCACTGCAAATTAATGGGATCTTGCAGGCATACAAGATTACACAGCTCAGACTGCAAGGGCATGCTAGGCCTCTACAAAAGTCAACTTCCACACCCCACAAGAGAAAACAAAAAAGTTATGGCCAGTCACATTCTATTCAAACCTGAAAGGTCGTATTTTTAAGTGTTGAAATTTGTATTAGAAAGAAAATCTGGATCACAAACATGGTTAGGGTATTTTTTTCTTTTTGAGACACAAATACTAATATCCATCACCTCAGCAGGGCTTTGAAAGTCTTTTTGAAAAGTCATTAGCCTGACAACTCCCTTCCCATGGCAGTGACCAGGAGCCACCTGTGTTTGTTTTGTTTCCAGCACTGAGTGAAGTTGAGCACAAGCAGAGAGTGCTGCAGAGCCAGAGAGACTGGTTGCCTTTTAATCCCAGCTTTTCACATTTTTCATGGATAAAACCTGCTATACTCCACTTCCTGGTTCAGGAGACTGTAATTAATCATCCTTGTGTGACACTTTGCTTCAACACCACTGTCAGCAGCCTGACCCTGCAATGGGCCAGTCTGGGGCTGCTTGATGCTGAAGCTTTATTCACTGATGCCAATTTTAGCCCAAAGGAGCACAATGCCACTTTCTCTCTCTGTACATATGGAGGCCATTCACACAGCAGTGGTTTCTTATCCCTCCTCCTGAACACTTGTGTCTGCCAGGAAATAAAAGGGAAATACCTTCACAAGCATGAGCAGCTCTCTGGGATAACTGGGCAGCTAATGCACCGGTTACCTCCTCAACCAGGGAGTTCAAACCATGGCATTTTGTCACATGTTGACCATCCTCCCCAAGAGCCATGGTTTTTACATCAGCAGCACCACTGCAAATAAGGCCCCTCTGTGCCCAGCAGCAGCCAAGAGAGGCAGACAGCTTTTGCACTGTCCAGTTTAAACAGAATAAACATTATACACAGAAATAAGACAGGGAGGGGGGAGACCAACACACAAACTGTGCTGACAATACACCCTATTGTCTGCCCATTCAGCTGGAAAATAAAAATTCCTTTGAGGGACAACCATGCCTTCTCCTTTGTTTGAAAAATATTTAACACATTGCAGAAACTACATGATACAACTCAGCAGCAATGAGTAAGGCCTAAAGCACTGCAAACTGGAGCTGAAATGAATTTAGAGATTTCAAGGGAACAGTCATAACAGCAAGTTACTGTTCCTCAGGGATTATCCTTCACAACAGCTCTGTTATTATTTGAACTACAAGATATATGTGGTGTAGCTGACAGTAAATCTTGTTTCAGTTGTAATATCAGTGTTGCTTCCCTTCAATTAGCCAATTCAACAGCAATAAACCACCCCAGCTTTCCACCTGTGTAATTAGATTCAAAGACCAACTATTTAGGTCAAACTTTGCATGACCCAGAGGCATTACCCAGGATTTAGTCGATGAACATCAGGGTTTGAATATCAGAGTGTCCCTGCACTTAGTTTAGATGCCAGTAGGTGCTCAACTGACACAGCTATGTTGGTTCATGTAAAAGGGAAAAGAAAATGTTGTTAATATGAAAATGTACTTAACTGAATAATGCAAAAAATTCTATCTCAGGTATATGATTTATGCTCTGGAATGAAAGACAAATTTTGAATTTGTTTTGGTTTCACTGTTTTTTATTTTTAAAAGGTCACTTTAAAGTTGGTTAGGCTGTTTTGTTTGGTTGGGGTTTTTTGTGTTTTCATTTTTTTTTCTTACTTTTGAGACCAACCTAAGCTTAGAAAAGTTAAAAAAAAAAAACAACAACAAGATCAGAGGGGTTTCAGGAGGAATCTCATTAACAAGTGCCACTGTCAGCCCCAGGCTCTTCACATCCTCTGGTCCCTTGTCTGGAAAGGGAGGGTGACTGGAGGACAAGTGAGAACTTTGATCCCAAGTCAAGTTCTGCTCACCCCAAAGGCTTCATGATACCCAACACCTTTAATAAGTCCTGGTGTCCTTCACAATGGAACCTCTTAAAATAAGGTTCACTAATGATCCAGTTGAAGGTCAAGCACCATCACTGGCTAACAACACTTCCTCCAAGTGATGTTTCTTCCTTAAAGCAGTACCACAAGTGATTAAAGTGAATCCTTAATCTAAGAAAGAGAACCTTAGTTATAATCACTTCCCATGGGGAGTGACATGGGATGGAAAAGGAAAGATCCACTCAGTTACTGCCCCTCTCAAAGGACAAGCAGGGACACATCAGAAAATACCAGAGAGAGTATTGAAAGTGAAAAACTAAAGAACTTTTAAAAGCATTTTTTTTAAAAAATGAGGAAAATAAATGAGTAGACTCACTCTAGTGCAGGTCTCAAAACTCTAACTTTTAATGCTTCCAATATTCGATTTAACTCCACAAATGGTTCTTTTTGACTTTGATCTATTGATAGACCAGATTCCTGTAAAGAATAAAAAAAAAAAAAGGCACTTTTTAGTTAAAGCATGAAAAACAATGGGTTATCTGATAGTTTAAATATTCACCTGAAACACTGAAATGAGGAAGCTGACAAAGCTTCACTTTCCTCAGTGGATAACCTTCAACATCCAGATTTGCTGTTACCTGACAAAGTTCCTCGGCTACATCCAGCATTCCCTGCCTGAAGAAGTGCTCCACCATCACCTCATTGAGGATCCTCTGGCTGTCAGCCTGCCAGCACCCATCTATCCCCACGCTGCTGATGTCAGAGTCAAAATTCTGAAACACACAAATTAACAGTTAATAGGCTGGAATAAATCACCCCACATCATTTTTCTTTAATTATGCAGGGCACCTGTGGCTCCACCCTGATGCCTTCTGCCTATTATTCAGTTGGCCCTCAATTATCTCCAAAGTGAAATAAATATAAGTTAGCTTCCTTCATTACCTCCTGTGTAAGAAGAAGAAGAAATCTTCTAGCTTGCTTGTTTCAAATCTGAATATTATCCATTACAAGGAATTACACTGACAAATTACAAGTCTAGCTAGAAAGTTAGAAATCTAGTTAACTAATAAAGGGGTTTCCAGCTCCGGATGCATTTCTGAAGGAAGTATCTGCAGAAATGGCTTTTTCCATATGTGAAAACTGAAAATGTTTAGAGAACAGAAAACAAAATCACCTACACTAGAATCAAGATAGAGTCATCAATGCTTCTCTGTCAGTACAGCACACTAAATTGAAAGCAAAAGCTTTAACTCAAGGATTTTTTACATATCTGGGGTGTAAACAATGCTGAAAAAGCAAAAAGTCACTTCTCCCCACACCCAAACAATGAAATTCAAATCTCTGATGACACCAACATCCCAACAACAGGATGAACTTTGAAGACCCAAGAGATCTTTTTCAGATCTAACCCAGATGATCCCAGTGTCATGTATTTTTAGGCCAGTGGCCTACGGACATATTCCAGGAATAACTGAAGAGATTGTCACGCTGACTCCTCAGTAACACTTGGCACTGCTTGGCACTTTGCCTCTTGGCAGCAGGGGAGCAACATTTATTCTAATCCAAGATACAAACCAGGATTTTGAACTGCTAGCATGTTTTATGATCAGGGCAAGCAGGTTAATTTTAATAAAAATCCTCACCCACTGCTTAAAACAAGCCTCTTGCAAAATAAAGAGTCTAGAAGTCAGTGCCATTGCTTGCTGCCTGATCTGTTGACTTCAGCTCTCTCCCAAGAAGGAGCTTCAGAAATCAGAAGTTCAGTGGAAACAGCAGTGCTTCAGCTGTGGCTCTGCAGGGATCCACAGCCCTGCACAACATAGGAACACCAGCCTCACAAACACAGGCTTCTGTCACAGCAGGCAGGGCAGATAACACCCAGCTGGCAGCAGCTATCTCCCCAGCTTCACACTGCACCTTCCTGTTACTCACCACTTACTAATTTCCTTCATCAGCACCTCCACGTCCCCTTTGATGCTGCTCTGTGTCATCATGAAACAGGGGCAGCCTTTTCATCCCAGAACACACAGCTCCAAAGCCACTGCCTCCCTCAGGGCTCTCAGCAAATTTTCAGTAAAACATTAACCTTAGTCTAGCAAACTGACTTTTCCATCCTTCTGAGACAGTGGAGCAAGGTGAGTATTTAAATTATTGCCATTGATTCATGTCTCACATTTAATAACATTTTCACTTGGGTGTCTTAACCTGTAAGCTCCTTGTCATGCTGTTCACCTCTAAGGCATATCTTGAAAAACTTAAGCATCCTGAAGACTAAATAATACTGTTCTTATTTGTGCCAGCCATTCAAGTCCTTAAAGGTTCACCACCATTGCTGACTCTGGTCTCAGTGTCCAACCACCACCAGCAGGTAACACAAATCCATTAACAAAGCACCAAAGGATATGAGACAGGATTCAGAATGCACAAGCCTGTTTCTGTTACCTAGCTTCCAGGGTGGAGATCGTCATCAATCTAAAAATAATTGACTGTAAGTTAGTCTTCATGCAATTCCAAGTCCTAGCAATGATACAACCCCCTAGGCAGAAACTGCATCTTCTGGACAGTTACCAACAGTAAAGCTGCACACCTATGTTTCAAACATTATCACATCATTCTCACTGCTTGGGGGCAGAGATGGTGGAACTAATTAGCTCAGTGCTCTCACAAAATGCTCATTTTCTTCTGAAACAGCAAACCTACCAGCTTTGTGAATCTTTACAAAACCCCACCATTAGATCTTATCAAGTCCCATCATTCAACCTGAGGATCCCAGTCATTCTCTGACCAACCCAGTCTTGACCAGGTTCTCATTCCAATAATTTTTATTTTTTTTTAGTTTGTTTTAAAATATTCTGGGGTCTGTATTATATGTGATTCTACAGCTCTGCCTCCTCTGGGTCCCGAGGAGCTTCAGGAACTGACTGCACAGATTAGAGTGAGTGACTGCCACATGTCAGAAAAAATTATCACTTGCCTGTGGCTTATGTATTTCACAACTGTCACACATGCAGGATCTGCTGGTGACTGCAACCCTCAGTTTTGTTTTGTAAATGCTAACAGTATGCTAACTGACAGCACGTGGGGTTTAATAAGATTTCAAAAGTTAAAAGAATTTCTGTAAGTTAAAAAACTCCAGAAAGCTTAAAACCCGAAAAACACAAAATAACTGATGTGTCAGTTAATATTCCTAAGGAACACATCTTTTTTAAAAGCTTAATTAGCAAGCCTAGGGCCAAAGTGTACAGTATTATGTGCTAAATACAGTAATGATACAATGTACCAATGATACCATTACCAATAATTGCTAGAACATGATGGCTTCAAGACGCTCACAAACACAAGATGAACCTTTTTAACCAACATACAACCCTCCATGTTATTGATAACAACAGGGTATGAAGAAGGATGATGATTAAGAACAGTTTTATTCCTGGGTTACTCAGCTGAGATTACTTTGTGCGTTCCTCCCTTCTGAATTCTTACCCAAAATACAAATAAAACATTTGTTTATCTTCTCTGTTCAATCTGTTTACACATAAAGCTCAACTTGTGAAGACTTTGTATTTATGTAGCCCCATTCTTCACAGCAACACAATTAAATTATGCACAGTAAAGGTTTTTAGTGTGTTCAAATACAAGTTTTTACATGAAACGGACACTAACTTAGGCAAAAGTTTGCTTTCCCAAAACAAACACTGGATTAAAAAGTTGGCCATATAACAGATATAAAATTCAGAGGGAAAATGGAAGGAACTACCCTTTATTCCATTTACTTTCCTAAATGGAGGCATTTAACCATTACTCAGACAGGTTGCTCCTAGAGGGAAAACATTTACATGCTTTGAGATGAATTGAAATCATTCCAGAAGAGTGACTGATTTACTGGGATGCTGATGAATGAGCTACCTGATAACGACATGATGAGTTCTGGTAGCAGAGCAATTGCCAGCACAACACAGAAAAAACTGGATGCAAATGTTTCCTTTCAAAGGAGAAAATGCTCTTTGGAAGAATGGGTAGCCTTTCATGGATTAGAAGCATGCAATCCACATAGGACTGCCATGAAAAAAGGTTTAGCTTATTAGATAAACTTTCCAAGCAACACACAAAGTTCTGGCATTTCAGACTTTAAAGTATTTGATGACAAATTTGAACTTCATTTTGCTCTAAGGGTTTCTGTTTTCAGAGTGAACTCTGCAGGCAGCCAAGTCCAGAGCCCATCCAAGTTCAAAGCAACAACTACAATAACTTAAAAACCCACCAGAGAACTTTTTATGTAGGTATAGCCCTGTCCTAATACAGGAAAAAAAAGAAATTTAACCTGAAATTGCCACTGGCAGACAATACAGCAAGTTCTTTCACAATCCAAACTTGCTAAATAGGAAGTGTATTGATTCTACATGCAACAGCAGCTGCCATTTGGCTGTGTCACATGAAATGGGGACCAGTATTAGCATGTTTCCCAATCTCAAACCAGGCCATTTATCTGTGCCTGAGCAGGCACAGTTACTAAGATCATAAGCAGTGTTTTGGAGATGTTAATCTGTCTGTAAAATAAGTGAGGACTTACATGTGACAGAAACAAAACTCCAGTCTCATGAATCAAGGCATGAGCTGTGTGTGCTTTCTTAAATTCCAATGACTGTTTTATTTTGGAAGCAGCAATATTTTGATCAGAATGTGTTGAGAATCAATTCACTACATCAATTACACTTAATTACTTCTACTGGTTTAAGCTTAAGTATATTATGGTGGAGGGATGGAGGAGGGCAATTCCAGTTTGGGATTCTGGTGCCAACAAGGATTTTGCTGGCAGGTTCCAAGTGTATTTTGCAGCAGCACAGGGAAATTGCAATAGGTACATATGGAAGATTTACATCACACGTTACAGTTCAGGGAAATGCCAAATTTTATCTGAGTTTAAACATCACACATATTCATCTGACAAAAAGGCCTAGACTTTGGGGTATATTTTAAAGTAGGCCCCTTAAGATACTATAGCTGGAAAAATTAACCAAAAAAATTCCACCAAGGACACATTAAAGGATACAATCTCAACTTGTGCTCTGAACTTCATAGAACATCCTTTGTTACAAGGAGAAGTGGGGATTTGTGCAGTTCCCGCTGTTTTTAATTTTTTTAATGCAAACATCACAGACAATAAGTGAGACTGAAAATCCAGAGGAACAAGCACACTGCACACAGCCAGCTGAGTTCATTTCTGAAGAACTCACTGAAAAAGCCCTTCTGACACTCAACAGGAACAAAGCAGATTAATGGATTCTTTCTACTACTTTACCAAGCAACATAGTCGAAATGTTAAAAATTTATTTATTTACATCTGTTGTTTTTCAAATAAAAACACTACATAAACTTAAAACAGCAGGGCAGAACACTGGAAAAACTATTCCCATGACAACTGTAACAGCAATTTGGAGATTAGACTCAAACCTAAGCTTCATTATGCTTGCAAGCATTTTCTTTGGCTTGTAAGAAATGCCATCACTAATTTCCACTGAACACTTACATCCTCTCCATACAACCTGGGGCTGTTCTATCTCAGAGGATTTAAATGAAGAAAGTATGGCTAAACTTGGAAGTGCTTTTGTACAGAGTCCACTTGCTAAAGCAGAATTGGAAAGTTTAAAAACTTAGGACAAGATTACACAGATTTATTTCAGGCTTCAAGCTGGTAATAGGGATGGAATTTTACTCTAGTTAATTGGTTTAGATACAGCAGCAAGGATTTGAGACAGATGCATCCTTAAGCTTTGGATAACAGTGACGTGTGGATTAAAGCTATTAGTAAAAAGTTTGAACTCTCCACAATGGTCAGTCAGATACAAACAAAAAATATAAGTTCCGTGTGCCTAATAATGCAGCATTATGTACTTTGTTTCTTCATCACATTATTGTTACATTATGTTTTAGCAGATTATCCTTACTACTAAAGTTTAAATGAGATTCCCAAAGGATAAATCAGTGCTGTGTACTGAACAAATGTTTAGACCCTGTCAGAGTCAGATTCTGTGAAGTTATTACAAAATGTCCACAAGAGCAAGTAACAGACTCCCTGCACACAGAACTATTTCTATGTAAGAGGGAGAAGAGCATGGCCTGAAATCATACACGTAGCACCATTTCAGCATAGTTTCAAAGAATTGTTAATATTTACCTACAAAAATAGGTACAAGAACATTCATATCCCAGTTATTGCTGAAACTGAAATTCAGATGTCTCATATGTAAAGCACCAAAGGCAAGATGCCCTATCTTATTATTTAGGCACAGAGACTGTGAGATGCTGAATCTCCTCTTATTGCTCATTAAGAGCATTGCTATAAAATTAAGCTCTCAAATCCAGTAACATCCCTGAAAGAGGTACAAAATGCCTTTCTTAAAAAATTTTCTGGTCTTACAGAATGTTTTAGGTTGGACCTTAAAGGTACTTTGTTCCAACCCCCTGCCATGGGTAGGGTCTTCCCATTGGACCAGATTGTTCAAAGTCACCTTGAACACTTCCAGAGATGGGGCAGCCACTGCCACTGCAAAATGGCACTTTAGAGCTACCTGCTACTGATAATTAACCAGAAATATATATATACACACATATATAAAAACCAACAGTATTTTTTACTGAAATAGACATTGAAGAAAACATTTTGCTAAACTGATAAAACACAAATTATTTCTATATCCTGCAGTATCTATAGGGTATGTTCTGTAAGAAATTAGGAGATTTGAGCTGTCCCAGAAGGAATAGGCTGCCTGCAGTGAGTCCTGAAAGCAAGTACTGTGCTGCCCACTGGCTTGCCTCTGCTTCTTCAGCTGACAGAGCATTTAGCTCAGATTAATTGTAGCAAAAATTCGAATTTTAAGAAACAGAACACACACCACACTTGTGCTATAATGTGATAATGCAGTCAAAGCACAAAATAAATACCTTATCAATGGCTTTTCCAACTCGGGATACACTGCTGTGAATGTCTTTGTGATCTGAGGCCAGTTTCTGGACTGTGTCTTTTATTCTTTTACAACACTGAGTCATAACAAGTGAAATCGTCCCCGACAAGTCCCCATCTTGATCTAGACAAAAGAGAGGAAAATTACCAACTTTGTTACAAACAAATGGTAATGTTTAATCTCTTAATGTGCAACAACATAAACAGACAAAAAGTGGTATTAAAGAAATGCAATCTAGAGAGTATTTGCAAAGCAAGATCAGCTTAACTGAAGGCAGGTGTACAGGAATTCACCTATATGAAAACTCTTCTGTGGAATTAGGAATCCAGTGGGGTGCACAGTAACACTGAACAAGTGCAACAGTTTAAAAATTTAATGCAAAGGTCTCATGTGTCTCAGTCACAGCAGATGAACACACATCTCAAAGTTACACCCAGTTCACAAATCTCTTAGGACATAACAGAAGTATACTGAAGCTACTACAGGATCATTTTTCTTTTAGACAGCCCCTAAAGGTCCATGAGAACACCATGTTTAACTTCAACAGCAAGCAAAATGAGGGTGCAAGCAAAATGTGGATTAAGATGGCCCAATTCATTCTTGCCCCACAAGCCACCCACTGCTATTGGACTCTGTGTTTGAGCTGTATGAAGCTTCAGCTCCCTGACTTGTGGCAGTAGCTCTGAACAGTCTCCAATTCCCCTCAATGGATGAGAAGCAGTCCATGGAGGACCTGTGGACCTTGTTATGAGATTTATTCTCTAGAAACAGTGACATTTCTTAGCTGATGTCCAACAGGTTCACTGCTGCATGACCCATTCTGTGAAGAAAATAATAAACAGGACAGGCTTACAGGCCCCTGACCACATCACAGCACTTCATAGCTTACACCCTTTGTGCCTTGATTCAAACATCACTCAGAAGCTTGAGTCAGGAAAAAAAAAAAATACATTTTTTGGTGCTTTACTCCAGTACTTTCTTCCCACTTTTGATTTAAAAATACAAGAAAAATCTCCCTTCCAGTCTTACCTCTGAAGGTCTCTCTTTTCTCAAAGTTCATTCTACATGAAGAATTTTTCCTTTAGGGACACAGACTTAGCAGCCTTCCACTGCATGGGAAGACTAATTT
>JAOTQP010001652.1:63256450-63276157 GCA_026413545.1 Cichladusa arquata | reverse complement strand
CGGGCGGGAGGCGGGGGGGCCGCGGCCCCGCTCCCCTGACAGCCCCCGCTCCCCTCCCTCGCTGCCCAGCCCGGCCTCCGGCTCGGCGCTCCCGGGAAGATGTGGGTGAAGCTGTGCTGTTTGCTGCTCTACTTCCTGGCGCTCTTCGTGCTGGCCCGGGTGTTCGAGGCCGTGGCGTGGTACGAGAGCGGCTTCCTCGCCACGCAGCTGGTGGACCCGGTGGCGCTGAGCTTCAGGAAGCTGCGGACCATCCTGGAGTGCCGCGGGCTGGGGCACTCGGGGCTGCCCGAGAAGAAGGATGTGCGGGAGCTGGTGGAAAAGTCAGGTACGCGGAGCTTTCCCGTGACCCGGGGGGACGGACGGAGGTCGGTGCCCGGCCACCCCCGCCTGGGCTCCGGCCGCCCTTGGATGGAGGTGCGGGCGCTGCTTCCCTTCCCAGGGCGGGTTTGGGGAGCGAGCTGGCTCCCCCAGCGACGGGATCCATGGAGGGAGCCCGGGCACCTCGGGGGGTGACGGTCAGAGCCCGGCGGCGTTGTGAGCCCGAGCGGGCTGCGCCGAGTGAAAGGCCTGCTCTGGACGGGGCACCAGCAGCGGCCCTTCCCTTCCCTTCCCTTCCCTGGCCCGGGAGTTCCGCTGCGGGCGGTCAGGTCAGTGCGGGTGTCACAGATGGGACCGAATGTCGTCTGCCGTGAAAAACGAGGAGAGACTCCGAATAGCTGCAGTAGGCTACTGTTTACAGCTGGGGCCAGCTTGTTCCCGTGCAGTCCCTCCCGTTTGCTGGGTTTCTTACAGGTACGGTTATCAAGATGGGCCCCAAGGAAAGCGATGATTTCATAGCTGAGGAGCAGAAGGGATGGGTACCCAGCGTTGAGATGGTTTTATACAAGGGGAACAGAACTAGTTCCTGCATACAAAAAACAGCTTGGAAAAGGCAGGGGGGCATTTTGGAAGTAAGGAGAACCAGGTGAAGGAGATGGAGACTTCTCGGGGCTGCTGAACAGCGAGGGGGGAAGAGCAGTGCAGATGTAAGAATGGCAGAAGTGTCCTGGAAGTAAGGATGCTGCCTGGAGCAGCCGGAGGGAGCTGGCCCCAAGGACTGGGAGATGGGGCTGATGTAATAGCTGTAGTGCCAGCCAAGCAGGAAAATGTGAGTAGCTGCTTTTAAATCAGTGATGGAAGGGCTGGTGATCCAGGAGAGAGAGAAATCCCAGCAATCGGGTTAGGTAGTGAGGGTCTCATGTCTGGACAGGAGGGAGAAGGATGTAGTACCTGCCATATAACCTTAAAAATGCTGGTTTAAATAATTGATACTAATCCTGGGCATTTAAACCTAATTTGCTGTTAATGTTCATTGTTTATTTATGTTTTTATGTTGTTTATTGGCTTTGCTGCTCCAGTAAAAAGCATTAGGCACTTTCACTTTTGTTTCCAATCACTTTCACTCCTTGGCTGTCAGGTACTTTCATGATGTCATGATGTTTGGGTTGCATATGCTTCAGGGAAGTGTTTAACTCCAAACAAACTGTATTAGCAACTTCTTCAAATGTCATGGAAACACTTCTCATACCAACAGGCTTTGCAGCATTTTTCTGTGGTTGCATTTTGGTTTGGTTTTTTTCCCTCTAAATTTTATGAATATTTTTGCAAACCCCTCAAGGGTTTTTGCTGTTGCACTTATTTTTATATTTTTAAGGAAACTGGTTTTGGACAAGACTTCATTTCTTACAGCTTAGTAGATTACTTACTAGAATGCAGGTTGTCATTAACAGTGTTTGTAATGATTGTGAAACAAAACACGAGAAGGAAATGAGATTACGAAGGAAACATAATCAGATGATTTTACTGTGAGCTCTTTACGTCGCTGCATTTGTAGTTCATGGGAACTTTTCCCAACTGTGCAAACAAAAGCCAACAGCGAAATTATTCTGCCTGAGATTTTTACCAGCAACAGGACCAAAAGCACTGGGTTTTGGTCGAGAATTAATGATTGAAATTTGGAAGTCTGTTTGAATTATCAGTGTTAAGAAATTGGTTGCTGCAAAATTGCAATCCTGTGAAACGGAAGCAAAGATGTATCTACTAAAATTGCTCTCAGCCACTGAGTGTTGTTATTTGCAGAGAATGAGCCTTAGAAGATGTTATTTTACTCCTTTGTGTGTTCGTGCATGTGTGGTGCATCTGTGTAATCAGAAACAGAGCATTTATGTCTTCTGTGGTCTGACTGAAGTCAAATTGTTCATAGTCACATCACCAGAGACAGAATTATAGTAACAACTAAAAGTTTAGCTGCCTTTGTACTGAAAAGGTTCTCCAAGCAACCATGCAAATATGGTTGGTTAAACTGTTGCTAGAATTCCTGAAGTAATCTTTCTCCAGTGCTATTTTAATTGAATTTCTTCAATTGTCTCTTTTTAAGGAGACCTCATGGAAGGTGAGCTTTATTCAGCTCTCAAGGAGGAAGAGGCCTCTGAATCAGTTTCCAGTACAAACTTCAGTGGTGAAATGCACTTCTATGAGCTTGTAGAAGACACAAAAGATGGGATCTGGCTGGTACAGGTATATAAATTTGACTGGTTTTTTAAAATATAGTTATCACACCCAAATTGTGTTTCAAAGGAGGAGTTTATGAGGGTAGTTAACTAGCTGTAAAAATGTATAAAAGAGAGAGGTGGTGATAAACTTCACTGGGGAGATGAGGAATAGAAGACTAAAACGGGAAAAGCTGGAACTGCCAGAGTTTCTATACAACCAGGAAGAAAAAAACAAACTCGTTATTCTTTGGATTGCTTTTTTAAAAGCAGGCACTTTAGAACCAGAAATCAAGCAGAGCAACACACACTGAAGTACACAGACTATGCAAGTCCTTGGCCCTGGGTTTGTAAGAGCCTTGTAATGTGTGAAGTAGGTGCATTAGTACAGATTCTCCCAGCTGGCACAGGCTCCTGGTGCTGCTCTTCCTTTTGGTTGCATTACATGCCCAGACCCAAACAGTTTTAAGTTTCTGCTTGTCTAAGGGGCTTAGAGCACTTGTAAAATCTCTGTTGGCTCTTCACAAAGGCAGGAAGGATGTCAGTCTGCCAATTTCCTGGGCTAGCAGGCTGCTTCTACAACATATTCCAGTGGCTCAAAGTTAACATTCCCCCAAACCTTTTGTGGCTGGCAATTTTACAGTCTGTTTTCCCAGGGCTGCATGAGAACAAGAGATTATTTAGGATTATTTAGACTTTTCCCAATAAGATTCTGAAGCAATTAATCATCATTCCTGAGAACATAAGTAACCTAGATCAAAATGTAGAAATTATTTTTCTGTGTCAACTTCTCTATTGATAAGAGGGTATTTTTAAAGGCATTAGTTTCCTCCTAACAGCCACATCAGGTGAATTCCCCACCAGGCAATTAATTGTCCCATTGACAGCTCCTACCTGGTTTGTCTGGCCTCACTTCATGTTTTCTATTTAACAGGAAGTCATTAAATCTTCATAATCTGTTTATTAGACCTACGCTGTCACCACATCAGATCTCATCCCAAAACAGACAAGAGGACAGATACCTTCAGACTCAGAATGGCATTTGTGTTTTGGGAAAGATATATTTGGAGTTTATTGAATCCAAGTTTAAGGTTTAAATCATACAGGAGGGCATTCTTCAAGCAGAGAGAGAGAGTGTTGAAAGGCATTTTACATGTCCCCAAGCTAGTTGACAAATACAAGCATGAATATGCTGTGAAAAACCTTCCTTCCTTCCTGTGCAGCTCAAAAGGGTGAAATATGATTGTTCTCTGTTGTCTCTTGCTTGCAGAATTTTACTTGTAATGTATTGTCCACTGCCATCCTAATAGCAGGTCAGATAGGCTGTGTTTTGATATCTCCAGTGCAATGAATGTTGTCATCATTCTGGGAATATTTGCACAGCTATTCAGCTGGTCACAATAGCTGTGGGAAAAAAAAAATGGAATTTACTGAATAATTTACTTGCTGAACACTATTTGTCTGTTTCTCTACAATAAAAACCACAAGAGATGTCGAATTTCTATTTTTCATTCTTGCTTTTTGGGTTTTCATCACTTTGAGTTTTCATTTGCTCCGTTCCCCAGCACAACTCCTGTCTGGATAACTCCTATGCTGGATTCTTCATGTCCTTTCACAGGTTTTCCCACACTCTTTTTCTTAGACCTCATCCCTGTAGAGTGGTTTTACCATCACCTCCCTGTTCTAACTCTTGATTCCCTCCCTTGCCCATCCTCCTTTGCCATTAGGAATCCTGTGGAAACTTTCCAGCTAATTAACCAGCTCGATGCTCATGCAGGGGAACGAGGATGCCTCATGGGTGGGTTTGGTGACCATGGGCAAGGTCGGAGATTCTCCTGCTCTGTTGCTGCTGGCTGGGAAGCAGAAAGGATCTCCAGATCCTTTTCAGTATCCTGAGCCCTGTATCCCTGTTCTTTGGGGGCTGCTGCAAAGAGCAGAGGGAGAGGAGCACTTCTGCCTCAGCTGGCACTGTGCTGTCACTTGAGTTGAACACTTCATGATGATATATGAGAGGACTGAGACTTTGAAGATGATTTTTATTTTCCAGTGCATATAAATGAAATTTCTGGTGTGGCATGGGCTGGGAATGTTATAGCCATCACTGTTTGCAGAGAATCAGAGGACAAAAGTGAAAACGATTACTATTTCTTGATATGTTTGACAAAAATTGAGGTGTGAATTTATCGTTTAGAGTCAGCAAGCTGAATTCCTTGAGGAAATTCAAAGTCAATACACAAGGAATCGGTGTTTTGTGGCTTTGTTTCTTTGTTTTCTGGAAATCCACATGCAAAGTAAGCATCCAGGTCCAGTGGTAATTTGTTTACCAGTGTAGCTGTTCACAGCTCCTGTGCGGCGCTTCCACAGAGCCACAAACAGCAGCATGTTCTTTCTCCTATTAGCTCATGATCTCATCACCTTTCCTTTTATGCCATTCTTCTTGCTTGCCAGCAGCTGCTGTGCACTTCTTTGGCTGGCAAGGAGGGTGACTGCTAGTTTCTGGAGCTGCTTCTCTTGTTGGTTAGGGGAGTTATATGTAATGTTCTTACTTTTCCAGGCTCTGGTTAGTCTCTAGAAGCCTGTCACATCCAACAGTATCGTAGTCATTACGGCTTTTGAAAATGATCTACAGATAAAAATCCTCTTTGAAAGAAGTTAAAATCTAAATGAATGTATTGTTTTATTTTTAAAAGTCTCTGCTACAACATAGTGGCAGAGAGAAGTAAAGGGAACTTGTTGGCGTTGAAGTACGAGGACAGACATTTGGATTGTGTCTGATAGAGCTGCAAAGGCCATTATTATGGATATAAAATTCTGCAGTCTATTCTGCATCTCAGTTTCTAGTTCAAGTGGTGTAGTCACAGGGCAAGGGATGTGCCTACAGCATTTTGGTAGTGATGATTTGTTTGTTCTTCCTTTTGCTTGCATGTAGGATGAGTGATTTTCATATTTATTTGCCTTCTGAATTTTGCCAGGTGATCAGCTGTTCTTGCTAAAAAAAAAACAAAGCAGACACACTCAATTCTTTCAAAATACATAACTCAGTATTTGTGTTTTTTCCAATAGCCCTTCAGGATCATTTACCACAGGATACCTGATTTTAAGTTTCAGTTTTCTTCTTGAGAAGCTTCATATCCAGTCAAGAGTGCAGAACACCATCAGCTGGAATGTAACAGTCCTTGTACTGCCTGTGTGTCTGTGTTAACTCATTGCAGAAGCTCATTTATTCTCAATCTCTGACTTAACTGACAGCATAATTTACCATCCAGATCAGTGCATAGGTCACCTCCCCTTCTTGGAGAAACTGCACGTAATTTTGAGATGGTTAATTTTTGGATGCTGTGATGGATGTAGTCTTTGCCTATTTTGATGTGATTTCTCACAATCTCTTTCTCAGAAAATAAGGCAAAAAACCTCCAGATATCTTCAGTCCATATGGGTGGATTCTGAATGAGTTGTGAATTCTTAGGAAAGAGAGTGGAAATTCAGTTCCATTAACACATTGTCAAGTAATAAACAGAAAGTGAGATGTCTCAGAGCTAATAGAATGCAGACATCAATGTCGAAGCTTATTGACATTATTTGGAAAAAGTGAGCTTTTTTCCAAGCTTCTAATAAGTAAATTATCAGTCCATTTATAATTAATTTTATTTTTACTTCTGTTTTATATATAGAAGCAGAGTTTGCAGCATAGTTGTTCATAAAAAAGGGTTCTAGGAGTAGAGCTTTTTGAACCTTTTTGTCTTTGTGGATCCCTAAAAATCTTCCAGGGAATGTATGGAATCTTACAGTGATATAGAGTTCCTCTGCTCATTTACCCTCTGCAGGCACTTGGGGGAGTTCATGGGTGTCTTGAATTGGAAACCACTGAACCAAACAGACAATTCTCACGTTCATACAACCTTACCAGTTCATGAAATGAGTTAGAAATCAGTTTTGCCCTTGGCGAAACGACACAGGTTTTTTCCAATTCGAATGTCTGTATTCCTTATGTGGAGTGACTTGCTGAGGCTGGATGAGGACTGATTGCTCCTGAGAGAGCTGCCTGGATGTGTGTGTGCAGCAGGGAAAGGTGTCTCTTAATGGGTTTTGTTCTTCCTGATGGTGTGAATCTGTCACAGTGCCCTAGTGCCCAGAGTTGAGGAGCACTTGGAGTCGTTGTCTTTGTGGCTGAGCTGTAAAACCAAGTTGTGACTATTACTGTGTGTTTGAAATTGTGTGCTGTTGGTATGAGCAGGTGTGCCTGACACTTGCTGTCCCAGCTAGGATTGGTTAAAATAATGAGAGCTGGAGCACATGAGGTGTTTGTTCTGCTTTTGCCCCTCTCTGACTCATTGTCATGCCTTGTGATATTCGAACACTTTTAGTTGTGAGCGAGCTTCAAAACCTACTGAGAACAAATCTCATTCCTGTGACCTGCTTTGAGATCTCTGTGTACCTGTCTGAAAGAAATTGAACAAAATCTGATTTAAATGTACAGAAAACAGGATAATGCTCAAGTGAGGTCATTGTCATATCATGCTCAAGTACTTCAGTGGTACCAGAAGAGGAGTCTGTCTTTGCATATTGCACTGCTGCAGCAAACTCTTAACATCAGCTGTGCTTTCTCAAGCCTCTTCAATTTCAGTCATATTTTTACTTGTATTTTAAGAATCTATGTTTCATAAAATAATCTTTAAAAATGCTTAATGATACTTGGAAATTAAGGAGCAGCTGGATCTGTGATGGTTATAAAGTAGCTATTGCAATATTGATGCATTTACCCAATACACTTTGGCTTGGATTAGGCAAGAGAGGAAAAGTGCCTTGCTGACTTAGGCCTATTTTGTCAAGTGTTTGTATCTTTCTGGTTCTGGGATATTTGCTCTAAAAGTCTGTTCTTTAATATAATGACTGTGAGTACTTTAACATATAGATCAAAATAATTCCATTTTTCTAATTTACTGATTTCTCTAATTGCTTTCTTGATTGAACTCTTTGGGGGTAATTCTGTGTAATTCAATGTCATGAGAACTCTTCCAGTGCAAAAGCTCCCTATTAAATTGTCTTTTGAAATCATCAGGATCTCAGCATTTTCAGTATTACAGAGATGGTAATTCAGACCCTGCAGTCAGAGCCAATCCTCTAGCTGGGGTTAGGTGTGGGTTAGGGAGCAGATCCATTCTGTGATGTGAAGTTGTTAAATAGGAGGATTACTGTGGTCCTATTGGATTCCCTTAGCCTGTTAAGATGATTAATGGATTAATTGAGTTATCCTCATTGTCTTACTTGTCACTCTGACATGTGATATGTCACAAATTGTGAACATAGCTAATAGTAAGCAAAGCTGAGAGGGTTTGTGCTTCTCCACACATGGTGTTTGTTTCCTGTCTGTGTTAGCTGATATCCTAAAAGGTGAGATCACCTATGAGTGACATCTCCTATGAGCTTGGGCTTTATTTCTGTAACATTAAACAGAGTGTACGATTGAAAGGGACCTTTTTGATGAGCTAGTTCAGCTTTCTGCTAGACTGTAGAATATGTGTTTAGAAAATATTTTGCTGTCTCTCTTACACTGTAGTTGTTCAAATACTCCTGGTGACTGTTTCCTTCTTGGAAATGTGTGTCTGACTTCTGCCTTGGGTGTATTCAGGGCTAATTTGTTCCTATTGGGCATAAATTGACATTGCCCTTTAGTTTCACTGAGTCCTGATGTCAACCACACTCCTCCCAGTAAGTGAGGTCAGTCAACCAGTTTGTTTTGTCAGGTCTGATATATCCTGGGCTTTGCTTGTTTTGCAGCCAGTTAATATTGATGGCTCATGTTTTCTTGTGGGGCAACTGATAGCCCCAAGCGTTTGCTCCTATTGCTGTTTCTAACTGATGAACTCCCTAAGTGTTCTGTTCATTTCTGAATTCAATTTCATGTGTGACACTCTGCATTACAAGATTTGTGCAGCTCTTCCTGCATGGCTTTATAATCCTCTTTGCCACATAGATGTGCTTCCCAGTTTTATGTCTTCTACAAATGGCTTTGGGAGACTTCAGGCTCCCATAGGAAGGGCTTTAATGGGAATATATGCTGAACTGAGCTCTAAGGTAAATCTATTAAGAAGTCTGTTAGCACCTTTCTGGCATTTTGATGTCTTTTTGCTGTAGCCAATTTCTTGCTCATTTTAAAACTTCCTCTTTTTTCACTCACTGTAAAAGCCTATCTGTAGCTCTCATGTAAATTTTCCATGTGGCATAATACATGATACACTACCAAACTACAAACAAGGTGCTACATTCCCTTTTTCTCGTGAAACTCAGTTCTTTTCCTTCAGGGAAAGTTCCTCTCAATCAGGAATGATACATCTTTAGTAATTGCATGCTGGAAAGAGGGGAAAATGCAACTGTCTCTGCACCACTAAAACTTTTTACAATTTTGCATTCTATTGATCCTATCCAACTGCTGGATTTTTTTTTTTTTTTCATTTGCTTTTAAATATAGCTACAAACTTGTTACTGTCCTGTCAAAATGGGAATTGGTCTGACAGGGGTTTGCAAGAAATTTTCACAAGTTCACCTGTGATCCTGTGTGCTAGCTCTAGGATGGAAATATCCTGCTTTCTCTGATTTAAGTGCATTAAGTTATTTGAGTTCTGCTTTCACCTTCAGGTGATGTCGTTTCTTCCCATAAATTTGCTAACTGGTCCATGGCCAGCCACCCCCCCTTCACTGAAAACTGAGTCACAGTATTAATTTACCTTTTAAAATAAAATTATCTTACATGTCTACCCTATCTTCATTGTTTGGTGATCCCGCTGTTTCTGCCCCTGTTCTGTTCTTATTCATATGACTGAAAAACCTTTTGGTACAACTTGTAATAGTCTTTATATGGTCTAACTTGAATAGCTCATTTTTCCTTGCTTTTTTTTCCTTGCATATCTTTCTTTGATAGCTCTTCCTTTTGACCTTTTTTTCAATCCTTGTAGATTGTCAAACTATTTCTAACCTCTCTTTGGAAGTGATTGCTAGGAAGAAGTGCAGGACTTGGTAACCTTTTTTTTTTTCTTACTTGAAATATAAAATCCTGATAGGTTTAACACCATGGGCTTGAAGAACTTCCAGGCCTCTTCCACATACAAATTCCCAGTCTCCTCAGTCACACGTTTTTAAGCTAAATTTCTTATCAAAATTCACACTTCTTAAATAAAATCTGTTTCAAGTGTTTGCAGGGTATTTTTAATTTAAACTGAAGTGTATTTTGATTGCTTAACCTGCAGTGTTTTCTTGGACTCCCTCATGCACAGAGGTGGTGACTGCTTTCCAAAATACAAAGTCTTGCCTTGGCATAGTGAACTCCCAGTGCTCTAAGTGGGTGTTATCTGCAAGGAGCAGCTGCAACGGACATGTTTATTTGGATTTTTTTCCATCAAGACATAAAAAAGCATGAGCTCAAAATATTTTACAAAGCTTCAGTGTGCAAAACCATAGTAGGATTCCTCTGTGTAGTTACAAAATACAGACTGCTACTTAGGTCATTGTTCTAAAGTATAAATAATTTTCTCCAAGAGGAAAGACTTTTTCATAGGAAAGGAATTAAGCTGCTGTTAAAAATCCCACTAGTACAGGCAGATGACAGTAAAATATAATGATGACTGTATTTGCAACAAACTTTTGTCTTGACACTTAAAATGAATGTTGTGGTGCCAGGCAGAAGAAACAGTGAACAGGATCTGTCCTCCTGCACACAACATTAACATTCTCTTATCACTGCTTCAGAACATGCACAGAGAGTTTTGGAAGAAGCCAATCTGAGTAGTTGTACCAAAGAGTAATTCAGTCACCAAAGTTTTACTTCCATGCTTACTAATAAAACATAGTGGTTCCTTGCCATGTTGGATGCAATTGTCATGCCGTAGTAGCTCTGAGGATATTCTGACTTTAAGGTGCCTTTAGGAATTTGGTCTCCCTTGACTCAAGTGCATGAAAGGAAGAAGTTTAAAATATCCAAAGCTTCAGTCACATTGGATGATGTGAAGAGGCCTCAGTAACACAGCAGATTTCCCAGCTGGTTGTCTCAGTGCCTGATGGTTACATTTATCTAATCAAAAAGGCTTTTCTATGTGATGTGCGTGTTTTAAGAATAACTTTGAAGGATTCTTACCTAGATTTTCACCTCCAGTGTTATTTAAACATTTTGGGCTTGGAGGAATGGGAATGTAATCTGTGACTTCAGTTTGTTTCCCTATGTAGAACATTCTGCTTGGTGAATTCTTCTATTTTAAGATTCTGAGAGGCTGCTACTTTCCACAAAGCAGATAATATTTATGAGTCTCAAAGGCTGGACACACTTTCTAGGTTGAATCTCAGCATGTCCACAGAGAACTGTTAATCATGGTGACAGCCCAACTTCCAGGGGCAAGCTGACATTTGAGGTTATTAAGTCAGAAAACGATTGGGATAAGTTTAATGGCGGGTAAACAAATATCTAACAAATGAAAGTTTCAAGATTTAATTTAAAAATATATTTTAAGTGGCTGCCAGTAAGCCTGCAGAAGCATGTGAGGTGTTTCTAAAATAGAAAATGTGACGGCTTGTGGAATAGTGCATGATCAGTCATGTCATTCAAAATTACCTGTCAGCTGCAGGCAGGCAGGGTTTTCTTTTCCTTGTGGGTTTTTTTCCCCCTCCCTGTACGGTTCTAAGTCAGAGGATGAATGCTGCTTCTTTGTCATCTGTGTCAGCAGAAGCTTATAGTGAGGTAACCTGAAGTACAGCTTTAATATACTGGGTTAGAACAAATGAAACCTTGGGATATATCACAGCAAGTGATCGTCCTGAAATGGCAGATGGGACACTGGAGTTGGTGGAACAGGCACATAAAGTTACAGTGAGTCACAGCAAAACTGGAAGGAGTCAAGATTCTTAGACATTATCTGAGAGTTTAATCAGTTGTTTCCACTGCTCAGGAATGGCTGTTGGCAGTTTCATCTGGTACCAGGTACATGCATTCCCACTCATTCTCCTTGCTCTGAGACAGTGTTTCTTTGGTATATTGTAACTTCTGAGGGAGAATTGTAATAAAATGATGATCCCTTTTTTTATTGCAAAGAAGAGGAACCTGCTGCACCTCTCTCCTTTCTCCCCTTCTATGAACTGGTTAATCATAGTTTTGTCATTTTACCAACATTTTTGTTAACTACCACTGATTTTAGTATCTTAACATGTACTTAACATGATGATGCACTTCTTTCTCTCTGCAGAGACCACATTTCTATCTTAGAGCTTCACTCTCCAAAGACATTTACCATGACTTCCAGTTGTGTACATTCATATTCTGTGTCTTAAAAGAATGGGAAAGAGTATCAAGCATAACCAGCACCCTGTTTTTTTGATACTTGCTCTTTATTTCAGGAACCAAACTGACTGTGATACTAAACTGGTATTTCCTTTTGGCAATAGGTCATAGCAAACGGCAGAAACCCACTGGTGGGTAAAGTCCACTGGGAGAAAATGGTGAAGAAAGTCTCAAGATTCGGCATACGTACTGGCACTTTTAACTGTTCCAGTGACCCCAGGTATAGCCTTAAGGGATTATCCGAATCCCAAGAATATCTTAAGGCTCAGCTGTGTTCTAGCAGCAGGGCTTGCTGTGTTGTGAAAGTAGCTGTGACAGAAGGTGGCTTTATTCATGTTTTTATCTCTCCTAAAGTCTGCTCAGAATGCTCCATTACATTATTTATCAGCTCTGCAGCTTCCTAAAGCGTCATGTGGGAAATGCATGATTAGACTGTGGAGAACATAATACAGCAGTGGAGAGGAATGAATAGAACAGTTTGGCCTTCCAGTCCAGGCATTCAGGGAGAAGAACTGTGCTTGCTTAGGACAAAGCCAAATATATCAGTTTTAGAGTTGTTATATCACCATCTGGATGGGGGAAGCTCAGGTTAGCATGAACCTTGCATACAGTGCCTGCCTCCCAGAATTACTGACAAATCCTGTTCCCTGACAAATGTATGTTTATATATAAACTGGCACACACCCTTGGACAACACAGTGTGCTGTGCAGGAGTCACTGTGTTTGCATATGATTCGAACAAGGAAGAAGAGCAGAGCCAAAGAAGCTATTAATAATTCTCTGCTGCTGTAAAAAGAGGCTTTTTTTAAAACATTTTGTTGGAGGCGTTTGCTTTACATGACAGGAGACTTTGTCTAGAATTCCAGTGGCATATATGGATACACGCATCTTACACAGCTTAAGTCCTAAATGTTTACAGAAATCTCAATGTTAATCATAAGAGGAAATTCTTAGGTTTTGTAGTGCTTATGCAAAATAATCTTGTATTTGAACATCTTAAAAATTTGGCAGTGTTTCTCTTTGCATAGCTCCTAAGTAGTCTTAATGTTCTGATCAAATACCGTGTTTTAAAATAATTCATTTTTTAAATACAAAAAACATTTTGTTCAGTAAACCCTTGTGAATAGTTTTCATCAGGTTGCAGCTGAAATTCAGAAGAATACTACATGCTGCAGTAATCAGGATACCATTATTAGTAGGGTAATATCTTATGGCTCTTTCTAAAAATGCTACATTCAGATTCCTAGGAAGGGGAGTTGTAGTTATCTAAATACATGTTGACAGACCCAAACCACAGAGGAGCTAGGTAGGATGGCATGTGAATGAGGCTGATGGTCCCAGTGTGCAGGGTTCTCAGAGATGGTGTGCCTGTTGGCTTTGTCATATTTTGATTGTTAAAGCATGCCAGATATTTCCTTAAAGGAGGACTAGATAATTGGGTGTAGTGATGTTGGTAGGAAAGATGCATGAGAAAAGGGATCTTGTGAGTCATCAGATTAATCTCAGAGTTACTGTGCTCTGGACCATGACTCAGGGTTCAGCCATGAAGAGCCTCTTCTTTTAGTTATGGATTTGGGGTTTATCCCATCTGCCTGGTAGACAGTGTGGATATTTTTTTATCCTAAATCATCCAGCACCATGTCTCTGCTTCCTACTTCACTGGTTTTGTGGCCAGCTTTCTCACCTCACCCCTTAGCCTGTCTGCATCCTGCCAAAATGGTCCCAGTAGGAAGTGGACACTTGTCAGCTTCATTAAAGCAGCTGCAAACGGACCAGTGACTGCTCAACTTCACCCCACAGCTGCTTGGCAAAACCAGGATGGAAGGAAGTACTGGGAAAGCTGTGGGATATTGAGTTACACTGGAGTGGTTTTCTTCTTGGCTGGAAGGCCAAGGAAAAGTAGCTTCTAATACTAAAGCTTTAAAGTAAAGAGTCAGCTTGTGTATTATTCAAATCCAGTTACAAAGCATAAATGGCTGCATGGCCTTGTTTACTTTAATGACTTGTGAAAATTAACACTATTCCTCTTCCTGTTTTATGAATGCATACCTCTTTACAATATTCCTGTAAGATATAAGCATATTGTAAGAATAAATATGCTTTCCCAGAGGATACTGGGTGCCCTTATTTCCTGCTATTATATTATAAGGGTTCCCAGGTGCTCAGCATGTCTCATTTTTGGGCTTAGAATAGAAATGTAAGGACTCAGTTCTGGGGTTATGGAGCTGTAATCTAACCTACTGTTTTCTCTGTAGATACTGCAAGAGGAGGGGTTGGCTGAAATCCACCCTCATTATGTCGGTTCCACAAACCAGTACCTCCAAGGGGAAAGTCATGCTTAAGGAATACAGCGGGCGCAAGGTTGAAGTGGAGCACATCTTCAAATGGATCACAGCCCACGCTGCCTCTCGCATCAAAACCATCTACAGCTCTGAACATTTGAAAGAAGAATGGAACAAAAGTGACCAGTACCGGGTGAAAATATACCTGTTTGCCAACCTCGACCAGCCTCCGGCGTTCTTCTCTGCACTAAGTGTAAAGTTCACTGGAAGAGTAGAGTTTATTTTTGTGAACGTGGAAAACTGGGACAATAAAAGTTACATGGCAGAAATTGGTATCTACAAGACACCATCATACATACTTAGGACTCCTGAGGGGATTTACAGGTATGGAAATAACACTGGTGAATTTATATCACTACGTGCCATGGATTCCTTTTTGCGCTCGTTGCAACCAGAAGTTAACGATTTATTTGTTTTAAGTTTAGTTTTGGTTAATCTGATGGCTTGGATGGACCTGTTTATTACACAAGGCGCCACTATAAAGCGTTTTGTGGTTCTTATAAGCACTTTAGGGACGTATAATTCACTATTAATTATTTCCTGGCTACCAGTGTTAGGTTTTTTGCAATTGCCCTACTTAGACAGCTTTTATGAGTACAGTTTAAAACTCTTCAGGTACTCTAACACAACTACTTTGGCCTCTTGGGTGAGGGCAGATTGGATGTTCTACTCTTCTCATCCAGCCCTCTTCCTCAGCACATACCTTGGCCATGGTTTATTAATTGATTACTTTGAGAAGAAGCGAAGGCGCAATAACAACATGGATGAAGTAAATGCTAATAATCTGGAGTGGCTGTCGAGCCTGTGGGACTGGTACACCAGCTACCTGTTTCATCCCATTGCTTCTTTTCAACACTTCCCTTTTGACTCGGATTGGGATGAAGACCCAGATTTGTTCTTGGAGCGGTTGGCCTTTCCCGATCTCTGGCTTCACCCTCTAATACCAACTGATTATATAAAAAACTTACCTATGTGGAGGTTTCAATGCCTCGGCGCCCATTCTGATGAGGAAATGCTGGAAACCTCTGCAGACAGCGAAAGTGACTCTGATAGTGAAAACAAAGAGGTCTTGAGTAGCGACAGAGAAGTGTCGGAGGACGATGAGCTGAGCGCGTGTCACAGGTGCAGCGAAGGAGAGCGGGGCTGCGCTGCTGAGGCCTGTCCATGTGCCAGCCACTATTGCCACCACGAGCCATGCGAACGCAGAGCCAGCTCCTACAGCTCGTACGGCTCCGCAGGTGACCTGGAGCCAGACTGGTCAGCCTGGCCCTCCGACATGCTGCACTGTACAGAGTGTGTGGTGTGTCTAGAGAATTTTGCAAAGGGCTGCCTGCTGATGGGCTTGCCCTGCGGCCACGTGTTCCACCAGAGTTGCATCGTCAAGTGGCTGGCGGGCGGGCGGCACTGCTGCCCCGTCTGCAGGTGGGCGTCCTACAAAAAGAAGCAGCCATACACACACCCGCAGCCTTTGTCGAGTGAGCCCCCATCTTAGCTGTGTGCCCGTGTCCTTTGTAAGCTTTCAGGATATTACTGCTTGCCTTTTCAATGTTAGTCACTTAAAAGATTACGTGGTTTGAAGTTTTAGTTTAAATGTTAGTGCAGTGAACTAAAATATACGATGCTAACGTTAATGACAGAATCATTTGGTTGCCTTGTATGTTGAACTGAATGCAAACTTACCATACAAATAACTTGCTCTGTTCAACATCTGGAAACTTGATGCTGTTTTTGTAAGCACAAAAATCAAGCCTACAAGAGAAGCGTATTCCAGCAAACGTTTACAAGTTAGGATGTGGGTGAAATTGAAATTCTAATCGGAGACAATGGCTTAATTTAAGTGTTTCTTATTTTAGAGTCTGTTCTGCACATCTTTGTTGAATAATGTATGTTGTAAGACAGTACCATTTAAAAAGAAATTGGTGAAATAAATTATTTTAAAATGAGATTTGTAATGTTAATTGTTTTGATAAATATTTTGTGTGTATGGTTACGGATGTCTTGCTGGCCTGATTTATCTGTGAAGACAATAAAAATATAACACAACTTCTGTGACTAATAAATCATCTCCTAGGGATGCAGGAATTCAGTGCTCCGACCCACTGGCAAAGCAGAAAGCAGTGCTGTTTCACTGGGAACTGCTTCCTTCATAAGTCTGCTGTGTTGAGGTGCTTCTCTGCTTGATCTGTGGTTTTCCAGTTGATTACAAGCTGCTTTTCCAGATAGAGACCCTCTTCTAGCAGCTGTCTCTCCAGCACCCTCATCTGCAGATATCTAGGAAGACTTTAGGGTAGCTCCCTCTACAGCCTCAAAGTAAACTGTTGAGAAGGAGCAGAATATTGTCATGCAGTGACAAAAGTGACTTGTAAAGGTAAAAAATGCTAGCTTCCAACTGTGCTGGTATTCTGAAGTGATTTCTGGTTTCTTTGATAGTTCTTTGGTGCCATAAAGAATTCAGTGTGTTGTTTTCTTTATCTTTCAATATGAATCTCTGATTTTGGTTGTATCTTTCAGAAATCACCTGGCTGAAAATAGAGAGGAATTGTTGGTTGGAAAGAAAAAGGGAGGGTGTGGAAGAATAGGAGATGATATGAGTAGAGGAAAAGGCTAAACTAGAAAGATACTCTTCGTTGTCTTATTTCTTTCCTAAATTTTGTCTATGTGATATGAAAGGAGAATAATGACATAAAGATGATGATAATAGGAAATACAGCTCCCTGTTGCAGTTACAACCCATCTCCCAGTGTCTTACAGAGTTGGGAGGTTGGTGCTCACCAGGCTGCTGGCATTGTTTCATCTGTCCAGGGTACCTGGGCACACTCTTTTCTATTAACAAATGTTAACAAATGTTTCATGGCTCTGTCACCAGGTGTGTTCCCAAGAGAATATTCATGTAATTAGCAGAAGAGCTGTTTTTAATTTACCAAGACAATTTTTCTCTCTCATTTTCTTTTTCCCAGGGCAGTACTGAGGCAGAGAGGTACAAGGGGCACAATATCAGCAACTCTCCCGTGGTCCAGAAAGTAATTTTTATTCCAGTTGAGACCTGCCAGTACATGCCCTGTCTCTGTCATTACAGCCTCGGCAGAGCAGTGGAGAAGCATAATGAGGGCAAAGATCATTTTGCTTCCAATTTGTGCAGCAGCGTGGCATATGTGCTTGTCATGAGCTTGAAATCCACATTGTTTCAGGATTGTTTTGAAACCTGCACTGAACTGAGGCCTTGCCAAGGGAAAGGAGAAGTTTTGTGTGTATAAATAAGGCTGTAGCTGAGGTGCTGACACACACAAGTGAGGTGCTTTATCACAGCCCACTGTAGCCTTTTGCTGGTACCTCGGCAATTTGCCAAGTGCTGTGAGTGCTAAGCTGGAGCAATGCTGTGTCCTTGGAGCACTGAGTGCTCGTGGAGTGCAGCTCTGCTGCTGAAGGCTGACCTCCTCACCCTCACACACAGCCCCAGCAGTTCTGCTCCCGTGCACTGGCTCAGCCTTGTCTGCAAACCTTTGTGCACACCTGCTTCAGCTGAAGACTTGTTTTAATGGCCTCCATTGCTCTACTCATCCGGTTCTTTTGATGGATGACCCAAACTGCTGTTTAATTAGCAGGAGAGCCACTGAGGGCACATCCACAGGAGCAGGTAATTATGACCAGTAGGTAGCTGTGAAGGAAGGTTTAGTCCCCTCGTGTCTGGGTTATATAAATTGTTGTGATGCAGTTCCTGGCAATGCATCTGTTACAGAATCTTGAGCAGCTGGCGTAGTGTATTGAGAGTCCCAGCAGGACAGAAAAAGCAGTTGGATGTGTTTATTTTATGGAATGCTCGTGTCAGTAGCAGCAGAAGCATCCAAGTAACATTGTTTTCTAGATCTCAGCCCTTTTCTGACGCGATGACAGTTGAACATCGGAGAATGGAGCAAAGGAGCAAAGACTGTTCCTGTAACAAGGTCAGCAGTTTCGCTGCTCACATGTTTTGCCTCGCAGGGCTGGGTTGTGCTAGTACTTGTGAAGTGTCTTAACTGAGATGCTAAACATTCCTAAAGTGGTGTTTTATTCTCTGATGTCTCGTGCCTGGAAGCTGGAGACCAATTGTAAACAGAAAATGTCAAACCCCTGAGGTGAGGGTATTCACTTATTTGTTAGGTTTAATAAAGGTGATGAATGTTTTGTGCTGCTATTACAAAGGATGGATTTAAATAATCTCTGAAGCTCTTTGCCACTCTCGATTTCATCAGTTATTGTTTTATTAGCACTGGCTTTCCCACTGCTTAGTCCAAAACGAGAGCTCTCTTTTCCAAAGCTTGTTTAGATATTTTTTTTGCATTCGATTCTGGAGGGAAAGTTGACAAAGATGAAAGTGTACGTTTTTGTAACTCATTAAAATGCCTGTCTCCGGTAATCAAATAATCAGGGTAAGTACATTTGTAAGGTATTAAAGCGTTAGATTATGTTAATAGCACCTTTTTCTTCCTAAGCTTTTGCACTCTGTGCATCACTGATTTATTTCTAATGCTCTCAGTCTCAGATTGTGCACCGGGGCGTGAAGAGATGGAATGACTGCTGGAGCTCCAGCGGAGCGGCTCCAAGCTGTCCCTGCATTTCAGCCAGGTGGCCCTGCGGAGAGGAGGGTGAAGATGAGCCAGGCCTGGCTGCTGGGATGTCTCCGAAGGAGCCCCGGCAGCTGGGGAAGGGGTGGCCATCGGCTTGTATGAGCTTTGTATGAGCTCAGGTGTCCTACAGGCACCAGGGGAATGAGGGAGTGGGAGCCCTTGCACGAACAGCTTATGGAACTCCAGAGGAGGCGGCGGAGCTGGGAAGGGGCTGGAGCAGGGTGTGGTGAGCGGCTGAGGGGGCTGGGGGCGCTCAGCCTGCGGGAGGCTCAGGGGGCACCTGATTGCTCTCCACAGCTCCTGACAGGAGGGGGCAGCCCGGGGGGATCAGCCTCTGACCCCAGGAACCAGCCACAGGACGAGAGCGCAGTCTTAAGCTGGAGCAGTCGAGTTTAGGTTGCGCATTAGGAGGAACTTCTTGACGGGGTGATTGGGCATTGGAATGCGCTGCCCAAGGCGATGGAGTCACTGTCCCTGGAGGTGTTTAAGGAAAGACTGGAAGTGGCACCCAGTGCCACAGTGGAGTTCGGTCATGGTTGGACTCGATAATCTCAGAAGTCTTTCCCAACCTGACTGACTGCGAATGTGTAACAAACACGCTCAGGGTGCGGGGCCGAGCCCCCGCCGCCGCCTGAGCCCTCAGCGCGGGGCGGGGCCGGGCCGTGCGCAGCGCCACGTGACCGGCGGGAAGCCGCGAGGGGCGGGGCGAGCCCGCTCGGGCCCCGCCCCCGCGCGGGGAGGGCGGGGCCTGCGGCTCCGGCGGCGCAGGCGCAGTGCGGGCTGGCCGGCCCGGCTGCGGGGAACCCGGAAGTGCCGGGCGGTGCGGCCGCCATGGGGATTGCCATATCATGCTATTCTGACAATTGTTTCAAGGTCATCTTCACTATCAAGACTCCTCATTGTTAAAGTGA